>CM035162.1:13455513-13823013 GCA_020205615.1 Panax quinquefolius | reverse complement strand
ATAAGACGATCTAGAAGGATGAATACTTAAAAAAGGAAACCGAGTGATGATTTAATTAGTCGGACCCGCAGTTTTGGTGTGGCTTTGTTGGAGATATTTGACATTGAAAATTAACCTTAATCATGCCCCATACTCTTTGTTTATTGAGTGGTCCCAAACAAATAAAAGAAAAGATGATGAATACATATCAAGTAAGCCACAGGTGAATTTGGTTGGGACATTGTCTAATGGTAACAAAGAAAAATGATGATATATATGTCGATGACAAAACTCATCACGAATTTACTCATGATGAAATTAGATCACAAACTCTAAGAAATAAGATAAAATAATAATGTGCGGGTGTTTTTTTAATTTTTTTTCTATTCCATGTATACCTATGTCGACATTTAATATCAACAAATTCCAATATTAGGCAAGAGGACTAGAATACATACATAGAGGGGACACGGGTAAAACTAGTAACAAAAACCATGAGTTAGTATGGGATTGCCTTCAGGGGTTGGTATTATCAATTATGACTCGGAACTTTTATCAAACATTTGGTGGGCTGCAATCAGAAACAATAGTGGTGCGTGTGTTTGTGTAAGAGAAAGACTGGCGTTTAGGAAGCTAGCACCGCGCCGGCGCTAGTAGAGAGGCGTTATGTTTGTGGAGTCATGGTTGTTAGTGAGAAGCGGGAGATCAAACCATCCCATCACTATCATGCTAAATTAAAAAGAAATCGGATGCTAAATTATATTCCTCCATTCCAAAGCTATGTTTGACAATTCAATACTTTTAGAATCGGAACTGTTAAATTAAGTTGTCAATATATTTGAATCACATAATTTTTGTAAACAGTGAATTTTATAATTAATATTTATAAATTATTTTTATATCATACTAACCTGATTTTTCTGAGTATTTAGTACTATTGATGATATAATAATGCAATTCTAAACACAAAATTTTAGATGGTGTGTTACTAACTGATACTCTCATAAGAAATGAGAATATATTTTTATTTTTTTATTTTTAAATAAATGAGATTATTTTTGTGACACTAAAAGTAGTTGGGCAAGATTGGACGAATATTTAAAAATGTGATTTTTTTTAAAGCAAGTATCATGAAATTGTGAGCAGATTTTAATTGTGTTGTTGTACCAAATCAACCCTTAATTAAAAGGCTTAGTGTATGGTTTCTTTAATTTTGAATTCTTCAATGACCTTAAATTCAAAATCCACAAAAAAATTGATTTATTAATTAAACATCTTATATTTACACATTGTATCCCATCATACATATTGTGAGCTAGACACCTAAGTTATATTTGTTTGCAATAATTATAATTCCGAAATTATAATCTCAAAACTATTAATCTTAAAATTATAATCCCGGAATTATAATTATAATCTAAAGATTATTAAGCCATTTTATAATCCTAGACTAATATTCCTAAGTCTAAATTTGAAAACAAACAATACACTTGAGATTAATAGTCATATCTTATGTATAATTCTTGTAAACAAACATAGCTTAGACTAATAGTCCCCCCAAGTCTAAATTTGAAAACAAACAAAACACTTAAAATTAATAGTCATATCCCGAATATAATTCTTGCAAACAAACGTAACCCTAATAAATTAAAAGGATGAGTCATTAATAGTCATTTAAATATCATAGGTTGCCCAATAACACATTAACACTCAAGGCAAGGAGCTCTTCCTCAGAATGATAGTGTGTGAGTTAATTTATGAGGGGGTGAAAGAGTATATGCAATTTGGGGGGTGGAGGATTGAGCTTTTTGAAAGAACATCTGTTTTTTTTCTTTTGTAAAAAAAAGCTACTCAAGTAGTTCATTTAAGGCGGTATTTGTTTACCTCTTAACATCTTCACATCTAATTCAGTAAGAGGGTAAAGTTGTTTAGTAAATTTTGTTTGCCTCTTTTTGTTTCTTAATCGGTAAAATAAAGATATAAATCTAAATCATTAAAAGTTACTGTGACAACCCCAAAATTGGTTCATTCCATCCAACTCATTCTGAGTCGCCAAATACATGGTATAGAAAATAACTACAACTTTATTAATACAATTGTCGTGCAAGATACGACAACACTTAAACTGTGAGTTTAAATACAAATATATACCAATCTGTGACTCATGTCCCCAATAGTGGACAAGAGACCTCATAATGACACCTTACATAAAGGTATAGTCGAAAACTGTTTTAGAAATTAGAATCTTTGGGAAGTGTTCAAGGAAACAGATGGCCACAGAATTATCCTTGGTTGACCCAATAGACCCCAAAGAAAAACGAGAAGATTACTATCATATTGTTCCCAATGGTGAGTCTTCTCTTGACATATCATTATCTCCACTTTGTCTCTAATTGGGAATTAAACTCCAAACAAACACCAAGATTATATAGGTAGTGCTTGTAAATATACTCAAAGAAGTGGATGATCACAACCCCTGTCTTATGATGACATGAGGTTGTATGTCATTAGACATCTTGTATGATAAGTGGCAAAACACCCTTCCAAGTTAAATTCACCTCACCCTCAACATCTATAAACCATGATTCTATTCCTCTTATTATCCCTCGACACCAAAATTACACTTTTATTACACGAAAGGAATTGTGAAGAAAAAAGGGTGAGCACAACTAGCTTCGATAAAGAATATCATGACTAAAGATAAATAAATTATCAATAGCCTTCAACGATAATAAATCGTAGATTTAGAACATATGGTAGATGATAAAACTTTTCAACCATAGTTGCGATTGGAGCGAAGCAATCCATTAGAATAGTCGAATAGACCGTAAAGTCTATTATCTTCCTATGTTAAAAATCCACCAACAATGTTTTATCCTCGTAACATCAATCAACAGTTCTGGTCCACAATCATATGAATAACTCATAATCATAATTGTGATTCTAAATTTCTCTTCGCATCCAGGACGAAGATAATTTTCATCACATGTCTTTACCTGAAATAAATAGGTAGACAACTCTTGTCAATTACATCAACTATGCAACTCCTTGTATTTTGCCTCTTAGATTATTTTGATCAAGTGGTGGCACATCCGAATCAAAATTATCTAAGTTAAGTCCAACCTAGCACTCAATATATTCAAAAAAGAAAAATATTATCCTTGTGGTGACACAACAAAATAATATTGTTCAATTTTCTTTATAAGCATCAAATGTGATAAATTAACATCTTAAATACTTAATACTTGCCTTGTGGTGACACAACAAACTCATATTAAATATTTAATACTCTATTAATTTTATTATGCTAGAAGGCTGACGTTCGATATTCTAAATATCTTTGAACGCTTAGGACTTAATATAAAATATTTGAGGGTTTATTATTAATTTGTCTCATCTTGTTTAGCTTGGCATTTACGTATATATATATAAAATACGCGTTATATTAATTAACATGCGAAGCATGTTTGCATAATATATAATATATATAGTATAAGCATGCACATATAGAATACTATATTCTACTTGGATTGATTATGGACTTTTATTCTAGTTTGGTTCACTTTAGAGCCACCAAGTGAACCAAAAGGTCAAACTCCCTAAAGTACAAGAATTAATATTTAAATATAACTATTACATTTAAATCCCGGGCTCCATTACAAACTGGTCTTCAAGCGCTCCTTGTTCCTTTATCTCCAATTCTTCGAAAGTAATTCTAAATATTCCTATTACAAAACTATTTATAAATAGAAACCTTGATCAGCAGTCAAGGGGAAGTACATAGAAGGAAGATAGAATTTACATTAAGAAAAAATTAGAGAATACGAGGTATGCAGACCCTATTTAATTAAACACATACATTCAAGCATCCAACTAAAATAAAATACAATCACATTGGTCAATAGTCCATAATCAATCCCATTTATTATCATACACATCACCATATGCATCAATAAATAACATTCATCTCATGAATAATAAACATTCAATATATATATTGATATCATTTAATGGGCAAATTTAGTTAGTATAAAATCTAATTTTGAATCAAAATAAACTCCTTTATTTTAATCCAAGTTTAAATCAAAATAAACCACTTTTATTTTAATTTATCCAATTTTGAATAAAATAAAATATTTTATTTTAATCAAAATCTTTAATCAAAATAAACTCCTTTATTTTAATTAATTATGGAATCCAATTCTAAAAAACTCTTTTATTAAAAGAAACGCGGATTCTCTTTCTCATTCACAAATAAACTCCTTTATTTTGAATAATATGAAATATTATTCCATATCTAAATAAACTCTTTTATTTAAGGAAATATGGAGTCACTTTCCTATTCACAAATAAAACTCTTTTATTTTGAATAATATGAAATCTTATTTCTTATCTAAATAAACTCTTTTATTTAAGGAAATATGAAATCCAATTTCAACTCCAATTAGTTATCATGGAATCTAATTCCAACTCTAATCGAGTTAGCATGAAATTTAATTTTAAAATTAAAATAAACTTTTTATTTTAATATTAAAATAAACCTTTTATTTTAAAATTAAAATAAACTTTTATTTTAATTATAAAATCATTAAGATATTATATATATATATATATATATATATCGTTAATATATATCATATATATATAATATCACGACTCTCGATCCTTTATTTCCTTGATTTCGTGAATTAACTAACATGCTTTATGATATTAAGCAATGCTTTATCCAACTAATATAAAGCATCAGGATAATAATCATATATATAGATAAAGTTAATCACGTTAACTTCCTGGAGTATATAATGTAATCATGATTACTCTATTAGCAATAACGTGATTCCTTGAAAACACTCCTGTAAGTAAGGATTCATGAGAATTACGTGGAATCGTGGATGACGCGGGATTTTTTTTTTTTTTTTAATAAATTTTATACAACCAATTTTACCCAATTAAATTATTCTAAACATATATCAATATACATATTAAATTAAAATAATTAATAATTCACATAAAGGTTTGGCTTTGATACCACTGTTAGATTTGTAATATTCGTGAACGCAATCAAATTGCATAAATAAGCGGAAACGTGTAAAAATCAGAGTTTAAAATTTTACAAACCATATACCCGGATCATCCTTTATGCACAATTATTAATTAAACGAAAAGATATAAAGAACAAGAATCATACCCTGAAGATTCGAGCTTCCCTCAGTACAAGTTCACCTCCAATCATTTTCAGCGCTCAACTTGAATCCACGGGTTTGGTTCATTCCTTTGATCAACGTTAGCCACCCAAGTGTTTGGCCTCTAGAGGTGATCCACCAAGGAAGAAGAAATATTCAAAAAGAAGGGTGATTGGCTAAACCCTAGTTTTTCTATCTCTCATAGAAAAAGAGCGTACTCTCCCAACTTTTGGAATTACGTGTATATTGATATATGATATAAGACTCGGCTTATAAAGATATCAAGTAACCCTATTTAATTAAAATAAGGTATTATTTATTTAATTAAATTCTTTTAATTAAATGGGCTCCCTAATCTTATTAGGGATAATTAATTAAACTCCTTTAACTAATTTTTCCTCCTAATCCTATTAGGAATAAATGAGAGTACTTATATTAAATTAATTCCTAAACTCTTTTAGAAATTAAAATAATAATAATTGTAATAATATTAATAAGACTCCTCTTATTAATTTATATTTAATATTTCTAAAATATTAAATAATAAATATTAAGCTATTTAATTTATTCTATCACCATAGATTAAATTAAATATACTTAACATATTATTACGATTATGCCATTAATTTCTTAAATAATAATTCTTCCTTTTATGGTGTGACCCTTTAGGTTCTCCATATAAAATCGGTTGTGAATAAATCAATTAGAACAATTCTAATCTTATTTAAATAAATAAATTAAATAATTATTTTATTTAAATTAATAATATTTATTCTACAATAAGGATAAGCCTCCAAGCGATCAACGACTTTCCGATAATATAGATTTCAACATTAATCATAAAAGAACCTTTGAGTAAATAGTTACCGTCATAATTCAATCCTTCCACCATACAATGTCCCAATTAAATATAAGACACGTGGAATTATCGTCAAGTCTTATTTTATTTAATTATATGTATTTCGACTCTTAAATGCACAACACCAAATAATGCAAATTAGAAACTCCTTTCTAATTTCATTACCTTATTGCCGAGGACTACTGGGTTGTCATTTATCGAATCACATATGACATTTCTCTTCTTTTCTTAGAAGCGGTAGATTCTTTATTGATCATACATTATCTCCATGTATACAACTTATTATACCCAAGCATACTCTTTGATATACCCTAAGGGTCTTAAGGAATAAGTCAAAGTATAACTCATCATACACAAGAATCTATGATGATCTCAAGTCCGAGGATCACTTGTCTCTATCATGCTACTGAGAATTCTATTGACACGCAAGTAAAACTCCATTAGGTATTCCTTAATGAGCCACGTTCGATGAACTTATTCTCTAATAAACACCTACATACTTGCTTTAGTGTCTCCACACAAATGATCGTGAGATCAATCATCTTCGCCCGATGAAGCGACCAACATATGTACCAATCTATCCGAATTCACTAATCCCCAATTTAGTAATCCAACGATTGAGAACTATTTTAGTTTTAAGCTTTCTAAGAATTTAGATCTCATTAGAATGATCATCATCATTATTCTAAAAGTATTGCTTAAAAACTATGGGTTTATCACATATTATAAAACAGCATCATGTAGATAATTAAAAGCCTTTAATAAATTAATACTTTTTATTAATAAATGAATAAGATTGTTACAAAGTATATGCTTTATCATCAAACATGATTGGCTTGTGTGCATACTACTTTCAGATGCTTCGTGAATAGTACTCGTGAATAGTAACTCGTGAATAGTAACTCATGAATAGTAACTCGTGAATAGTAACTCGTGAATAGTAACTCATAAATAGTAACTCCGACATGAAAAGTTTTAAATTTGATAAAAATTCCAACCAATATTTCGGCATAATATTATTGAAGAAATAATATCATTTATGAAGAAAATAACACCCTTACCTCGAGAAAAGAATAAAGATGCTTGGTGAAATCTTTGGATATAGTGCTAAAAGAACTTCCACTGTATAGCAATACTCGAAGTACTAAAATACTCACAAAAATATGCTCGATATATAGAGAGAGAAAGGAAGAGAAATCTGTAGTTTCTAGTGTGATTTTCAATTCAAACCTAAGCACTATATTTATAGGAAAATGCTTAGAACACCAAAGCAGAAAATTTAATATAATATTAATATATTATATAAAAATTCTTACATACACCAAATCAGATCAAACATCACCACCAATAGTCAACTAAATCAAAAAACGTTTTGTTATTAAAAATAATTAAAACTTTCAAAATCAATTATTTTGAACTTGAACTTCAATAATTCACAATAAATAGCCCTTTTATCAAAAAAATTGAATCTGGCGACTTCTTATAGGAAATTCAATTCTCTACAACTTTGCGGAAGAAATTTTTCAAAATTCCAAATGAAATTGGACCGAAATCTATAAGCGGACGATTTTTTACATTTATAATCAAATTTCAATCAAGAAATGGGCCCATTGAGACATGTTTAACATGTTTTTAAACAACTATTGCAAATAAAAAATACTCTTCCTCCTCATATACTCATATATCCCACATTCATTGTAAAATATCATCATTATTATATTATAATAATATAATAAAATATTATTTTATCGAAAAGATAAAATATCGATTTTCAACAATTGTCACTTTAAAAATTTTCTCCATCTATATCCACATAAAATGAATATTTTTCTCATCATATAAATCAATAATTAATTATTCACAAATAATATTAAGAATCACAATCTCGTAACTAAGCGGTTCGAGAAAGAGGGCTTTCAATAAGGATTTCTCTCTTCTTTGGTATGCAATTAGGTGACCAAACCTCTCCTTGAGCGAACTTTCTAGACATTGCCAATAATGTTATCTAATAATATTATTAGGATAATATGAATTATTGCTCAAGATAATGGAAAATACTTGTGTAGTGACAAATATTAAAATAACGATAATATAAAATATCAACGCAACAATTATTGAATCAATAAAATCTTTGATAAGTAATTCTTTGTAACAATTATTGAGTAGTGCCTTCTTACGTAAGAATCAATAATTGGTGCAATACAGGTATGCTTTCTTGTGCAACAACGCGTATTCATGTATTTTAACCATACGGGTATTCCAGCGGTGTTAACGGAACAACTACGCAATTATTTATAAAAACTCCATTTTGTCGTTTTTTCTTCATCCCGACAGTTATTACATTATGGACCCCACAAATGGGCTTTGCAAGTCATACAAATATTCCCAAGACGGAAAGAATATTCCACGACCAAACGAATATTCCCCGATAGAAATGAGTATTTTATAACCACTTGCATATATTTTGAAAAAAAATATCATATATCACCTTAACTTTAACTTTTATCAATTTAACCATTTCTTGAATAGTAATTATAAGAAAAATTGAATACTTTTATTTCATAAAATTCGGGGTCTTACAATCTCCCCTCCTTATGAAATTTCGTCCCCGAAATTTACATACCTGGTATTTCGAAAAGTTGAGAATACCTTGCTTCCATTTCAGATTCTATCTCCCCGGTCATCATGATTTCTTCATTGCTCATCTCCCGTGATAACTTCATTTGGGTTCCTCACTTGTTGGGAAGTCGTGACAACCGCTATCTCTTGAACTACTCGGTTTTGACTTGTTTGGGGCAACATTTGGCGTCATCACTACCGTTGGAATATACTTTTCTATAGGGCATATCCTCCCTCAACTGCCTCGTTGTACTCCTGATTCATGATCTGAATCATCAATCTTCGATCCATATCAAATTCAGGTTCACTGTTCTGTACAGGGTAATTCAAAACTCGATGTTGGGTTCTCCTAATTGCTTTCCAAAAAGAGAAATACATATAATCTATTTTAGCCTTCTTAGATCGGACATTTCTTTCCACAATATCAACGCGTCGTGTGGCTTTTACCCATGCATAACTCATTCTTACTCGTTCAGTTTTTTCTTCTTTCAGCTCAGATTCTATCTTTATCATTTTTTACTCTGCCAAAGAATGCTTCTGTTAAAGCATCACATATCGGGTAACACAAGCTTGAATTGTTGCATCCTTTTTGTTCCACTTAATCACCATCGTTCTTGATTTCCTCTTCTAAGTCATGAATATGATTTTGAAATTCTACATTTTGATCATATAATACCTCTAATAAACTCTCCTCGGTACCTCTTCTTCCTCTTCTTCTCTCACTCTCAATTTGTTACCTCTGCGACTATCTAAAAGGTCAACTATCAATTCTTCACTCACCACATGGATATCTCTAATTCCTTCTTCGTCTTACATCACATTATCATGGTTAGGGATTAGAGGTATCCCCACGATCTCATTCACTCCATTGTTAGCATTCTCACCGCCATTCTCAAATACTGCCATAAAACAAGGGTTAATTAAACAAATTAGCGTATCACATAATATCTCGTATATTATGGTGACCAACAATTAAGCTTAGGTAGACACACTAGCGAAGGATTTACTCATCTCTCCCCTCCTAGTTATATTTCCGATCTCGCTTGGAGACCATATCTCTAAGCTACGATACCAAATGTGACAACCCAAAAATTGGTCCATTCCATCCAACCCATTCGAGTCGCCAAATACATGGTACGCAGAAAACAACTACAACTTTATTAATACAATTGTCGTGCGAATCTGACAACACTTAAACTGTGAGTTTAAATACAAATATATACCAAGCTGTGTGATCTATGTCCCAATAGTGGACGATTACCTCATAATGACACCTTACATAAAGGTATAGTCGAAAACTGTTTTAGAAATTAGAATCTTTGGGAAGTGTTCAAGGAAACCTTCGATACATGGGAGGCCATGCGTGCTACAGGTTATGATAGATATCATATGGCCGCGAATTATCCTTGGTTGACCTAATAGACCCCAAAGAAAAAGCGAGAAGATTACTATCATATTCTTCCCAATGGTGAGTCTTCTCTTGACATATCATTATCTCCATTTGTCTCTAATTGGGAATTAAACTCTAAACAAACACCAAGATTATATAGGTAGTGCTTGTAAATATACTCAAAGAAGTGGATGAGCACTGACCCGGTCTTATGATGACACGAGGTTGTATGTCATTAGACATCTTGTATGATAGTGGCAAAACACCCTTCCAAGTTAAATTCACCTCACCCTCAACATCTATAGACCACCGATTCTACTCCTTGTTATCCCGCTCAATTCAAAGACTACACTTTTATTACGAAAGGAATTGTGAAAGAAAAGGGTGAGTGTGGCGCCCCAAAAATAGGTATACATCACCCATTACGAGTTGTCAATACATGGTGCGTAACAACTACAACTTTATTATTACAACAAGAAAAGCTGTGAGTTTAAATACAAATATTATCTTCAGACAATATTTATACTCAAATAAATCCTCATCACATTTATTGATACATTATTTTACAAAAGTGGTGAGGACTACTAAACAATCCTTTCTAAAACCTTCATTCCATACCCAGACTCGTCTTTTCATTTATATTCTCGCCTCACGAGAAGAATGGAACAAAAGGAAAAGGGTGAGCTCAACTACTAGCTCTCAAGAAGAATATTATGACTAAGATAATATACAACAAATTATCGTTAGTCTTCACGAGGGAAAAATTTAATAGAATCTGATAGACAACAAATTTTAAATCAATATTCGCAATGAAATAATAATTCATTAGAAGAGTTAAGTAGAGAATGCAAACTACTATCTATCTTACATGTATGAATTTAAAAGTTCATCGTCTATCTTTTATCCTGTAACAACAATCGATATACATCTGGAATCAAATATTCATCTTTGCTTGACTACTGAGCCAAAGATATTCATCGATTAAGTAAGTATTCATTTAAACACTGTTCATCTTTGCACTACTGGCCAAAGATATTAATCGATCGGTCGTGTTCATCTCAACACTGTTCATCTTTGCACTACTGGGCCAAAGATATTCTTGAGAAATCATTCATCTTTGCACTACTGGGCGCCAAAGATATTCAATAATATCATCATTTAAGGCGAGGATGATGAAAAATATTTTTAAAGAACGAATCCGGTGAAACAAAATGACAAGGATTAAGGATTAAGGATTCGTACTTTGTTTTTATCCATGTCCAACAATACCCCAAAAAAATAATCACATTGGTGTAAAATTCAAGAATGATCAAAACATGGATACAATCAAAAGCTAGTATCGAGAATAGATATTTTGGACGAAAAGAAGAAATTTTATTTTTCGATGAATAGTCTTAGATATCGTGAATAGTCCGTATCGTGAATAAGTAACTCAGACACCAAAAGATAGAAATTCCACAAAAAATATTTTCACGCTTCATGAATAGTACTCGTGAATAGTAACTCGTGAATAGTAACTCATGAATAGTAACTTCGTGAATAGTAACTCATGAATAAGTAAACCCGAGCATGAAAAAAGTTCTAAATTTGATAAAAACTTGAGATCAACATTTCAAAGATAATGATATTGAAGAAATAATATCATTCTGAAAAAATAATATCCCTTACCTCGAAAAGAATCGGTGCTTGGAAGGAAAGGTCGGAAATGATCTTTGAATGAAACTTGTATTTGAGCAAGAACTCTCAAAGTATCTAAATACTCACAAAATACGCTCAATAATATAGAGAGAGAAAGAGAAAACTTTGTTTACGGTGTGATTTTCAATTCTAACTTAGCCCTCTATTTATAGGAAAATGTTAGCCGTACAAGCGAGACTTGACTTGCTACACGATGGCTTTTACTCGCTACTATTGCCACCACCACATTTGAAATAAAATTCAGCACATTTCTTCACCAACCACAAGTGGGGCCCACTCAATTCTAGAATTTTCCACCAAAATCAATTATAAACCTAATTTAGAATCAGAGCACCTCTTAAAATTCACAACAAATCATTCGTGCATTTTTAACGGTTCAAAATTTGTTGACATATACTCAACTTATGTATGTATAACATACCCAAAAATTACCACAATCCAACGGTCGGATTAAAATTATAACCCCATAATATATCTCAAAACCCACGATTTGATTTTTAATACCTCCAATCCGATAAAATCTTGATAAAACACCTCAACAATAATTTCTTCATTTATAACCACATAAATAAATCCATCATTTATATCCACATAAAATAAATATTTTTTATCATATGAATCAATAATTAATTATTCACAAATAATATTACTGAATCACAATTATAATGACGGTAGTTCTCGAGGAAAGGGGGCTTTCAGATAAGGATTTCTCCTTCTTGGTAGCCATGATTAGGTGACCAAACCTCTCCTTGATGTAATTTTCTAGACATTGCCAATAATGCTATCTAATAATATTATTCAAATAATATGAATTATTGATCGATAATGGAGATAATGTGCGGTGACAATTATTGAACAACGATAATATAAAATATCAACGCGCGAATTATTGAATCAATAAAATAAAATATTGAGCGAAGAACTCTTGTGAAAATTATTGAGTAGTGCCTTCTACGTAAGGATCAATAATTCAACAATCTGCAATACCGTGGTGTAGTATCGTCGCAACCACAGCGTATTCATCGTATTTTAACCACCGGGTATTCAATGATCTTAACGGTAATAACTACGCCTAGTTATTTTTAACCAACTTATATTTGTCGTTTTCTTCATCCAATCGCTCAAGTTATGGGGCCCACACATGGTGCTTGGCGTCGCACGAATATTCCGCGATCGATGCGAATATTCCATTTAACAAACGAATATTCCTCGACAAAAATGAATATTTTATAACCACTTGCTTATTTTGAAATATTTGCGTATTTAACCCATAACTATCCACATTAATCAAATCAACCCTTACTATTTCAAAATAATAAATAAAGGAAATTCCTTTTATTTTAAAAAATTTTCGGTCTTACAACCTCCCCTCCTTATGAAATTTCGTCCTCGAAATTGGCGTGCGTATTGGTGTTTGAAAAAGTGAGGATACCTCGCTTTCATTTTCGTTCCAATTCCTGGTCATTTCCTCTATAGCATGATTCCTCCACAAAACTTTAACTTGTGGTATGACCTTTCTTAGCGTAGGACATGCTCCTTCCTATCCAAGATCTTGACAGTACCTCCTCACACGTTAAGTCTTGACTATCTCATCGGTTCTAACTTCAATAACGTGGTTCGGGTCTTTCACATATTTACTGATATGAGATATGTGAAACACATTATGAACACGAGACATACTCGGAGGTAATGCAAGTCTATAGGCTACATTTCCTACTCGGTCAAGAATTTGAAATGGACCAATAAATCGTGGATTGAGCTTTCCTCTCTTCCCAAATCTTGTAACTCCCTTCCATGGAGCAACTCGCAACAATACATGATCCCCTACATTAAATTCCACGTCCTTTCGATGAAGATCCGCAGATAACTCTTTTGTCGATCTTGAGTAGTTTGTATCGTTGTCGAATTATTTGGATCTTTTCGGTAGTCATACGTCTTAACTTTCGGGTCCCAACAATGTTGCTTCACCCACCTCATCCCAACATATTGGAGAAACGACATTTTCGATCCATATAATGCTTGAATGGAGCCACACCTATACTTGCACGATAGCTGTTGTTGTAAGAGAATTCCACCAATGGTAAATACTTATCCCAAGCGCCTTGAAGTCTAGGACACGAGTCTTAATAAATCTTCAAGAGTTTGAATAGTCTCTCTCGATTGTCCGTCTGGTTTGGGGATGGTATCTTCGAACTAAATCGCAAATCCGTACCCATAGCTTTTTGCAAGCTAACCCAAAATCTTGAAGTGAATCTTGGGTCACGATCCGAGACTATGGATACAGCATGCCATGCAACCTCACGATCTCATTTACGTACATACTAAGCAAGGCGTTCGAGGAATAAGTCTCCGTGTCGGTAAGAAATGAAGCGATTTGGTTAATCTATCAACAATAACCCAAATAGCATTGATGCCTTGAGAAACCGTAGGAAGACGTATAACGAAATCCATGGTAATGTGTTCCCACTTCCATTCAGGAATCTCAAGTGGTTGCAGCGGACCCTTAGGTACTAGATGTTCGCCTTTACACGTTGACAAGTTAAACACATTGATATAAACTTTGCAATCTCTCTTCGTATTGTTCCACCAAAATGTATGTCGAAGATCACGATACATTTTAGTACTTCCAGGATGGATTGCAAATGGTGTATTGTGTGCCTCCATCATAATCTTGTACTTCAAATCGAGTCGTTAGAACACAAAGTCTAGAGTGGACTCAAGTATTCTTCTTCATCAATTCTCGCTTGGAATAGCTCCTTCTTGTACTTTTTCTTCTTCATACGCATCATTTCGGATTGGGTGGCTTGAGCAACCTTAACTTTTCTATTAAAGTTGGCTCTGTCGTATACTTGACATCATCGCACTTTCGTTTCGCATATGATCTTCTACTCAATGCGTCGGCTACCACGTTCGACTTTACGGGATGGTATTGAATAGTGTGGTCGTAGTCTTTCAATAGCTCGAGCCAACGTCATTGCCGCATGTTGAGTTCTTTTGAGTGAAGAAATATTTAAGGCTTTTATGATCCGAATATATCTCTACTTTCTCCCCATATAGATAGTGCCTCCATATCTTTAAGCGGAACGATCGGCCGCTTAACTCTAGATCATGAGTAGGATAATTCCTCTCATACTCTTTAAGTTGTCGCGAGGCATAAAGCTATGACTTTCCCACGTTGCATGAGAACACATCCTAACCCTTTGCACGAAGCATCAGAGATAACAAATCCATCCGAACCGGATGGTATTGTTAGAAACAGTCTTAGAAATAAGTCTCTCTCTTAAGCTCTTGGAAACTTTTCTCGCATTCTTCGCCCCTAAACAATTCTCGTATCCTTTCGAGTTAATTTGAGTTAATGGAGTAGCGATTCGAGAAAACCCTTCCACGAATCTCCAGATAATAACCAAATTAAGCCCAAAAGCTACGTACTTGATCGCACCGACTTTGGTTTTCCCAACTTTGTATTGCTTCAATCTTCACGGATCAGCAGATACTCCATGTTTTGACACCACATGCCCATGAAAGGCTACTTCCTCAAGCGAACTCGCATTTCTTCAATTTGGCATATAGTTGGTTTTCGCGAAGCCTTTGGAGTACCGACTTCAAATCTCGCTTTCATGATCTTCACGACTTTTGGAATATATAAGGATGTCATCAATAAAAACAACAACTGGCCCGATCAAATATTCCTTGAATACTCGGTTCATCATATCCATGAAAGCCGCGAGGAGCATTAGTTAGTCAGAAAGACATGATTAAGAATTCATAATGCCCATACCGGAGTTACGAAGGCGTCTTTGGAATATCCTCGATTTTAATCTTTGGTGATGATATCGAGCGAAGATCGATTTTGAAAAGAATTGTGCCCCTTACTGTTGGTCAAACAAGTCATCAATACGAGGTAGAGGATACCTATTCTTGATGGTGACATGGTTCAATTCCCGATAGTCAATACAAAGTCGATACTCCGTCTTTCTTCTTCTACAAATAAAAGCAGGAGCACCCCGATGAGATGTCTTAGGGCCAATGAAACCAATGTCCAACAATTCTGTAGTTGGACCTTTAACTCTGAAGTTCAATAGGAGCCATTCGATATGGGGTTTTAGAAATGGGCTTTGTACTGAGTTCAAGATCAATAAAGAATTCAACTTCACGTTACGGGGTAGGCAAGGAAGTTCTTTGAAATACGTCCGGGAAAGTCAATAACAACAGGAATATTATTCAAATTTGGCGTGTCTTTATTCAAATCCATAACATGGGCTAAGAAAGCTTGACATCCGTTTTTCAATAAGCGAATAGCTTTATGATTAGATATGATAGTGATTGATTTTAATGGTTTAGTTGCTTGAATTCGCATACAACGGGTTGGTTAGGAATATGAAAACTAACAACCTTACGAAAACAATCAATTTTGGCATGATGAGTAGTTAACCAATCAATCCCTAAAATCACATCAAAAGCAAGTATCTTTAAAGAGATAAGGTCAACGGTAAGGTGATGGTGCCAACTTAAATCAAACAAAATTTATAAGCGATTGGATGTGATGAAAGTTTCTCCTAACGGAGTTTCCACAGATAGGTCAAAGTCTAATTTCTCCGAGTCAAGTTTAAGCGTTGAGCACAAGCGGAGAGATAAATGAATGGGTAGCACCCGATATCGAGTAAGGTATAAACTTGCAAGAATTTATAAATAGCTTACCCGTGATCACCTCGTTTGGGTTCCTCGCATTATGACCGGTCACAACAAACGCCTTCTTCCGGAATCGTTGACTTTGACTTTTAGGACGATGATCTTTTGAGTCACCGTCCCTCATTGAACTAGGTTTCATTCACCGCATAATCTCGAAAGCGATATGTCCTTCCTTTCCACAACTATAGCATACCTTGAGCTGTTAGGCGGTTTGGTGATATGTCCCTCTTTCCGCATTTGTAGCATATGAATGGAATTGGTCGATGTAAGACCCAAATTTTTTTAAATAAAAGGAATTTCCTTTATTTATTATCTTGAAATAGTAAGGTTGATTTGATTAATGTGGATAGTTAAGGGTTAAATACATAAATATTTCAAAATAAGCAAAGTGGTTATAAAATATTCATTTTTTGTAGGGAATATTCGTTTGGTCGTGGAATATTAAATCTTTATCGGGAATATTAAATGCACGGCCAGTAGCCGTATGTGTATGGGCCCCATAACTTGAAAGCGATTGGATGAAGAAAGCGACAAATATAAGTTGGTTAAAAATAACTTAGGCGTAGTTATTCTGAATTAAAGATCGTTGGAGTGCGGTGGTTAAAATACTGATGTCTGGCGTGACAAGATGATTACCACGGTATTACTGCAGTATTGTTGAATTATTGATCCTTACGTAAGATGGCACTACTCAATAATTTTCACGGTGAATTCTTTATTCAATAGTTTATTTTATTGATTCGATAATCTTTGCGTTGGTATTTTATATTATTGTTGTTGATAATTGTCTTTTGCGCATGATTTCCCATTATCGGATCAATAATTCATATTATTTGAATAATATTATTAGATAACATTATTGGCAATGTCTAGAAAGTTACATCTAAGGAGAGGTTTGGTCACCTAATTGCTTGGCAGAAGAAGGAGAGATCCTTATTGGAAAGCCCCTCTTTCTGGGAGCAACTGGTCATCATAAATGTGATTCTCGTAATATTATTTGTGAATAATTAATTATTGATTCATATGATAAGGAAATATTTATTTTATATGAATATAAATGATGGATTTATTTATGTGGTTATTAATGAAGGAATTAATGTTGAGGTGTTTTATCGGTATTTTATCGGATTGGAGGTATTAAAAATTAAATCGGGGTTTTGAGATATATTCTTGGGGTTATAATTTTAATCCGAATAGTTGGATTGTGGTAATTTTTGGGTATGTTATACATACATAAGTTGAGTATATGTCCACAAATTTTGAGCCGTTAAAATTTACTGAATGATTTGTTATGAATTTTAAGAGGTGTCCGATTAGGAAATCGAGGGTTATAATTGATTTTGGTGGAAAATTCTAGAATTGAGTGGGCCCCACTTGTGGTTGGTGAAAAAAATGTGCTGAATTTTATTTCAAATGTGGTGGGTGGCAATAGTAGCAGTAAAGCCATCGGTGTGGCAGTCGAGTCTGCTTGGTGGCTAACATCTTCCTATAAATAGAGGGCTAAGTTAGAATTGAAAATCACACCGTAAACAAAGTTTTCTCTTCTCTCTCTATATTATTGAGCGTATTTTATGAGTATTTAGATACTTTGAGAGTTCTTCAAAGACAAGTTTCATTCAAGATCACTTGAGACCTTTCCTTAGAAATCTTGATTCTTTGAGGTAAGGGATGTTATTTTCTTCTCAAATGATATTAATTCTTGATATCATTATCTTTGAAATATTGGTTGGTACTTTTATCAAATTTGGAACTTTTTTCATGTATGGGGTTATTTATTCATGAGTTACTATTCACGAGTTACTATTCTGAGTTCTTATTCACGAGATTCTTATTCACGAGTACTATTCATGAAAGCGTGAAGATGTTTTTTTGTGGAATTTCATCTTTGGGTGTCAGAGTCTTATTCACGATACTCAAGACCTTTATTCACGATATCTGACACTATTCACGAATCACCTAAGACTATTCACTAGAAAATGAAAATTTTTCTTTTCGTCTAAAATATCTATTACGGATACTAGCTTTGATTGTATCCATGTTTTGATCATTCTTGAATTTTACACCACTATGATTATTTTGAGGTATTATTGGACATGGATAAAACCAAGTATGAATCCTTAATCCTTAATCCTTGTCATTTTGTTTCCTTTGGATTCGTTCTTTAAAATATTTTCATCATCCTCGGTCTTAAATGATGATATTATTGAATATCTTTGGCCCAGAAAGCAAAAGATGAATGATTTCTGAAGAATATCTTTGGCCCGTAGTGCAAAAGATGGCGGTGTTTAAATGAACATGAATGATCGATGAATATCTTTGGCTTTGTAGTCAAAAAGATGAAGCAGGTGTTTAAATGAACATGACCGATCGATGAATATCTTTGGCCTTTAGTGCAAAGATGAGCAGTGTTGAGATGAACATGATGGATTGATGAATATCTTTGGCACAGTAGTGCAAAGATGAATATTTGATTTGAGATGAATATTGATTGATGTTACTGAGGATAAAATATTGATGATGGACGTTAAATTCATAGATTATAGTAGATTTCATTCTCTACGTAACTCTTCTATGAATTATTATTTCATTGCGAATATTGATCCGAAACTTGTTGTTCATTGTATTCTATCGATTTTTCCTGTTGGAGACTAACGATAATTTGTTGTATATTATCTTAGTCATAACATTCTTTCTTTAGGCTAGTTGAGCTCACCCTTTTCCTTGTTGTTCCATTTTTTCTTCTCGGGAGGCGAGAATGTAGCGAGTATCTTAGTCGGGGTATGGAATGAAGGTTCTAGAGAGAGTTGTTTAGTAGTCCTCACCATTATTGTAAAATAATGTATCAATAAATGTGATGAGGATTTATTTGAGTATAAATATTGTCTAGAAGATAATATTTGTATTTAAACTCACAGATTTTATTGTTGTGATAATAAAGTTGTAGTTGTTTCGTACCATGTATTTGGCGACTTCGAGAATGGGTTGGGTGGAATGGACCTATTTTGGGGTCGTCACGATTGGTATCGAGCTTAGGGATATGATCTCTGGCGGAGATCGGGGAATAGAACTAGGAGGAGGAGGCGAGTAAATCCTTTGCTAGTGTGTCCTACTAAGCTTATTTGTTAGTTAGTCGATTATATGGGATATTATGTGATTGATTTCCTTAATTAACCCTTGTTTTATGTGATGAATTGAGAATGTCATTGAGAATATTAATAGTGGTGTAAATGAGGCCCGTGGAGATGCATGACTTAATAGCGAGGAGAAGCGTGCTGCAGTCGGCAATGTACCTCCTGTGAATAACACCACCGCGAGATGATGAGCGAGGGGATGTTTAGAAGCTTTTTGCGGTTCATGCAAAATCGACGAGGAGACTTCGTGTTCAAAATCTGAGGAGGAGATGATAGCAATTCACGGGTGGTCACAGCCCAAGCGATTCAAAGAGTTGGGACCACGAGTGCAGGGAAAGCGAGATCCGATCATGGCGAAAACATGGGTCAAGCAAATTACCAAGATATTCGATGTCTTGGGATGCGAAAGAACGAAAGTTCCATTCGCTACTTTTATGTTAAAAGTGGCGGCAGACATTGGTGGGAATCGTGAAGCGTACCCATTCACCGCACTTTCGGCGTATCGTGGGAGACGTTTGAAGCAGTTCAATGACAAGTACTTCCACGAAAGTATTCGTCATATGAAGGAAGTGGAGTTTATTAGATTGGAGCGAGAATAACATGGCGGTGTCCCGGTCTGCGGCGAAGTTTCGGAGTTATCGAGGTTTGCACCTCATTTGGTGGAGAATGAGGAGCGTATGACGCGGATGTTTACGAGAGGTTTGAAACCGGATACGCCGTCGATATCTCATTCTCATAAATTTTCTCTATTCGAGATGTTGTAAGCAGGGCTCGATTGTTAGAGTGAGATAAAATACGTTCAACCGAGGGGACCATAACCGAGGATCATACCAAAGATAGCGATCATCGAATAACGATAACCGGTGGAGAAAGAAGAATACGGACAAAGGCGGTAACCACTACTGGTGGTAATCGTGGCCATGAAAATAGAAGAAGCGAGTTGGGAGGAGATTTTAAAAGAGGAGATTCAACAACGACCATGTGAAGACGTCGGCCCGATGGCAAATCTGGTTCCAAGGAGGAGAAAGACCATCGGTCGTATGTTACAAATCACGGAAAAGGGACATATCACCCAAACCGCCCTAGCAGTTTAAGGTATGCTATAATTGTGGAAAAGAAGGACATATCGCTCGAGATTATGCGATATCGAAACCCGATCCAGGCGGGAATGGTGACTCAAAAGGATGTCCCGGAAAAGTCAAAGTCAAGCGGTTCTGGAAGGCGTTTGTCGTGGCCGGTCAAAATCTGAGGAACCCGACGAAGTTAAGACGGGTTAGTTAATTATAAATTCTTGCGAAGTTTATACCTTACTAGATCTAGGTTCTACCCATTCTTTTATCTCTCTTTGCTTGCGCTCAGCGTTTGAACTTGACTACGGAGAAATTAGACTTTGACCTATTTATGGAGACTCCGTTAGGAGAAACTTTCATTACATCCGTTGTTTAAAAAATCTTGTTTGATTCAAGTTGGCACCATTACCTTACATGTTGACCTTATCTCTTTAAAGATACTTGCTTTTGGGGATTGATTGGTTAACTACTCATCATGCCAAAATTGATTGCTTTTGTAAGGTTGTTAGTTTTCATATTCCTAAGCAACCTGTTATTCGAACTCAAGCAATCAAACCATTGTAGTCAAACATTTTCATATCAAGCCATGAAGTCATTCGTTTATTACGGATGTCAAGTTTTCTTAGTCCATGTTATGGATTTGAATAAAGACACGTCAGATTTGAATAATATTCTTGTTGTTATTGATTTTTCCTGACGTATTTCCTGAAGAATTTATTGGCTTACTCCCAAAGGCGATATTAAATTTTGTATCGACTTTGAACCCGAGACAAAACTCATTTCTAAAATCTCATATCGAATGGCTCTATTGAACTTGAGGAGTTAAAAATTCAACTATAGAATTTGGTACCGAGCCTTTATCTTGTGACTTCCTTTGTGGAATGCAGAAGCGAGACTCTCATAGGGGCGTCATATTCGATGCGATAGTAAAGCGATAGGTGTCATTGTGACGTCTTTATCCAAGATTGGGATATGAGTCACAGTTGAGAAGCAACCTAAGTCGATAATCGAAATCGTAGTTTTCTAGGCTTAGTTGGTTATTATCGGAGATTCGTTGAAGGATATTCTCGAATCGCTATTCCATTAACGCGGTGACTCGTAGAGATACAAAATTCAAATGGAGCAAGGAATGTGGGAAGAGCTTGAAGAACTCGATAGGAGACTCATTTCAAAGACACATGTTACGACCATGCCATCTGGAAAAAGCGAGCGTGGTAGGCGGCGTGTTGAGTAGAAGATCGTATACAAATCTGAGTACAATATTGTCAAAGACTCATTTCAGTATAATATACAAATAATAGAGATGGAGATGAAAACTCTAGGTACCGGCGTGATGATATCTGATGCGTGATGATATCGAGTATAATCGACTTTAATCGATAAAGTTAAAATTCGCTCATTCAAGCTACCACACGGAGTGATGAATTTGAAGAAGGAGGTGCTGAGAGGTTGTTATTTTAAAAGCGAGAATCGGTGAGGTGAGGAAAGCTCGAACCTTCGATTTATTAATCCATTTGAAATTCTCGATCGAATAGGAAGCGTGGCCTATAGACTCGTTTTACCACTAAGTATGGCGTGTTCATGCGCGTTTTTCACGTATCGATGTTACGTAAATATGTGGACGACCGAAACACGTCATTGAGTTAGAAAAGCCGGACGAGATAGTAGAAGACTTAACGTCACGAGGAGATACTGTCAAGATTTTGTAGAGGAAAGAACATGACCTATGTCGAGGTTATACCATAAGTTAAAGTTTTGTGGAGAAACCATCTTTATTGAGGAAATGACACAGGAGTTGGAAAGCGAAAATGAAAGCGAGGTATCTTTACCTTTTGAAAACACAGGTCGTCACGTCGATTTCGAGGGCCGAAATTTCATAAGGAGGGAGGTTGTAAGACCGAAATTTTTTAAATAAAAGGAATTTCCTTTATTTATTATCTTGAAATAGTAAGGGTTGATTTGATTAATGTGGATAGTTAAGGGTTAAATCATAAATATTTCAAAATAAGCTAAAGTGGTTATAAAATATTCATTTTTGTGGGGAATATTCGTTTGGTGCGTGGAATATTACGTCTTTGTCGAGAGAATATTAAATGCGATGGTAGCGACCGTGTGTGGAGCCCATGTGAAAGCGATTGGATGAAGAAAGCGACAAATATAAGTTGGTTAAAAATAACGGCGTAGTTATTCTGAATTAAAATTTGTTGGAGTGCCGGTGGTTAAAATCTGATGTCTGGCGTAGTTCTTGCGATGCTTTACGGTATTACCGATATTGTTGAATTATTGATCCTTACGTAAGATGGCACTACTCGATAATTTTCACGATGAATTCTTGTTCGATAGTTTATTTTATTGATTGATAATTCTTTGCGTTGGTATTTTATATTATTGTTGTTCAATAATTGTCCTTGCCACGATATTTCCCATTATCGGATCAATAATTCATATTATTTGAATAATATTATTAGATAACATTATTGGCAATGTCTAGAAAGTTACATCTAAGAGAGGTTTGGTCACCTAATTGCGGCGCCCGAGTAAGGAGAGATCCTTATTGGAAGCCCCCCTGCTCACAGGAGCGACTGGTTGTCATATAAATGTGATTACGTAATATTATTTGTGAATAATTAATTATTGATTCATATGATAAGGAAATATTTATTTTATATGAATATAAATGATGGATTTATTTATGTGGTTATTAATGAAGGAATTAATGTTGAGGTGTTTTATCGGTATTTTATCGGATTGGAGGTATTAAAAATTAAATCGGGGTTTGAGAGATATATTGCGGGGTTATAATTTTTAATCCAAATAGTTGGATTGTGGTAATTTTTGGGTATGTTATACATACATAAGTTGAGTATATGTCCACAAATTTTGAACAGTTAAAAATTTCTGAATGATTTGTTATGAATTTTAAGAGGTGTCGATTAGGAAATCGAGGTTATAATTGATTTTGGTGGAAAATTCTAGAATTGAGTGGGCCCCACTTGTGGTTGGTGAAAAAATGTGCTGAATTTTATTTCAAATGTGGTGGGTGGCAATAGTAGCGAGTAAAGCCATCGGTGTGCTTGAAGTCAAGTCTGCTTGGTGAAGGCTAACATCTTCCTATAAATAGAAGGCTAAGTTAGAATTGAAAATCACACACGAAACAAAGTTTTCTCTCTTCTCTCTCTATATTATTGGCGTATTTTATGAGTATTTAGATACTTTGAGAGTTCTTTGTTGATCTACAAGTTTCATTCGGCATCACTTGAGCCTTTCCTTAGAAATCTTGATTCTTTGAGGTAAGGGATGTTATTTTCTTCTCGAATGATATTAATTCTTGATATCATTATCTTTGAAATATTGGTTGGTACTTTTTATCAAATTTGGAACTTTTTCATGTGGGGTTACTATTCATGAGTTCTTATTCACGAGATTCTTATTCTGAGTTCTTATTCACGAGTTCTTATTCACGAGTACTATTAAGCATGAAGCGTGAAGATGTTTTTTGTGGAATTTCTATCTTTGGGTGTGGAGTTCTTATTCACGTATCGGCCTTTATTCACGTATCGGCTTTATTCACGAATCGGCACTTATTCATAGAAAAATGAAAATTTTTCTTTTCGTCTAAAATATCTAATGCGGATCTTAGCTTTGATTGTATCCGTGTTTTGATCATTCTTGAATTTTACACCACTATGATTATTTTTGAGGTATTATTGGACATGGATAAAACCAAGTATGAATCCTTAATCCTTAATCCTTGTCATTTTGTTTCCTTTGGATTCGTTCTTTAAAATATTTTCATCATCCTCGGTCTTAAATGATGATATTATTGAATATCTTTGGCACTGTAGTGCAAAGATGAATGATTTCTGAAAGAATATCTTTGGCTGTAGTCTGAAGATGATGAGCGGTGTTTAAATGAACATGGTGATGAATATCTTTGGCTGTAGTGCAAAGATGAGGCAGTGTTTAAATGAACATAATAGGTGATGAATATCTTTGGCCTTTAGTGCAAAGATGAGCAGTGTTGAGATGAACATAATGGAGATTGATGAATATCTTTGGCTGTGTAGTGCGAAGATGAATATTTGATTTGAGATGAATATTGATTGATGTTCTGAGGATAAAATATTGATGATGGTATTAAATTCATAGATTATAGTAGATTTCATTCTCTACGTAACTCTTTATGAATTATTATTTCATTGCGAATATTGATCCGAAACTTGTTGTCATTGTGATTACATCAGATTTTTCCTGTTGGAGACTAACGATAATTTGTTGTATATTATCTTAGTCATAACATTCTTCTTGGGCTAGTTGAGCTCACCTTTTCCTTGTT
This sequence comes from Panax quinquefolius, assembly GCA_020205615.1. Classification (NCBI taxonomy): domain Eukaryota; kingdom Viridiplantae; phylum Streptophyta; class Magnoliopsida; order Apiales; family Araliaceae; genus Panax; species Panax quinquefolius. The sequence goes on along the minus strand of CM035162.1, from coordinate 13,798,059 downwards.
GTTCCATTTTTCTTCTCGGGAGGCGAGAATGTAGCGTAGTCTTTAGTGGGGTATGGAATGAAGGTTCTAGAGAGAGTTGTTTAGTAGTCCTCACCATTATTGTAAAATAATGTATCAATAAATGTGATGAGGATTTATTTGAGTATAAATATTGTCTAGAAGATAATATTTGTATTTAAACTCATGATTTTATTGTTGTGATAATAAAGTTGTAGTTGTTTACATTACCATGTATTTGGCGACTCGAGAATGGGTTGGGTGGAATGGACCTATTTTGGGGTCGTCACGATCGATCTCCTCCCTTAGAACCGATTCGCCAAACGCTGTCGTCTTCACATAGTCGTTGTTAAATCTCCTCTTTTAAAATCTCCTCGACTCGCTTCTTCTTACATTTTCATGACCATGATTACCACAGAGTGGTTACCATTTCAATAAAATCGCATTTCTTTCTCCGCAGTTATCATTATTCATTGATCGCTATCTCCGTACGATCCTGGTTATGGTCCTCAGTTGGCCGTACTTTCGTTATCTCGCTTCTAATAATTGAGCCCTCATTTTACAACATCGAATAAAGAGAAAGTTTATGAGAAATGAGATACCGACGACGCTGGGTTTCAAACCTCTAAGAAACATCGCGTCATACGTTCCTCATTCTCCACCAAATGAGGTGCAAACACGGATAACTCGCAAACTTTACCTCGTCTTCGAGACATCGTATGTTGTTTTGCTCTAATCGATGAACTCCACTTCCTTCATATGCGAACACTTTCGGGAAAGTATTTGTCATTAAATAGTCTCTCAAACGTCTCCCAAGACATCTTGAGTCTTGGTGGATGAGTACGCTTCTGAGACTCTCCACGATGGTCTGCTTTCGCCACGGAACATAAAGGTGGCGAATGGAACCTTCGTTCCTCGTGCATCCCAAGACATCGAATATCTTGGTAATTTGTTTGACCCATGTTTCACGCCGTGATCGGATCCGCTTTCCCTTAAATTCTGGTGGTCCCAACTCTTTTGAATCTGTTTGGTTGTGACAACCCGTGAATTGCTATCATTTCCTCTCAGATTTTGAACACGAGTCTCCTCAAATCGATTTTGCATGAATCGCAAAAACTTCTAAACATCCCTCGTTCATCATCGCGCTCGGTGGTGTTGTTCACGGGAGGAACATTGCCACTGTTGCAGACGTTCTCCTCGTTGGTAAAGACTGAGCATCTCCACGGTCTCATTTACTCCATCATTAATATTCTCATCGACATTCTCAAAATCTTGTCATAAAACAAGGGTTAATTAAGGAAATCAATATATCACATAATATCCCTATATCTTGACCAACTAACAAATAAGCTTAGGTAGACACACTAGCGAAATTTTTACTCTCTCCCTCCTAGTTCTATTCCCGATCTCCGCTGGAGATCATATCCCTAAGCTACGATACCAACCGCGACGCCCCAAAATAGGTATACATCACCCATTCGAGTTGTCAATACATAGTGCGTAACAACTACAACTTTATTATTACAACAAGAAAGCTGTGAGTTTAAATACAAATATTATCTTACAGACAATATTTATACTCAAATAAATCCTCATCACATTTATTGATACATTATTTTACAAAAGTGGTGAGGACTACTAAACAATCCTTTCTAAAACCTTCATTCCATATTCCCAGGCTACGTCGCTTATATTCTCGCCTCCCGAGAAGAATGGAAAAAAGGAAAAGGGTGAGCTCAACTAGCTCAATAAAGAATATTATGACTAAGATAATATACAACAAATTATCGTTAGTCTTCAACAGGAAAAAATTTAATAGAATACAATAGACAACAAATTTTAAATCAATATTCGCAATGAAATAATAATTTATTAGAAGAGTTAAGTAGAGAATGCAAACTACTATCTTCTATGTATGAATTTAAAAGTTCATCGCTCATCTTTTATCCCTGTAACAACAATCAATATACATCGGAATCAAATATTCATCTTTTGCACTACATGGCCAAAGATATTCATCACCGTCATGTTCATTTAAACACTGTTCATCTTTGCACCACTGTGCCAAAGATATTAATCGATCGGTCGTGTTCATCTCAACACTGTTCATCTTTGCACACTACTGGGCCAAAGATATTCTGAGAAATCATTCATCTTTGCACCATGTGCCAAAGATATTCAATAATATCATCATTTAAGACCGAGGATGATGAAAAATATTTTAAAGAACGAATCCGGTGAAACAAAATGACAAGGATTAAGGATTAAGGATTCAGTACTTTGTTTTATCCATGTCCAACAATACCCCAAAAATAATCACGGTGGTGTAAAATTCAAGAATGATCAAAACATGGATACAATCAAAGCTAGTATCCGAATAGATATTTTGGACGAAAAGAAGAAATTTTATTTTTCGATGAATAGTCTTGAGTATCGTGAATAGTCAGATATCGTGAATAGTCAGATATCGTGAATAGTAACTCCGACACCAAAAGATAGAAATTCACAAAAAACATTTTCACGCTTCATGAATAGTACTCGTGAATAGTAACTCGTGAATAGTAACTCATGAATAGTAACTCGTGAATAGTAACTCATGAATAGTAACCCAGAGCATGAAAAAGTTCCAAATTTGATAAAAACTTCAGATCAACATTTCAAAGATAATGATATTGAAGAAATAATATCATTACGAAAAAATAATATCCCTTACCTCAAAGAATCGATTCTTGGAAGGAAAGGCTCAAGTGATCTTTGAATGAAACTTATCTTTGAGCAAACAACTCTCAAAGTATCTAAATACTCACAAAATACATTTCAATAATATAGAGAGAAAGAGAGAAAACTTTGTTTACGGTGTGATTTTCAATTCTAACTTAGCCCTCTATTTATAGGAAAATGTTAGCCAAAAGCAAGAGACTTGATTCTGCACGATGGCTTTACTCGCTACTATTGCCACCACCACATTTGAAATAAAATTCAGCACATTTCTTCACCAACCACAAGTGGGGCCCACTCAATTCTAGAATTTTCCACCAAAATCAATTATAAACCTAATTTAGAATCCGACACCTCTTAAAATTCACAACAAATCATTCGTGCATTTTAACGGTTCAAAATTTGTTGACATATACTCAACTTATGTATGTATAACATACCCAAAAATTACCACAATCCAACGGTCGGATTAAAATTATAACCCCGCAATATATCTCAAAACCCCGATTTGATTTTTAATACCTCCAATCCAGATAAAATCTCGATAAAACACCTCAACAATAATTTCTTCATTTATAACCACATAAATAAATTCATCATTTATATCCACATAAAATAAATATTTTTTATCATATGAATCAATAATTAATTATTCACAAATAATATTACGAATCACAATTATGATGACCAGTAGTTCCCGAGGAAAGAGGGCTTTCCGATAAGGATTTCTCCTTCTTGGCAAGCAATTAGGTGACCAAACCTCTCCTCGATGTAACTTTCTAGACATTGCCAATAATGCTATCTAATAATATTATTCAAATAATATGAATTATTGATCCGATAATGGAGAGATAATGCGGTGACAATTATTGAACAACAATAATATAAAATATCAACGCAAGAATTATTGAATCAATAAAATAAAATATTGAATAAGAATTACCGTGAAAATTATTGAGTAGTGGCTTCTTACGTAAGGATCAATAATTCAACAATCTTGTGCAATCTGGTAATATCTTCTTAATGCAACCGCGCAGACATCGTATTTTAACCATAGGGTATTCCAGCGCCTTCTTAACGGTAATAACTACGCCTAGTTATTTTTAACCAACTTATATTTGTCATTTTCTTCATCCAATCGCTTTCAGTTATGGGGCCCACATGGGTCATGCGTCGTCATGCGAATATTCCCGACAAATTTAATATTCCACGACCAAACGAATATTCCAAACAAAATGAATATTTTATAACCACTTGCTTATTTTGAAATATTTGCGTATTTAACCCTTAACTATCCACATTAATCAAATCAACCCTTACTATTTCAAAATAATAAATAAAGGAAATTCCTTTTATTTAAAAAATTTAGGGGGTCTTACATTGAAACAACAAACTATTTCAATAAAGAATATCATGACTAAAGATAAATAAATTATCAATAGCCTTCAACGATAATAAATCGTAGATTTAGAACATATGGTAGATGATAAAACTTTTCAACCATAGTTGCGGTGAACGAAGCAATCCATTAGAAGAGTCAAATAGAACCGTAAAGTCTATTATCTTCCCTATGTTAAAAATCCACCAACAATATTTTATCCTCGTAACATCAATCAACAGTTCTGGTCCACAATCATATGAATAACTCATAATCATAATTGTGATTCTAAATTTCTCTTCGCATCCGGGACGAAGATAATTTTTTATCACATGTCTTTACTCGAAACATCAAAGATCATGGTTATACCAAATCACGCCTCGCTCATAGTCATATCGATAAATTCATCTTTTTCGACCACACGCCAAAGATATTCATCAACAGTTCATCTATGCACTACTGTTCAAATATATTCAACAACATGTCATCTTTGCACTACAGGCCAAAAATATTCATCAGTTGGTCATGTTCATCTAAATACCTGTTCATCTTCGCACTACTGGACAAAGATATTCATTAGAAATCATTCATCTTTGCACTACAGGTCAAAGATATTTAGTTATATCATCATTTAGGACTGAGGATGATGAAAAATATTTTAAAGAAAACGAATCCAGTGAAACAAAAGAATAAATATTAAGGATTCATATTTCAGCTATTCCATGTCCAAAAATACCTCATAAATAATCATAGTGGAGTAAAATTCAAGAATGATCAAAACATGGATACAATCAAAGCTAGTATCCAGAATAGATATTTTGGACAAAAAGAAAAAAAAATTATTTTTCGATTGAATAGTCTAAAGTATTCGTGAATAAGATCAGAGTATCGTGAATAGTCAGTATACGTGAATAGTAACTCGACACTAAAAGATAGAAATTTCACAAAAAAATCATCATGCTTCGTGAATAGAACTCATAAATCGTAGAATCGTGAATAGTAACTCATGAATAAGAACTCGTGAATAAGTAACTCATGAATAGTAACTTCGACATGAAAATTCCAAATTTGATAAAATTTCAACGATATTTTAAGATAATGATATTGAAGAAATAATATCATTTATGAAGAAAATAACACCCCTACCTCGAAAGAAGAATAATCTTGATCGAAATCTTTTGGATATAGTGCTAAAAGAACTTGCACCGTATAGCAATACTCGAAGTACTAAAATACTCACAAAAATATGCTCGATATATAGAGAGAGAAATCTGTAGTTTCTGGTGTGATTTTCAATTCTAACCTAAGCATCCTATTTATAGGAAAATGCTAAGAACACCAAAGCAGAAAATTTAATATAATATTAATATATTATATAAAAATTCTTACGCGCACCAAATCAGATCCAAACATTAGCCACCAATAGTCAACTAAATCAAAAAAACGTTTTTGTTATTAAAAATAATTAAAACTTTCAAAAATCAATTATTTCGGAACTTCGGAACTTCAATAATTCATAATAAATAGCCCTTTTATCAGAAAAATTGAATCTTGCGAATTTTATAAGAAATTCAATTCTCTACAACTTTGCAGAAGAAAGTTTTTCCAAATTCCAAACAGAAATTGACCGAAATCTATAAACGGACGATTTTACAAGCTATAATCAAATTTCAGTCAAGAAATGGGCCCACAGACATGTTTAACATGTTTTAAACAACTATTGCAACAAAAATACATTTTCTCCTCATATACTCATATATCTCACATTCATTGTAAAAATATCATCATTATTATATTATAAAAATATAATAAAATATTATTTTATCAGAAAAGATAAAATATCGATTTTCAACAATTATCACTTTAAAATTTTTCTCCATCTATATCCACATAAAATGAATATTTTCCTCATCATATAAATCAATAATTAATTATTCACAAATAATATTACAAAATCATAATATCGATAACCGTGCGGTTCAAGTAAAGAGGGTTTTCAATAAGGATTTTCTCCTTCTGCGCGGCGGAATTAGGTGACCAAACCTCTCATTGTAGCAGAACTTTTAGAGCATCGCTAATAATGTTATCTAATAATATTATTAGGATAATATGAATTATTGCTCAGATAATGAAAAATCGTGCAATGACAATTATTAAAACAACGATAATATAAAATATCAACGCAACAATTATTAAATCAATAAAATCTTGAGCGGTAATTACCGTAATAATTATTGAGTAGTGCGCTTTCACGTAAGAATCAATAATTGGTGCAATACTGGTATCTTCATTGCCGCAACAACGCGTATTATTGTATTTTAACCACGGGTATTCCAACAATTGTTAACGATAACAACTACGTCGTTATTTATAAAAACTCCATTTTGTCGTTTTTTCTTCGTTCGACGGTTTATTACATTATGGGCCCACAAATGGTCATACCTGGTCATACTAATATTCCCAACGGAAAGAATATTCTCCGACCAAACGAATATTCTCCGATAGAAATGAGTATTTTATAACCACTTGCATATTTTGAATTTTTTTTTTCATATATCACCCTAAAACTTTAACTTTTATCAATTTAACCATTTACTGAATAGTAATTATAAGAAAAATTGAATACTTTTATTTCATAAAACAAAAGTATTGTACTCCCTCTATAATTATAAGAAAAATTGAGTACTTTTACAGTTACCTCTTAATGAAACATTTAAATTTATGAAACCTTTATAAATATCAGACTCTCTATTCAAATTTTAAGATCATTATTGATTTTTGAAAAGTCAATTTGAAATATTTTTAAATTTAAAAGTTATTTTTAAATTTAAATATTATTTCACTAGAATGATCTAATTTATTAAAATATAATAAATATTTAAATCTTAATTACTCAATTTTATCAAATATCACCTAAATCTGTTTTTACTGGGCCAGCCAAATTTGCGAATCTTGGGCCTTTATATCACTAGTTAAATAGGGCTTTTTGGTGCAGTCCTTATAGTTATAAGTTATAAATCTGGTCTGTAAATATTTTGGATTGCGAGTGCTTATTTGATGCTCTCTCCTTTTTTTTTTTTGATAAAATGCCTCTCCGTTTGTTCAGTCTTATTTGTCAAATTTGTATTTCATAAAAATAATTTTGTTTTATTAATATTATAAAATGATACAGCATTTTAAAATTTATCATCATAATTATGATAATTTTTATTATCATAATTTTATTATTAAATCAACAACCTAGTATTTTTAATTGTAAAAAAGAACAAAAATTCTTTTTTTTATAAATGTTGTAAATGAGACTGTTTTTATATAAAAAAAGAAATAGTTCAAAAATTAGTCATTTGTTTGATAAAAAAAAAATGAGAATTGATATTTCATAAGTAAATTTGATAATTTCTTCATCACATAAATAGTAAGTGGTGTCCAATTCATGTGGTGTGAAATTATTAAATTTACTCGTAAAAATATCAATTCCGAAAATAATTATTTCATTTCTTGCCAAATAAATTTTGTTGATTTCCAACTAATTGATTCTTTTTCTCACCATGATCTATTTTAATTAGTAAGCCAATTTCACGCGCCGTAGATGGGGAGTGGACCTTCAAATTTTCAAAAAAGTGTCCAAACTCGACGTGGGGATTGGGCTTTGAGGTTGGGTTCGAGCCTCCACACCACAGTATTCAATTCGCTCTTTTTCTTTCTATCTCTTCGATCATTTCTTCCATCTCATCACTTCACCAACACACATATCAGCAGTAGTAGCTCGCATATCTTTCTCAATTCTCACAGATCTGCATCATCTTCTATTTTCCAGGTAAAATTACTCTGTCCCCCTCTCTGTATCCATTCACTTGTATCTGTATATAGATACCTATTGGGTACTGCTTTTTAGTTTTGAAAAAAAAGATTTTACGCTAGGGTTTTGAATGCTATAATAGCCTGAGTTTTATCTTTATCTTTTTTTAATAGCAGAAATTGATTATCTAGTGTTTTACTTATGGAGGGAGAGTTTAGATTAGGTTTAGAGTGAGGCTGATTAAGAATTTTATTGTGTGAGATTAAAGGTTACTGAAATTGGGTAAGTTACTCCCATGTTTTACTATATATATGCTTATTCAAAATTTTGAGGTGTTTTTCTGGTTAGTTTTAACTTGAAGTTGGCTCTACATTAAATTTTGCTAACACATAGTATCTGGCAAATTTGAGCTAATTTTTCAAGAGTTTTTTTCTTTAATAGACTTAATCACGAGAGAAATATTTTATTTTTGATGTTTATGCGATTCTACTATATATTTGAACATTGAGGGAGTATCAGTCAAAAGAAAATTGTACTAAACTTTTTTTGCTGTGTTTATTATGAAGTGATATTGTTCAATCGCAGTTCTGGCCTTGCTGAATATGTGGCAAAAGCTGACTTAGATGGCATTGACATGTAACAATATATTTACAATGCCATGTGAAATAAACATATTTGTTCTAGGTACCTGATTATTAGGATTTAAGGTTCTTGTCCGGGGATGGTATTGGATATATTTTCTTGCGGGGGATTTTGTTTATGTATGCATAATTGTATGTGCCAAGCTGCCCGTACAGAGACAAATTACATGTGTATATACAAGTGTTCTCGTGTTAACTTGCATAATTGTTTGTTAGCTTTGCTACTTTTTATTTAGCTAGTCCCAAAATGTATGTCCACTATCGATTTTCAAAAGGATTATAATTTTGATGTTCCATAGTTACCCTTATTATTTTATAGTAGTATGACAAGAAAAAATATGAAGGAGGGTTGATACTGATTAAACATGATGTAAGAATGAGATGTAAACCTTTCTTAAACTACTTGTTTTCAACTGTGATAATGAATTTGGGATGGAGTTGTTTGGAAATAGACTTTGGTCAACAATTGCACTTTTAGTTGGTTTAATTTTTAATCAATGCTAGCTGGGAGTACTGAGCTGAAGTCTTGTACTAATGTATTTAACAAAACTGTACTTTCACCATAAGCTCGTACTGGCATGCTTAATTAGTTGGACTGTTGAAGTCTGTGTTGTAAAATTTTTTCTAGGCATCAGCCTAGGTGAAGTCGGACCTCTTTGGTTGATTTCTAGGCCTCGCCTAGGTGGGATTGGTCTTCCATCGCCTTGTTTTTACCATGAAACTTGCTTACTTTTATTAGTTGGTAACCCTGAAATTTTCAAGTTCATATTATAAGTATTTAATTTCATCCTTATTTTTTAAAAAATTTTAAAAATCTTTTAATCTACAATTATAAAATTTAGACCACTTCATTAGTCTTTTTTTAGTGCTAATTGAGCTTTACCAAAAACAATATAATTGAACTTTAAAAGTAAAAAAAAAAAATCCATGAAAACACAACCAATATGAATTCAAAATAATGATTAATAACGGTATGTAATGAAGGCTTTGAAACTCTACGCTTGAAATGAATTTATTATGCCTTATGAGACCATTATCCTAGGCGCCCCTTGCTGCCTAAAGTCATCCTACTGATTTTTTTAGAACACTGGTTGGAGTTTAGATACAAAGATCTCATGGAATATTCAAAGGATTTAGTCTGAATATATAAGGTTGTTTAGACGCTCTAGCTTTTTTTAACGTTCGTCCTGTAAATGATCAAAATCAGCTCACAATTGAAGATATCTTTTGAAGCCTTCTGTTTTTATTTTTTTCTATAATTTCTGAAGCATTTTCTCCCAACCAATTGAAGTTGGTGGAATTAGGTGTTACTTATGTGTCGAGGATGCTTTTTCATTCAACCATTTCCCCCTTCGGTGCATATGTTATAGTTACCTCTTTGCTTGTTTTGCCTTGAACTCCTGTTTTTCTTTTTCTGTTCCGTGTTTTTATCACCAAAACATCCAAATGTTCCATTTGATAAGGTTGCTTTTGGCGATATGTGTGACGCAAATAATATATTCATTGCTATAAATACATCATATTCAATGAAAGACCATCACGTCAAATCTTGTGGTAAACGTGAATGTAGGTGTAGGCAACCACAAGCTTTACTTAATTTCTTGGTCTTAGAATTGGGTGTAGTGAATCTCTTTTATATATTTTGTTTCTTTGTTTCATCTTGTGTTGATTGAGGAATCTGGTTTTGTTTGTGACTTTCTGTTTCCCTTCCGTGTCCTCTTTTGTTTCTGCAAATTAACTTGTTTGCTCATATGTGTGTGTGGCATATGTCATTTAATTTTGTGCTTGTATGCCTCTCTAATCATAGTCTTTTTCTCAGCTTATAGGCGAATTGTGAATTGAGAAAAGCACCAAAATCAGCACTATTCTATCGCCATTCTGAAGTAGAAAAGCTGCTTTTTTTTTGAGTTGGAACAGTTTTCTGCATGACCATTTGACATTTATGCGATGTCAGGGTTACTTAATGTATTATTCCCTTCTTTTAAATACGAACAATGTTGTTGAAGTAGTCTTGTACTTGCTGATATTTTGTTTCCTTTTTTTTTGAATGAATTGAGCATGGAATACTATGGTTTATTTCCTCTAACCTCTGAATTTTTTCTCTCTACTTCAGATATTGTATGAAATGAATTATGTTACATATGATTCATGTTTCCCGCATTAAATCATGGTTCTTTTTGATCGTTAGATGTGTAACATTTACTGTAGGGATCTGCTGTAGGTATGCATGTCATAGCATCATTAGAGAACTGATTCATATTACTTTGGGTTCTCTGAATCTACTACCTCATGCACGTGGTCTTCTTGAAAATCACAAATAGGGATATACCAAGAAGAAACTAATATAATCACATTCATTTCACCTGGTGGTAACCGTGCATATATCTATCCTTTAATGGCATGTGAATTTGTAACAAGAAGTCTTTGACATCATATATGCACTCATGAGATTTTCAAGGCTTAAAGTTCCTGCATCAAAAGATCATAACTAATTTCTGTACAATGGCTTGTTCACTATGAAGAGCTGCATGACTTGGTTGGGGTGGAAAATATAATTTATGTGTTTATGGAGGCGAACCCTCATGGTCAACTTTTTGATCTTTATTATCAGCTTTTCTGATTGCTAGTTATTCAGTACTTCACTATGAGATATACAGCTAGTGATGCAAGTTAAAAGTAACACTCTTATGCTTGTTTGTGTGTACTTTTTTTGAACTTATCATCCCTCTTGTTGCAGTCATCTCTGAATGGTTCAAATTCAAATCTTCCAGACAATACAGGGCGATCATTTGCGACAGCTTTTTCTGCTCAATCTGGTGCAGCATCTCCTGTTTTTCATCACACAGGTTAGTGGGTTGCAGGAGTAATATGAGTTAATGTTTTCTTAGACCTTATTTAGTAAATCCTCCGATTTTCCTTCTTTTCAGGATCTCTTCAGGGCTTGCACAACATTCATGGGAGTTTTAATGTTCCCAACATGCAGGGAACACTTGGATCAAGAAATTCAACAATAAACAACGTTCCTTCAAGTGGCGTTCAACAACCGAGTGGAACTCTTTCCAGTGGAAGATTTGCGTCAAACAATCTGCCTGTGGCACTTTCTCAGGTAGGATACTTGGTGATGTAGGATGACCCCAAATTTATTATTTTGATAGATTGAAATATTAGAATTGATTGAGATTTGTGAGAATTGTTTCGTGTGATAATTATCCTTTTTCCAAAAGCTCTCTTCTCCATCACTTAGCCTTTAGATTGGCTTCGGAATTTGATTATTACTTTTTAGAAAAAAGAAGAAGCAAAGTTGAATTTTTTGTTTTGAGTTATTTGATCCAGATAATCAGATTTTGGCAAAATCTGAAAAAAATGCTAGGGGGAGCTGCAGATTTTCAGAATCCAAAGCATTTGATTCAACTTTAAAGGCAAAATTATCCATGATTGTGCGAACACTTTTATTTTTTTGTCTGCTATGTTGTTTTCCAAGAAATTCCAAACAGTTTTTCAAATTATTTCTATTATCGCAGTTAGATTATTTCAATAATCTAAAAAAGCAAAAATTAATCCAAACATTTTTTTTCAGATTATTTGAACAATCACAATAATCATATTATTTCAATAATATGAATAATCCAAATACATAAAAATAGCAGGTAATTTAAACAAACTACATTTGATTTGCAGATATCACATGGTCATTCTGGGATGACAAATAGGAGTGCTATGAGTGTTGTCGGAAACCCTGGTTTCAGTAGTAGTACAAATGGAGTTGGTGGTTCTATTCCTGGGATCATCCCAACCTCAGCGGCAATTGGTAACCGAAGTGCTGTTCCAGGGCTGGGAGTGTCTCCAATGTTGGGGAATGCAGGTCCTCGGATGACAAGCTCAGTTGGAAGCATGGTTGGCGGTGGCAACATTGGGAGAAACATGAGTTCTGGTGGAGGACTATCCATGCCCGGTCTTACTTCTCGGCTAAATCTTACAGGGAATAGTGGCTCAGGAAATCTAAGTGTGCAGGGGCCAAATAGATTAATGAGTGGTGTGCTTCAACAAGGTATATTAACTTTAGCAGGTTATAGCAAGTTTCTTAAGCAAAAAGTTTAGAGTTTCTTGCAAATCATCAGAATTTATTTTGTAGTTCTATCTCCTCGTTTTACTTTATGAACTCATTTGAAGGAGCATGTTGCTTGTTCATAGAATCTTAGGTTGAAAGCCCATGCTTTGTTCTTTAAAGTTGAATATTGAATATCACAAAGGAAAATTAGTTTTATTTCTTTTTGAACCATTATCTGGGTTTGAGTTGGGTACCTTTGACCTCTTAACTGCAAAGTATTATAGACTTGAATTTTTTTATGATTTATAACTTATTACATGTTTGGAGGTATCATTAGTTTTAATGCTTGTAAAAGAATGATGTTCTGAATTTTTTCTTCTCTTCTTTTATTTATTTGCTGCAAATTTCTTAGAATATTAATCACAGAAACAAATGAGTTGAGGTTGAATAAGTTTTTCTATGGGAAATGGTAACTATTGCAGCTTGAACCTTGTTCCTCACGAGGCAAAAGTCTTTTGTATAAGCAAATGCTTCTTTGATACGCTACCCTACATGTTATTATTTAGGTTGGTTGGATTATAGGGTTTAATGCTTTTGTGGCTGGGGTTTAAAGTACCTAAACTTTTAGGGATGTTCAATTCTTTGGATTTTTTCCCCTTCTTTGTCAAATGATATATATATATATATATATATATATATATATATATATATATATCAGTTTATTTTGTGGGCTACATTAAACTAGATTTTGAGTTGATTTCTGGTTAATTCGGTTCCATTTCCTTTAATGGGTTCTACTAGATTTTCGTTTAACTTTATATCATTCTTATAATCATGTTCGTCCGGACAGAGATACTATGTATTTATTAGTGGTTGATGTTTCTTTGTGGTCATGATGCCTTTTGGATTCAGCTTCTCCACAGGTAATGTCTATGCTAGGAAATTCCTATCCTACCGGTGGCCCACTATCTCAGAATCATGTTCAAGCAGTAAATAATATAAACTCTATGGGGATGTTGAATGATGTGAACTCAAATGATGGTGCCCCTTTCGATATAAATGACTTCCCTCAGCTGACCAGTCGGCCCAGTTCTGCTGGAGGTCCTCAGGGACAATTAGGTAACGGGCATGCCTAGATTTCCTTCCGGTATATCTGATTCAAGCTCATCCCTACAATTAAGCTTATCATACCAAAAAATTTCAGGTTCATTGCGAAAACAGGGCCTGGGTGTTGGTCCTATTGTTCAGCAAAATCAAGAATTTAGCATCCAAAATGAAGATTTTCCGGCGTTGCCTGGATTTAAAGGTGATAACACCTAAATTTGTACACCTACATGTCTAGCTATGTACGGAAAAATGTAGGCAACTTGTATGTGTAAGTTGAAATTATTTCTTGGTAGTTTAATTTGAGAAATAGTGTGCTATTAGTTCTAACATACATCTTATGTCTAGTTAGTGAAAGAATCTCAAACAATTGAGCTCTTAAATGTAGTTATGTATTGAAAAAGTTATTTCCAAAAACTTCAAGTATCTTCTTTACATTTCCTGTGCGGAGTGCTTTGTTGTTAAGTGCTACAATTAGTACAAGTGTTTGCTTATTAAGATTTCTAATATAAGAAATCAATGAACTGCCAATATTTAATTTTATTTGATACAGTTGAGCAGAAGTCAGCTTGATTCATTCTGTTCTTTCCCATGCATAGATCCATCTCCGACAGAGTAACAAAATGAAAATTCAATGCTGCTAAATTCAACCGTGTACTCTTTTGAATGGAAACATAAAAACTCGAAGTTCCTTATTGCTGTTCTAATGTTTCAATTTCTCTGATATCTTCTCTTGTTGCTAAAGCTTTTAGTTGGTCACATGCTTTTTCAGCCCTGTGATTTTTCTTCTTCTGTTGTTGACTTTCTACTAGATTTTGCACAGGTGGAAATGCTGAGTTTTCCATGGACATGCACCAGAAAGAACAACTTCATGACAATGCTGTATCTATGATGCAGTCTCAACATTTTTCTGTAAGTTTTGCATTCAGTGCTATACAGTAGAATCATATGATACTTTGTGCTTCCTGAGTTTACAACTCATACTTGTGATATAATATGCAGATGGGGAGGTCTGCTGGATTCAACTTGGGGGGAGGATTTTCTTCACATCGCTCCCAACAGCAGCAACATGTTCCATCAGTGAGTAACAGTGGTGTCTCCTTTTCAACTGTAAACAATCAAGACCTACTCCATATGCATGGTTCCGATTTATTCCCGTCGTCACATTCAAACTATCACTCACAGGTACGTTGCCATGCTGTCTGAAGTTACACTTTTTATGCAGATTTAACCGTGAACGATCTATATATCTATGTATATTTATATTTGTTTGTGTGTGTGTGTGTGTGTGTGTGTATATATATATATATATATATATATATATATATATATATTCCTTTATGCCACTATAAGCCTCTATTTTTCTCCCCTTTTTTTAAGTTTTATTATTGTATGGATCTGATGCTAAATCTCACTCTCAAACCCAAAGATCTGTTTTTCCTTTCACATTCCCAGATCTGAATTGATGCTACTTTGAGTCTTTGACTGGTGACTAATTCCCTGAAGGAGCTCCTATTTTTAACACTCGGTCAGAAGCTGCATGCCATGCCCCAATATTGAAGCTTATTCCTCCCATGATTGCTTTCTTCTTGAAAATATTTTCATTTTCTTTAACCAGTGCCTAAATAATGCTAGACAAAGAAGCTGACTAAATTGATTAAGCACTCTTTACTTTTTTGTTATTTTGTACATGTTTATCCACTGTCCCAGATATAATGAATTTTCTTTTCCCTTCTGTCTACATATATAAAATACTACCTAACTTCATGCGTTCTCTTATTTTATATTGGCTCAGACCGGTGGACCCCCAGGCATAGGTTTAAGACCTCTTAACTCTCCAAATACGGTTTCGGTATGGGATCATATGATCAGCTTATTCAGCAATATCAACAGCATCAAAATCCATCCCAGTTTCGCTTGCAGCAAATGTCTGCTGTCAGTCAGTCATACAGGGATCAGGGCATGAAGTCCGTGCAGACTGCTCAAGCTGCTCCTGATCCATTTGGTTTGCTTGGCTTGTTAAGTGTTATAAGGATGAGTGATCCTGATCTTACATCTCTTGCACTTGGAATTGATTTGTGACACTTGGGTTGAACTTGAATTCTTCAGAAAATTTGCACAAAGCATTTGGTTCCCCATGGTCTGATGAGCCTGCCAAGGGTGATCCAGAGTTCAATGTGCCTCAGTGTTATTATGCTAAACAACCACCTTCCCTATATGTGAGCTACCCTTTATTTTCATTTCAAGTCTTCCTTCTGTTGTTAGCCTTTGTATTTGTTGCTCAAATTTTTTCAGGTGGGTGCAGCAAGGTTATTTTTCAAAGTTCCAGTTGGACACATTATTTTACATATTTTACAGGTACGAGTCTTGAGGATCTATTAAATTTTCTTGGTGAATCTTGTTCAATCCTGATACATATTTGTAACTGATTTTATACATGCAGCATGCCGAAAGACGAAGCCCAGTTATATGCTGCAAATGAACTGTATGCTCTCTCGGCCACTTGATATTCAAAGCATGCTTGTATCTCCTTTTCTCTTGCTTGCATCATAAATGCTTCTATGTTTGAGTGATCCATGTTTCCAAAAAAAATTCCTAGCATTGCCTGAGGACTTTGCATGCCATTATTGTGAGGGCTACAGTATTGCTAATTGCAGTTCTGCGCCTGTTATTTGCAGGTATAACAGAGGATGGTTCTACCACAGAGAGCATCACTCGTGGTTAATGCGTGTGACCAACATGGAGCCTCTTGTGAAGACGAATGCGTATGAGAGAGGTTCTTATATATGTTTTGACCCAAACACATGGGAAACAATCTGCAAGGTTAGTGGTTCCTCTGTCATTGGTTGTTACATTGTCCCCTCCCATGTTGTCTCCTCAGTCCTTCAGCGGTTACATTTGGCCCACGCATGTCAGTTTTTATTGGATTATAGCTCCCCGAATGATTAATCTATTCTTCTTGCTGCAGGAAAATTTTGTGGTCCACTATGATATGTTGGAAAAAAGACCTGTTCTACCTCAACATCATTGACATATGATTCCTAGTTTACCATGTAAAGTATCAGTTTTAACTCATTGGTTAGGATGCGAGTCAGTTTGCAGCTGTAGTGTACCTTCATTTTCACAATTGTAAGCAATTTTTTATTTTTATTTTTTTAACAATCTTGACTCAGTTATCCACAATATATTCTAGTATTTCATACCAAATCAAATTAAAACCAGTTAAAACAGATTTTCAGTATTTTTATATAGCTAGACTTGGGTGATAAATGTTTAGACTACTTTCTCTGTAAGTTTACCAAGCATATGTTGGGAAAGATGCATTCGAGCCACTTTTTCATTCATTTTATTCTTATTTAGCATATAGAGATTCAGGGTTTAATCTTTGCTTAATGTTATGTTCTCTTTGAAAAATGTTTTACTCAAAGAGAGTAGTAGTAGGAAGTTGAGGAAGCCATTTGCAGCCATTGATACATCCATTGCACAATATATTTCCATAGCATTCAAAATTGGAGAAATAGTCAGTCACATGCATTTGCTGAAACACCAACTGCCACTGGGAAGTATGAAATTAATAATTAGGAACATTTGTAACAGCCATTCTTTTGTTGTCTATGTAGATCTCAACTGTGCTTGTTTCATTCCAAAATTGGGTCCATGAAATAGAGAGCACAAAATAGGCTTGTTTGTCAAATACATAGAATCTGTTGTATTTCTGGCTTGGATTGCGTTAATATTACGGCCTCTGGGGGACTGTTTTCTGAATTTTAATTCCAATAAGGTGTAATTTTTGAGTGAATGCCGATATAATTTGGCATATTTTTCGATTTCCAATTTTGTGAGAGAGGGTCTCTTATGCTGTCTGTAATATTAAAGCATATATATATATATATATATATATATATATATATATATATATATATATATACGTACTATGGTCTGGAGGCTGCCCTCGAGAATTACATTATCAAACACCCCCAACCCCAAAAAAAGAAGAAGAAGAAGAATATCCCTCACAAACACCATAATATGAATTATGGTGTCGTCTAGATGTATACAACTAATTGATCAACCCCAATATGAATTTAAAAAGTTCAAAGTCAAATAAAATTTTCGTTTTGTGATAGAGAGATGAATGGACTTGAGCTTTGTAGATCATTAATGAAGCAATCAATTTAAAATCAATTATCAATGGAGTAACATTTATAAATTAATACTCGATAAATTAATAATTTTTTTAAAATAATATTTTTCTCGTCCCGACTTAAGTTAATGGGATAAATTAATAATTTTGATAAAATAATAAAATAATAATTTTAAAAGACCCTTACATAAATATATGGTCCCATCAAAATCATAAATTAATAATTCTTTTAAATTACAAATATATCCAGGGTAATATAGTAATTCTCTTTATCATCATACATTGAATGTATTAAATTCTAGTACAATGAACTTATATATACAAGTTAATTAAACTTAATGTGAATATAATTTTTTTTTGAAATAAAATGTGAATGTAATTTGAAAAGTTGATACAATGAACATTATTTAATTATTAAAATAATTAATATCACTTGCAATGAATTCAATTATTACATTAATTTAATAAGTATGATACATTACATCAAAAAGTATGATATAAACATCAATAAAATACAATAATTTTAATATAATTAAATTTATGTTCACCGAATAAAAAATATTTTTAAATTAATAAATTATTAATTTATCAATTAAATAATAACTCTAAATTAATAAAAAAAATTCAGTCACAACCGTATTAATTTATACTGCAGTTATATTAAAGAGTTATATATTGACTATGGAGTCTCCAGGTTTGATACCTTCGATGTGGGATTGTGTGTCTCAACAGTTGTAACAAGGCTTGAATATATATATATATATTTAAGTTTTATGCATGACACTACATGCATGTGAGCAAATAAACATACATACTGTGGTACTATTTTAGGCATTTAGCAAAATCGCAAACAAGCAAGTTTAAGACTCTTGTATGTATTTATTTAGCTTGCAGATCCTCGTCAACAAATCAGCCTTTTATCGCTGCTTTGCAGAAGACTACCAAAAACGAGACAAGTTCCATATAAATCCAGATACAGATTTAGCACTTTCTGACATTTACAAGGCGATCCAAGCATATGCACTAATTACATGATCCAAGACACCAAGTAAATGAAACAATGTCTTTTCCTTTTTTACTGTTTTTTCAATCTTTCATAATACAATCTACATACTCCCAAGAAAAGGAAACCTATAAACTGTTGAGAAAAAATGACTGTGACATGAGTTGCCCTCAAGTGTTCTTAAAGAAGGAAAAAACCAAAAATAAATAAAATTTCAACTTTAAATAAAAGGGGCATTTTTTTGTATAGCCTGCTGAATGTAGATTCAAAAGTAGAAAATATGGATTTCTGCCTGGTCAAGATTGTGTAGTGCGCAAGACCAAGCCTTTCAATGATGGCATTAAACTCTCCAGTAGCTCCCTCTTGCTTAGAATCCTATCAGATGTACAGTCTTCTTCCTACCAGAATTGCAAAACAAGGAACAACATTGTTAAAGAAACTAAACAAGGAAAAATCTGAAAGTTGTTCTGATCTGACAAAACAAATGGTATCAAAAATTATAGATACAATTTGACTTTTGAGGTCAAACGACGGCATATTAAACTTTAAAATTTGTATGACTCGTAAAAGTTTAGAATGAAATAAATTCTGTGATTAATAGTTTTTGTTATATACTATATCATTATAATAATTGTATCACCTAAAATTAAATATGCCGTCGTTTGACCTCAAAAGTCAAATTGTATCTCTAATTTTGGAGCGGATGGAGTACTTAATTAAGGTAAATGACAAGGTAACCGTTTCCTTGACCTAGTAGAAAGTTGGCAACTTAAAACAAAAAATCATAGAATGTTTTATCCTAATTTACCTCGCCAGCTCCTGCAGATACTAGCGCTAAAAGGGTCACTGTCGCACTATGGTAATCCACTAAGATCTTGTGTGCTGAAGCATCTAGTTTATCCTGAAAAATCAACACAAATTGTGTATGTCAGAAACAGGTCACATATAAACAAAACACAGCTTAGAAGGCCAATCAAGCATACTAAAGAATAACCAATTTAAACTTCCTTTTGAGCGAGAGTTATTCTCATATTGTATTCTTCACACTTTTGTAGCCAGGCTCAGAGCAAGAGAAACAGATTGGGTGTATTCGGGTTTTAGGGTGAGAGTTATCTTCACATGATGTATTATATTCACACTTTTGTATAGTTGATATTTTCTGTCTCTCGCTGTGATTTTTCCCAATTTGGGTATTTCATGTAAATCTCGTGTTCTTGCCTTTAACGTTTCCATTGAATTATGTGTTTGGCCTTTGCTGTAACAAAAAGCATGATAAGTTTCTTTTTAGTGGCGAGGCTAAATCCTTTTAATAACATATTTTCATATACCAGCATTTCACATGAATGTTGCAAGTACTGATCCATCTCCCGAAATGTATCAGTTGCAATCTCTATTTTTTAAGTGTACAAGTTTCCTGAGTGCCAAATCTCCCCAAGACAAATTGAAAAAAGAATCCTGAGTGCTCTTGAGATAAATTACCTTCAACCGAGAGACAGCAACTGAAATGGCCCTCCCCGGAGCTTGAAGAGCTCTAGCATGAACCTATGACCCATAAAAAAATTTAAAATTAGTAAATAAAAGGACAAAGAAGTGCAACCAATAGTTATCTGTCTATGCATACAGTCCAGATAAGTGCAAATTTGAACACCCTCCCCCAAAACAAAAAAAATAATAATATAACAAATAAAAAATAATAATAAAATTTCACCTGTATATAAAGTAGAGAAACGACTTTTGGCAGAAGGGAAACAGGATCAGTTTCAGCAGAAACTTGAGACACCAAATCCTGAAAAATATAAAGATTAAAGAATATGATTCCATGTAATGATGTCTAAGGCCTATTGCCAGCTATGGTAATATTATACCACATGTTCAATAATAAAAAATAAAAAAATAAAGTACACCAGATAATTAGTATAATCTAAAAGCACATTTGAGATGTCCACATAGCCTTATTGTCATCAAGTTTCTCTCACAAAGTAAAAACCTGTACTAATGCATATCAAACTTACTACTAAAGGGAAGTCCTCTGACATCTAGCAATATTTCTTGAGACTAAAATAAAGCATACCTTGCGGTAAGAATGCAGAAGAGTTCTTTCCAATTTCTTATCAAGCTTTTTTAAAGTTATCCCACTGCAGATAAGCCAAAACCAAAATATATATACTTTTCAGCGTTTATAATTTAAATGCTTCACAAAAAACACATGAGATTACAAGAGAATCATTCACACCTCTCTTCTGCAATTGCTCTAAGTGAAGTCAAAAAGGATTCCACCCGCTGGTCATATACAATATCAAAATTCAAAGCCCATTATATGAAGTGAATAGATATAATACTAAACACAATACCAAATAAGTCGTGACTGAATGAAGTTGAGTTAGAACTTTGTATTTTACTTCCAAAAAGAAAAGATACAGATTCAGCTATCAGTACCAAAATATAAAACACATCAAAAGCCAGATCACATCTTCATTAGCAGAAGATAAGGAAATCTTTGGTACAACGCATGTAGAAAACTATGAGATAGATTGTACAAAACCATTTTTATTTGAACAACCAAAACAGGGTAAAAGTGAAATGCTAAGTTAAAGGAGAACTGATTGTTATAAATCCTTGATAATTAAGTTAAAGAGAATTACGAAAGTGTTATGCACGCAACTGAGGACATGGATTCGTGGAAACCAGGAGGACAGGGTGTGAACACGTTTAGAACAGTTTTCAATTTATTATTATTATTAATGTTTTCTTTTTGGGTGGGTGAGGGCGTAGAGAATTTTCTTTAAGACAAGCAAGTACTTGCCTTTCCTTCCAAAGCTTCAACTAGTGCAACAGCCTTAACTGACAGAGGTCCTTGTAAACTCTTTGCCTGTATAAAAAACAGAATAAATGTAAGCACAAACTAAAATCAGTAACAAATGATGGGACAATGATATTAAAAAAAAAGTGTCGTACAATAGCAATTCTTTCCCCAGAGCTAAATGAAACAGATTCTGAATTTTGAGATTCCTCAACCTCGACTCCATTTGTCAATTTATCGTGCATATCCTGCATTCAGAAATCCCTAGAATTAGGCCCATTGCCATCCCATCATAAACTTTAGTTCAACTAGATTATAAAAGAAACAAATCGACAAGAAATAGTATGTATAAAAACTACCAAGTTCAGCAATAGATTGTCCACCATAGAGGTAGCTGTGGTTCTTAACAGATGTCTGTGTAAAAGAACCTGGTTCATCACACAGCAACTGTTTAATCGATGATGGGTAACAACTAACTAAAAGTTACAAAGTTAGGCAAAAAACTTACTGAGGTTGATTGGTCATCTTCAAACAAATCCAGTGCTTTCTCGTATAATTGCATATTTAAGGAAGACTAGAAGCAGCAAAATTAAAACATAAGAATATATATAGTTGAGTATAAAACTATTGTCAAATAATCAAGTGCAGAATAACAATCTACAAACAAGTTTAGTGCAAGGGAACACCCATAAAAGGAACAAGAGTATAATCATAGTGAAAACTCAGAATTGAAATATTTCATCTAGAAATCGGAGATATTAGCATATATGAAGACAAACAACTAGTCGAAACTATACACTTATTGACTAAAAGAGAGATTAACTTCCAGAAAGGAAAAAAAAAGGTATGAAAGCAGGCAAAACTCACTGGAACTGTGCATACCTCGTCAAGTTTTCTTTGCAAATTGTCAAGTAAGTGTTTCATCCTTTGCGCATTATCCGTAAAAATGGCCTTTCTTCTCTCTTTCCATGAATTTAGAAGCATTGGTCTCAAATAGTTCACTAAAGATTTAAGAACTGTCTCCTGGTCATCAATTCCTGTAAAATCAGATGACTATGTTTGTCAAATTCAGACATAAGTAGTTGCATATTTAGTCAAGATAGATGGCAGAAAGAGTAAATA
Organism: Panax quinquefolius; assembly: GCA_020205615.1. Lineage (NCBI taxonomy): Eukaryota > Viridiplantae > Streptophyta > Magnoliopsida > Apiales > Araliaceae > Panax > Panax quinquefolius. Next base: position 13,775,305 of record CM035162.1, on the reverse strand, counting down.
GATATCAGGCACCTTGCTCTTCAAATTCGGGGACCAATGCCTTGATACTCTGGATTAGCCACTTTTCTGGAAAAATACTGAGGTTGTCCTCCTTCATCTTATCCACATCTTTCTTAGAACCTGTCTTTGAATCCGAGACTTGGGAAGATGTTGCCTTGCCTTTTCTCTGGTTTTTCTTAGATTTGGTAGGAAGAGGTTCTTGGATATCTGGACTGCTTTCGGCTGCCACAGTCTTTGTATTCCCCATGGATTTACCCCGTTTCTTTTTCGATCCTTTCTCCAACAATTGTTTGTTAGTAACACTCTCAATGACATCTTCATTTGACTCAGCTGGAGTGCTGCTTGAATCATGTCCAACTTTAAATTCAGTTGATGTATGCAAATCATCATGCATCCCAGTATTAGAAACCCCAGAAAGACTAAATGTTTGTGACTTCTTCTCCAAGCTATCAAACAGATTCTGCAAAAAAGGTAGAAAAACAAGCAACAGAATTTCAACATGAATCTAAAGGTGTGGTGATAAATAATCATTCTTAAGTTGCTACTCAGTATTCAAGATCACGGACAGCCAACTAATTTACAGGACAAACTGAACATAAAAAGTTTAGAAGACATCCATCAAAATTCAAATGCTAATTATGTTTTAGGTAAAAAGTGCTAATTATGTTGGATTACTATTTAAACTACACAGAGAATGTGGGGAGCTATATTTATAATGAGAGACGGAGAGCGTGAGAGGTCAAGTTGTAGGTATTGGAATATCATATAATGAAATAAATTGAAACTCAAAAAAGTAAAATAATAGTGGCAAACAAAGACTAAGATAGATATATTGATAGTTATGAAGCGGAAAAGTTCATCAACCCAGATTCCCAGGTAAATGATAGCCAATTACTGCAAATCTTTTATGAATAAGAAACAGGAAACAAGATAGTGCAATGAAGGAGTAACAAGAGGGGCTAAAAGCTTTCTTAATAATAAAGGGAACCTAGGAAAATAGGTAGTCAGCTATTGCAACAATCCTCAGCAGCATGTTCATAAAGTATATCACAATGATTATATTCTATTGAGCATATCTCTAATATTTCAGTTTGCAACTAACTGTTAACACTGCCAAGCACATTTGACTAATCTGCTTGTCCACCCAACAGCTTATTCCACCAATTTGAGCCTTATCCCCATGTGTCTAAACAGTCGCATCATCTTGGGCCTTAATTTTAGGGATTTAAAAAGGAAGCATTAGTTGATATTGATCCTGGCAATGAATGCCAACAGTGTTTAAATTACAAAAAATCAAGTAGACTTTGTCCCTGATATGCCACTATAATAGTGTAACCTATAGTGTGATTATACAGCAATAAGAATAAAGGAGAAACTACAGAACAAAAGTACTGTGCCAAAAGCTAACTGAAACCACTAAAGGGTTCTATTTTTTTTCTAAATAAAGAGTTTTATTTTTTGCTGTCAATAATCACATATGTTACAGCAGATGACAGCAGAAAGCCAATTGATCTGCTACCAGTCCTAATATATTGACTCCACTAACTTGTGTGAATTCTATGTCTAAACAGTGAAAGAGAAATACACAAATTGACTCCCATACTGCAAGTTTATACTACAGGATGGAGCCACATTAACAAGTTGATTATAACGGACCTTGTAATAAGTAGAGTAAATGCTATACCTTGACAAATCCATTGCTAAAAACATATGAATCCCCCAAGACATGTGCTTCATTGGACTGAAAAGAAACATAGATAATAATAAAAATAATAAGAAATGTCAACAGCTCAAAATGCAAGAGCATACACCGACAGGGTGACATAATACTACCTTAATGGCCACCTGAATAGATGGACAAAGTGACAGAATCTTAGTTGCGTCTTGCGAAGCAAAGGATGCTGGTAAAACTGAAAGTGCATCTATCCTGCAGTGATCCAGAAAGAAAGCATTCAACTACACATTTTTGGAAGCTACCAATGTTTTCACTTAGCATGATAAACAGAGAAAGTTGAAGATAACAAAGAAAAAATATCGCACACGAATTCAGAGATCCATCTACTTTTATAATAAAGCATGGTCTTCCAATAAACCAGATGACAAAAACTGCAGAAATTAAGACAATACATAAAATGTGGTGGCAAGCAATGTGGCAGCATTACGATACCATTAACCTGTGTCAACCTTCATGCCTCTAGGTGTCCAGAACTGCCCCAGAGCTCTTAAATCAACACAAGCTCTTCAAATTTCATCCAAATTATGTGGCACATTAAATTTCTCATGACGCTGCTAACTTGGAACACAAACCTACATCTATAAAAGTGCACCTGGATGTCTAAAGACCCTTAAAGAAAATAAGAGAGCTTCAAAATAGGCAAGGTTCTACGAAGACAAGGTGGTGGTTATTCATTTGGAAACTGTTGACATTATAACATGTTTTGACTTCATAATACCCAGAATTAGTGTCATATCTATAATGTTAGTACCATACATATCATAAGAGAAAAAGGGGGGAAATGAACTGGATTAACGACACAAGGAGGCATATAATCATACATACCATCAACTTAAAGTTCATTTACACGCGCCCTGGATACATAGGTATGCAGTAATCAAAACTTTACTTACTTTTAATGGATATGGCAACATAACTAAAGAAAGTTCAGAATTAGTTAATAAAGTTATCATACTGAATTGGGGTCCTTACCAGCTACCACGTTCTATGGAATCCTCTACGGCAGCATCCAACACGTCAATCATTGACGGGTGAACAAATATCGTTGCTAGAGGTATACCGAAAGGATATCTGGCCTAAATTGGCATACATGACCATAAATTTTAATTAGGAAAAACTAGAGAGCTTCAATACATGGAAAACACTAAACAAGACATCCCATTTTGTTAAATTACTCCAGCATATGCAATATACTGAATTAATCAAGCTACCTGCACAAACTGTAAGGCCTGTGGAATTCCAAGTTTGTTCAGAGATTCATAGCTGATAAAAGAATTCTGCATAATGAAACAGAACATTAAATAATGAATGTAGTAGACTAAAAGTTGAAAAGCTAACATCTTAATATATATAACACCCACACATTTTATTTTAATTTTAAGAAAAGATAGCTCTAATCGCTCCACAGACATCAGATGTCTCAACTAAAGTGCTTGAGAGTTCACTGTCTTCAGGTCCTAAAATTTATAATGAGTTCATCCAGAATAACACCAAAGATGTAGAAGTTACAAAAGCAACCTTCCCCTCGTCATCTTGCATGCCTTTAACTTGAAGGTAACACTTCTTACAAGTATAATAATTGGTCTTTTTGTCAATGAGCCTTTCCACAGAAATGTAAACAAATACACTTGCAGAAAATTACTTCCATAAATAGTATCATGCTGAACTTAACAATTCCGATCATGGGGTTTTACATGTATAAGTACATACTCCCTCCATACCAAAATATAAGATCACCAAACTTTTTAAAGTCAATTTGAGACATTTTCATATTCAAAATTGATATGGTTTTATTCAATTTGAGTCAATAAAATTATGAGTGTCGTAAACTATCAAAAGCACTAATAACTTAATGATTTATTTTCACAACTTAAATGAATTACAATATTATTGAATTTGAAAATGTCTCATATTGACTTTAAAATGTCAAACTTGAACCTATATATTGGAACGAAGTGTGCATTATTTTACAAGTCAACTCTTTCTAAGTTCTTGTGAAACTGTTAATCCATGGGTTGGTATCCCTTCAACTTTTAGCTATTACTTTCTCAACCAGTATGACAAGTGACCATCAATTCAGCACAAAAAATTGCTCAATATCAATAAAGATTCACCAACATTCTTATCCTTTCAAAAACAAATAGCAGCTATAGCCATCTGTACAGGCATCAGATTCTTAAATACTGAGTTTAGCAAATCATGAGAACAATTTATTGACATGGAGTTCATTCCGAATAATGTTTGATGACTGAGAATCAACAAGATGAACTGAACCACTGTCAATTATTGGAGAAGAGGATAACATTAAAAGAGTATGAATATAAAACAAATTAGGCTCCCATATTTAGGTCCATATAAGTTTATTTAATGCCAAATCAAAAGATCTCAATCTGACCTATATGCTTGAATAATATGAAAATTCTATCGAGAGACAAGTAAATATAATTCAGTTACTTTCATGTGTAAATCAATACAAGGCTCTCAAATAAAAGAATAAAGTTGGATACCTGTGAGAAGAATGAATCTACGCAGTCCTTTTGAGCAGTGGCGAAGACCTTAAAATTGCACACAACATAGTTATTGTAATACTATTATAAAAAATAATTAAAAAAAAACTATAAATAGTAATACAACATCCAACATTTAAAGTTAAATATACAAAACTAGAAAATCAAGTAACATACCGTGGGAGTCCAATGAACTCCAGCACGAAGTGATCCAAGAATTTCACCTTCCTTGACTAACCCATTAAACAATGACTGAAAAAATGAACCTTCAACAGCCACACCACTAGCTCCATCCATTTCTTGTAATAAAAGCTGCAAAGAGCTCCACAAGGCCGACAGATTCATTGGAACCATAATCCCCCTCGCAGCACCACGAACCATTGCACTAACACGAGCAACATATGCTGGAGTATATAATTGCCCACCTTCAAGTCTTCCTTTCACCTGATTAAATAACAGAATATAGTAATATAAAATTTCAATACTGTCAATAGCAAATGAAAAAAATGCTTTACACAGTAGCATTCCACTAACTCTTTCCCCTCAACTATGCCATACCTACCGCTTAGGCTAACGAGGCAATGATTGTTCGCAGGGACTAAAAAGGAGATTGGATCATAATCCTCTAGTGAGCTTATATCCCGAGTTTTATTCCAAATATTTACTCAAAAATCATAACTATAACCCGGAATAACAAAATACCCTAAAAAGCACCTTCCCAATTTTTATTTAATCCCCAAAATAGTACATGGAACTATAATAAAAACAGTCCTTATAATATCCCTTGTTTCCATATATCTCCAAATGGTAAAAATAGTGCCTTTAGAAAGCAACAGATTGATATTCTTATGCAAATGTTAAAAATTCAATTACCAATGATCCGAGCCGAGGCTCCAACACAGTCACCAGTAACTCGGAGCCAACTTGATATTGAGCAGCAATTTCAGCCAATGCAATTTGACTGCATTCTTGTAGGCGCTCGTTAATTTCTTCAGCAACAGTGTCCCAGTAGAAATTCGATATTATTTCACCATTGATTAGCATAAGCGATGTGTCATTGGATACAATATGTTGAGCTTGTTTCTCTACGTGGTACAAATCAACTCCAGTTATGTCAGCTAGATCAATTACTGAAATACGCCCTAATTTCTTTATCTCAGCCACCATTTCATGCCTTAATTGCTCCTATTATGCAAATTTTAAGATCAACAAATAGACATCAGTAGAAATAAAAATGATCATATATATGTGAGCGTATGTTTAGGAGAGAGAAATTGAGAGAGAGTACGGGAGTGATGTATTCTTTTCCGGATACGGTGTGGAGGAGATCAAAATCGATGATTTGGAGTTGTTGAAGCTTCTGGACTAATTCGACGACGTTTCGATCAGATAATCGAATGCTTGATTTGGCTTGCTGAGCAAACTCGAATTGTCTCTGTAATTCTAACAATTCTTCATCCATTTTTCAATATTTTCTTAGAGACGATCGGTATATGTGTACTTCAACAAGTTTGTATATATGTCGAGGAGAGAGAAAAGGAAAACGAACGCCGGAATGTCAACCGGAGTGAAATAATTAGGCTCCGGATTCTGGTTAGTGTTAAATGGGTTTTCATTTTGGACTACAAAAGGTTATGAGCTTTTACGCTGGCCCAAAAGAATTTTCTAATTTATATGAGGGGATGGACCGGTATAAAATGACATAAAAGGCCCATCGGGTGGATTACTTACAAAACTGAGAACAAGTTTGATCAGGGGACCATATAATATTAGATAGTATTAAATTGAAAATTCAGGCAATTATCCTTGGAACTTGGTAGAAAATAATCTCTTTGTTCTATTAAAAAAATGTCCATTTTTACATGCTACTTTTTCAATTCATTTTAACTTTTTGATGTTACGTAATCCTAAAAAAACAAATTTAGTATGAATCTATTTAAGTTTTCATGATAATTAGTAGTCTTTTTGGCAAGTTTACAATATTATTTCAACCTCTTTCCCATTTTGCCCTCTTGACTTTTGTGATTTTTACACTTCGCTATCTTTCTATGAAGAAGCTATAAATAATTAAAAAAAGATTGTTTGATAATGACATTAATATTTATACTATGAGAACAAATATGTATTTACCGACACTTTTATATATGTTTCCGTAACCATTTGAAATTTTAAGGACACTTGTTAGTCCGACAACATAATTATTACTATGGGATTGTCAACAGCCTAAAAAGAAAATTGAATTTATTTTGTACAACATCTCTCTAATAATCAAGATTGCTGTCCACATCTTCCGTTCTCATAAACAGGCAAAAAATGTCCTCTAGTCAGACCTTGTATGCCAAAAACAAAATAAAAATTGGTTTGGCGTAGGAAGCGTTTAAATAGCATACATATGCTTATAGTCATTGCCTTCTGTTTCTGAAATTACAGACAATGGGGCGCTGTGTTGTGTTTGTGACCTGCTGTTCCGCGAGTTCTTCCTAATGTTCCTCAAATTTGAGGCCTCAATTCTATGCATTATCACCCAATAACACATTGTGCCCAAAGTTGTAGCCATAATAGTTGTCCCAATAATAGTGACACCAATTGCCAGCCACTTCTCATGCTCCCCCACCACAACAAATGACAGCGCCAAAAATGCCACTGAAATTAGGACACAAGCCAACCACATTAGCTTGTTTATCACTGCCATCATCTGCTTCTTTGCCTTGCTTTCAATAACCACAACTGATGTTTGCACCACCACAACGGCAAGTGAAATGAAAAGTGCGATAGAATCAAAGATAAAGAAAATTAGAAACGAGGCCTTAGGGGCGATATTTGCTGCACCTAGGGAGGTTCCGGGTGGGATGTTATTTGGGTCATCAACGTATTGTCCCGGGACAGTGAAAATGGCTGCAAAGGCAACGGTGGCAATGAGGACAGCTACAACGGTGGTGGAGTTGATTGCGTTGTTTAGGCCTTCTGCGTGCATTTTATTTAGGCGCTTGGCAATGCCTTGGACGCGTTTTCTAGTTTGGCGAGTGTGTTCAAGCTGGTGGTGGACTTCGTGCTTTATGTCACTCACTGTTTGTTTCAATTCTCGAGCTGGATTTGCTTGTGGCTTCATGGACCTTACACTTTGAACCCCATGCTCTAGCAGGATTGCTGCTATATCAGGTTGTGCAGTCTTTTCTGCAGTATCAAGGGCTGTTTCATTAGATCTGTTTACAGCTTTTGTGTTGGTTTCACTTCGCCCTAATAGCATCCTGAGAATCTGAAGACAGAATAAATGTTGAATTAGTCCCCCCAGAATCTAACTCCATTTGTTACTAAGCAGTTTTTAATAGATATGTTCAAATTAAATAAATTTTCTTAGCAGTTTCTGAAAATAAACTAACAAGGAGAAATCCACTGTTATATTCCAAAGAGGTTAAAGGATCAATGATTTTCTGGATTCACCGTGTAGCAGGTGGGCCCAATTCTTACAATGTATTACATATTGACTTCAAATCATACAAACATTGTCCGCATTTTATTTTTTCAAACAGAAAACATTTTAGCAAGATGCAAATTCAGAAGTCAATTTGTGGAAATGTCAGCATTCAAGTATTCACAAGTTTGTTTTGCTTTTGGTTGATTAAGTACAAATTATGAAACAAGTAAGCAACCAAGAAAGTTGAAACCATTAATTTAAAACTTAGAATTCCTCCGATCAACACATTATAAACTACAAATGAACCATAATCCTAATAATATACTTGTCGAGATCGAAGATTATATCACAAGAATGGAAGACATAAAAATTTACCCGAGCCCTGCCTTTCCTGGTTGCTACATGCAATGCAGTGTTGCCCTTTGTATCAACCAAATTTATCGACGAAGGATCTGCCTGAATCAGCGCCTCCACCACCTCGAGATTCTGTCCCTTCACCGCCATTTGAAGTGCAGTCTGCCCCTTTTTGTCAGTCCGTGTTGCAAGTCCGGGTTCCTTACTCAAAAGGGCCTTAACAATCTCCAAGTGGCCATTCCTAGCTGCAGAATGCAACGCAGTTTTACCATTACTTCGAGCTATTGTAACCAGGCTGCTCTCTAACTCCAGGAGATAGTCCACAACCTCCCTATGCCCTTGAGTTGCAGCCGTGTGCAAAGCTGTCGTGTTTGCCATATCCACAGTCATTGATAGCTCTGGATGAGCCTCCATTAGCACCTGCACCATATCTGCAACATTGAAAAATACAAATTCAGTTCCCCACTACAGAAAATTTAAAACAGACAACACAGAGACTTGCTCCCTCCCACAAAAAGTCCCATTTTCCAGGAAAAGCATCTATTTCTATTGATGATAGAAAATGACACAAAGTCTTCAAGTTTACCATCACAATTTCATTACCATGTCAACACTAATAAACTAAACACTTATTTATATTTAAGGATAAAAATGGGTCACAATATATCTTTAAAATTTGTAAATTTTGTAGATGAGACTCTTTATTTGAAACCTATGTAGCACAATTTGCAAAATTCAGACAACATACCCAAATCCCCTTGTTTGGCAGCAATATGGAGTGCATCAAAACCATTTCTTGCTTTGATTCCAGCTGCAACAAGATCATAGTAGTTGATCATTTCCTTAACTAAATCAATATAACCATATTCCACCGCAACATAAAGGGGCGTTTCGCCTGCTGAATTTTGGGCAGATAATATTTCTGTCAATTCTTCTTCACTGCTATCGCTAAAAATTTCTCTCATCACACCAATATTCCCAGCTCTGCAAGCAGAATGCAGCCTCGTATCATCACGTTTCCCCGTTAATTGTTTGGTCATTTTTTTCCGAGGTACGGTCCCTGCTGGTACCACCATTATATCCCACCTCACGGTCTAGGATTTTTTTCCTCCTTTGTTTATATACTAATCGATAACACAGATTCTCTTCTTCTTCCCCTCAAAAACCCAGATCAACAATCGCATTTTTAATCCGAAAAAATCACTATTTCTGTAAAAACAATCAAGAAGAAGATCATTCAAATCATCCTCAATTCATCAAATGCAAGAACCATTTGAACTTTGCTTCCCACTTTCCATATTTGGTTTATTTTCGAACCCCAATTCATTCCCCTGTCCATAACAATATCCATGATCATCAAACAAGAAAACTTAATCTCGTAAACAAATAAACCAAAATGGGTATTTGCTTTTATGCTTTCTCTATCTTTCCATCAATGGAAAACACCTAAAAGGGTAAAAGACAAATACATAAAAAGGCATAATAGATACCTCAGAACGAAGAAAGAGCATCACCAATGAATTTGAAGAGCTGTTTGTGATCAGAACAAACTGTGGATTGGGATTAAGGACCCAAAATTTAGCTGTTTGGTATGAAAATTTGGAACAAAAAATGTGGAGAAGTGAAACAAATTCTAAAGTCACATGTAAGCAACAATACTAATTATATGTATTTATACAATTTCATTTGAATCAAAACCAGAGATTTTATATCAAAGAAAAGGGACCAAAACTGAAGAAATAATGCATGGCCCTTTAATCTGTAAAGTTGATGATGATGATGGCTGCTCAGAACGGTGAGAATCTAACAATCCATATAAAAATAAAAAAATAAAAAATAAAAAAATAAAACCAAAATTTGTAAAGGATAGGTTTACATGAAGTGAAACTAACATGCAGATTATTTTTTTTGATTTACATGTTAATATTATATTGATCAATTAATTAAAATTAATATCATGTTAATCACTCGCAACAAGAGTCACATAGGCCGGAGGGGGTAAATGAAGCAAAGTATTAATAGAGGGTTCTTCTACACAGACCGGTTTATTGCACGGGCAGAATTTTTTTTTTTTTTTTTTTTTTTTTGTGACTCTAAAAAATGTATAATATTTATTTCCACATGAATTTTTATAAAATATAGTGTTTTAGATATAATTTAGATACACATACAAAAATAGAGTTATACAGACTGTATAACCCTGTTTTTGTATGTGTATCCAAATTACACCTAAAACACTATATTTTATAAAAATTCATGTGGAAATAAATACTATACATTTTTTAGAGTCACAAGCAAAAAAAATAAAAAAATAAAAAAATTCTGCCTGTCCAATAAACCTGTCCCATAAATCTGTCCGAGTAGACTTATTGATTAATAGAAGTACACGCGTTGGATCCGCATAGGCAATGATTTGAAACGGGTTTGATCGGTCGATTCAACTGGTTGAACTAAAAATCGGTCTAATTTGACCCGATTAAATTAATTTGGTTAAAATTGGAATTGAATTGGTTAATTATAGGTCGAATCGATGATTTATCATGTAAAACCAATTAAGTTGACATGGTGAACTGATTTTTAAACAATTTTTTGTACTATTTTTTTTTAATATTTAAATAAATCATTTTTAATAATATTATAATTTAATTTTATTATATTTTAATTCTTAAAATTAAATTTTTTTAAAATTTTATTAATTAATAATAATATATATATTTATAACGTCTTACTGGTCGAACTAATAATCCAACCCGCTCTGAAAACATTACTCATAAAAATGCTCTTATTTGAGGCGGTAGCAAATTAAAGTGCTAGCCACGCGTCCTGCTACATGTGGTAGACACTCGAGGTAAAACAAAAGGCTGCTTGATATGAAACTACGAATTATTATGTTATAGAAAATAATTCTTATAAATTTATAATAAAAAACAATATTTTTATAATAAATTTGTCGTTATAAATTTTATAACGACAATTTTTACCGTTATTATATATTTATAGCAATATTTTTATTATAAAAATATCAATTTTCTATACTCAATTTTGATATCTCACCAGATTAAAATCTTAAAATTCTAAATGAAGGATTTTAAAAAAGAAATTATACGTGGGCATTAATAACTAATAAGTATCCCGTTTCTCCTAATGTTCTCTCTTTTCTGTTGTCAATAGTGCTTAGAATTCAGGCAGTGGTAAGTTGATGTAATTTGCCATTTTTGAAAACACTTTACCATAGTACATTTTTTTTTTTTATAAAATAGAACTTATAAAACTAATTGTTCAGCATAAACAATCATGTTGTTATATAATAATAATAATAAAAAGAAAAAGAAAAAGAATCATTCATGTACATGACCTGTTTATTAATTATATATAATTAATAAATAAAAATCAAACTTCTTATTTAATTGAAGATCAAAGGTTCAATCTTATCCATTCATGCACGTGCTATCATCTCCATTCACACACAGAGTCGGTCCTGGTTTTATAAGGTAAAGGCGAAAAATTAAAGTGTGTGCTTTTTTTAGAGGTAAGAACGTAAGTGATGGAATCCATCTAAAAACGATTGGGATTTTTGATTTTTGAAATTGTGAGTAAAGGCGTCGTCGAGTCAGTAGAAATACGAAGCTTTTTCTTTATTTATTTATTTATTTGCAAAATCTTTCTTTGCACTAAAAAAAATAGTAATAATAATAAATATTAAAAATAATAAAATAATTTATAATTAACAATAATTCTAATTACCTACATTAACTACATATCTCAATTAATTAAAATTCTAATAGTATTATAAATTACTTTTAAAGTATATAATTAAATTTAATTTTTAAAATTAATATAATTTATTTAACTTTTAAAAATATCTACGATTATTACATATCTACAGATACAAGGATTGTTACAAAATAATTCTATTTGGTACGGATTGTGACTTTTTGAAGGTGTATTCAACACAAGACACATAATTTACACTATATAACTATATAAAATTCACTATATATTAGTACTAGTTTGTTTATATAACTATATAAAATTCACTTTAATATCTTTTTGTTAAAGGTTAATTACTATCTCGAGAGCAGTTTTGCCCCTGCCCTAGCCACATATTAAGTTCAATTGTCGTATTTTTATTTTAAATGCATATTTATGAAATATCATTAATTATATACAATAAATTATACAATTAAATGAGAATTTAAAATAGATAAATTTTTTTATTTTAATATACATAAAAAGTCAACTAAATTTTTTATCATATTACGGAGGAATAATAAATATAATATTAAAACTCATAATCAAAAATCAAAATAGGACTTTTGTGTTTTCTTAAGTTGTTAGCATCTATGATATAGAGATGTGTAATATAAACAGCTTTTTAATTAAGTATGTCTTATTTTGCAGTCGTGAATCAAATATTTATTTAAATCATTAATACAAAATATATTTTAAATTTTACAGTTAAACCGTGAATCAAATATGAACCGAGAGGGTTGAAGGTTTTTTTTTTTTTTTTTTTTTTTTTTTTTGTGGCTAAGAGTCTATTTTGATTCTCCATATTAATTTATTGATTTGTTTTATATTATATTTTATAATTATTTTTTTTATACACATATACATAATTTTAAAAAATTTGGGCCTCTCAGACTTTGGGCACTTTGGGCGGTGGTAATTCTAGTAGACTGCCTGGGCGACTCTATTCACACATTTTCTCTCATGCTTTTATTATTGTTATTTTGTAAATTTTCTTGAAGTTATTAATGAAAAAACACTATCTCAGTCCCCTTAATATAAGATGTCTTAGACAAGTTTTTTGTCCCTTAATATGTAAGACCTCAAATTTTTTAAATAAAAAGAAATTTTCTTTATTTATTATTTTGAAATAGTAAGGGTTGATTTGATTAATGTGGATAGTTAGGGGTAAAATACGCAAATATTTCAAAATAAATGAAGTGGTTATAAAATATTCATTTTTTGTAGGGAATATTCGTTTGGTCGTGGAATATTAAATCTTTGTGGGAATATTCGACGACGCAAGCATGTGACCGTGTGTGGGCCCCATGCTTGAAAAGCGATTGGATGAGGAAAACGACAAATATAAGTTGTTTAAAAATAACGGCGTAATTATTTACAGATTATCATTGTTGGAATACCCGGTGGTTAAAACACACTAATACGCGTTGTTGAACAAGAAGACACGGTATATTGCATCAATTATTGATCCTACGTACGAAGAAGGCACTACTCAATAATTATTACAAGAATTATCGCTTAAAGATTTTATTTTATTGATTCAATAATTCTTTGCGTTGGTATTTTATATTATTCTTTGTTTCAATAATTGTCACCGCACAAGATTTTCCATTATCGGATCAATAATTCATATTATTTGAATAATATTATTAGATAACATTATTGGCAATGTCTAGAAAGTTACATCTAAGGAGAGGTTTGGTCACCTAATCTTGGCGCCAGAAGGAGAGATCCTTATTGGAAAGCCCCTCTTCCAGGAACCGCCTGGTTGTCATAATTGTGATTCGTAATATTATTTGGGAATAATTAATTATTGATTTATATGATAAGAAAATATTTATTTGATATGGATATAAATGATGGATTTATTTATTATATGTGGTTATAATTGAAGGATTTAATGTTGAGGTGTTTTATCGATTATTTTTTGTCGGAATTGAGGTATTAAAAATCAAATCGGTATTTTTACGATATATATTGCGTGAGTTATAATTTTTAATCGACCGTTGGATCGTTGCGATTTTTGGATATGTTATACATATATAAGTTGAGTATATGTCTACAAATTTTGAACCGTTAAAATGAACGAATGATTTGTTATAAATTTTAAGAGGTGTTTGATTAGGAAAGTAGGGTTATAATTGATTTTGGTGGAAAATTCTAGAATTAAGTGGGCCCCACTTGTGGTTGGTGAAAAAAAATGTGCTGAATTTTATTTCAAATGTGGTGGGTGGCAATAGTAGCGTAGTGTAAAGCCATAGGGGTAGCAAGTCAAGTCCGCTTCTACGGGCTAACATTTTCCTATAAATAGAGGCTAAGTTAGAATTGAAAATCACACCGTAAACAAAGTTTTCTCTCTCTCTCTCTATATTATTGAGCGTATTTTGTGAGTATTTAGATACTTTGAGAGTTCTTTATTCAAGACAAGTTTCATTCAAAGATCACTCCGATCTTTCCTTCAAATCTCGATTCTTTGAGGTAAGGAATGTTATTTTCTTCTCAAATGATATTATTTCTTCAATATCATTATCTTTGAAATATTGGTTGGAACTTTTTATCAAATTTGGAACTTTTTCATGTCGGGGTTACTATTCATGAGTTCTTATTCACGAGTTACTATTCACGAGAACTATTCAATAAGCGAAAATATTTTTTTTGTGGAATTTCTATCTTTTGGTGTTTGAGTTACTTATTCACGATACGACCTTATTCACGATATCTGAAGACTATTCATCGAAAAATAAAATTTCTTCTTTTTGTCCAAAATATCTATTCGGATACTAGCTTTGATTGTATCCATGTTTTGATCATTCTTGAATTTTACACCACTATGATTATTTTGAGGTATTTTTGAACATGGATAAAACAAAGTCACGAATCCTTAATCCTTAATCCTTGTCATTTTGTTTCACTTTGGATTCGTTTCTTTAAAAAAATATATTTTCATCATCCTTAGTCTTAAATGATGATATTATTGAATATCTTTGCTTTGTAGTGCAAAGATGAACAAGTGTTGAGATGAACACGACCGATCGATTAATATCTTTGGCCGTAGTGCAAAGATGAGCAGTGTTTAAATGAACATGACTAATCGATGAATATCTTTGGCTGTGTAGTGCAAAGATGAATATTTGATTCAGATGTTTATGGATTGTTGTTACTGAGGGATAAAAGATAGGCGATGAACTTTTAAATTCATACATAGAAGATAGTAGTTTGCATTCTCTACTTAACTCTTCTAATGAATTATTATTTCATTGCGAATATTGATTTAAAATTTGTTGTCTATTGTATTCTATTAAATTTTTCCTTGTTGAAGACTAACGATAATTTGTTGTATATTATCTTAGTCGTAATATTCTTTCTTGAGCTAGTTGAGCTCACCCTTTTCCTTTGTTCCATTCTTCTCGGGAGGCGAGAATATAGCGATGCAGTTCGGGGGTATGGAATGAAGGTTTTAGAAAAGGATTGTTTAGTAGTCCTCACCATTTTTGTAAAATAATGTATCAATAAATGTGATGAGGATTTATTTGAGTATAGATATTATCAGAAGATAATATTTGTATTTAAACTCACAGCTTTTCTTTGTTGTAATAATAAAGTTGTAGTTGTTTACATACCATGTATTGACAACTCGAATGGGTGATGTATACCTATTTTGGGGGCGTCACATAATATATGATGTTTTAAAATTTTAAATAAATATTAATTACTTAGTTTTCAATATTATCCAAAGTATTAAATGTGGCGCCCCCAAAATTAGGTATACATCACCCATCTTGGGTAATCGGATATATGGTATGTAATTTAAATACAACTTACTAATATAACTGTGTGTATGCAATCGACATAAAGCGTGAGTTTGAATACAAATATTGTCTACTAGATATTATACAAACTCAAAAGGAGTCCTCATTACAATTATTATCACCTTATTTCACGAGAATAGTGAGGACTACTAATCTTATCCTCGGACCATTACTCCGTTCCCAGACTCGTCCGGCTATGTTCTCATTTCTGAAGAAAACGGTGAAAGAAAAGGTGAGCTCAACTAGCCCGATAAGAAATATTATGACTAAGATAATGCGAGAATAAATTATCAATAGCCTTGATGTTGTTAAAGCGATAAAATATAATAAACATCAAGTTTAAGCTGCAAGCTTTGAAGACAATCCATTAAAAGAGTCAAGTAGAAAATAAAATCTACTATCTTTTATGATTTAAAAGGTTTTTCATCATCTTTGTTAAAGGTGAGACTCGACTTTAATAAATAATCCACATCATCGAATCACCCCTGCACTCTCGGCCGAGGATATTCTTTAGTATCACGACCACAATTATTCATACACTACGGGCCGAGAATAGTTGTGTATTCATTAATGGTCATGATCATGCCAACAAGCATCCATCAATGCACTACTGACCCTTTGAGGATTTTTACCACATCATTTATAACATTACGATTCATGATTACCAAGAATAATCCACAGTCATAATCATACCAAGTCCATCCATGCTCTACGAGCCACGAGATGACTTTAAAAAAAATATATAAACATGAGGATGATGACAATGATATAAGAATTCAATAAAACAAGTTCAAGAATTATTTTATCCGGGAATTATTAACGTCCAAATTGTCAACATGATCTTTGTTTTGTAGAGTAAAATTCAAGAATGATCGGAAGAATATTTCCATGAAAAAATCTTTGGATGAAACGCAAATATCGAGGATATTCTACTAATTTCATGGAGTATAGAAGTCAAAGTTTTAACCATTTGGGTATAATAAAGAATGGAATAACAAAAGAAATCACCGTGCATGCGGTGTACTTTGCATAGACGAGTTATTCAGCGAAGAATAATAATAACGGAACGGTCGGTGAAATTCACGCAAGCGGGATGTTCAACAGAATAATAAAGATGGAACCGGATCCGGTGTAAAAACACGCGAGATAGGATATTCCAACAGAATGATAAAAAGCGGAACCGGTCGGTGTAAAACACTGAGACATGATGTTCAATAGAATAATAAAAAGGCGGAACCGGTCCGGTGTAAAACACACATGATGAGGATGTTCAATGAGAATAATAGAAGAATGTCACCAAGTATAGGGTAAACCGGCGTATCTGAGTTATTCAATGCAGAATAATAAGCAATGGAATAACATAAGGATTTCACCAAGTATAGGGTATGTGCGCGTATCTGAGTTATGTATAGGGTATGCCACTTTTACGAGTTATTCAATGCGAATAATAATGAATGGAATAATGAAGTTCTCTTCATGAATAAGAAAGAATAACACCCCTTAGGTATAACAAATAATATTCCCTACCTTAGAAGAAGCTGAATATTGGCAAAGTGAAGTAGTAGAATACTTTTCTTCTTTCTCTCTATAGTTTCTCTCTACAGAGTTTCAAATTGAATTAAGTAAGAAAATAATGAAGGAATGAGCTTTATTTATAGGAAAATAGAATGCATAGTAATTAATCCATGAGCAGTCCAGATTGATTTACTTTAATCGGACGGTCCATATTTAAAGAAAAATCTTTTAAATAAAATATAATATATTCTATTTATATAAAAACATTTTACTATGCAAACCTTATGCAAAATACTTATGCA
This sequence comes from Panax quinquefolius, assembly GCA_020205615.1. NCBI lineage: Eukaryota > Viridiplantae > Streptophyta > Magnoliopsida > Apiales > Araliaceae > Panax > Panax quinquefolius. Next base: position 13,757,918 of record CM035162.1, on the reverse strand, counting down.
AAAATACTATACTGACACTATGCATAATAAAATATAATATATTTTATTTATAAAATAACTTTAATAAAGTATTACATTTTATATAAAAAGATGTTTACATTTTATTACGTTAATAATCTGAATAAAACAAAAGCGTCATTATCATTATAATAATTCATATTATTAATCGTGATAATGGAATCAATGTTGAGTGATTTCTCACATAAGCATCGATAATCAATCTGGTGTGCTTCTTATGCAACCACACGCATTATTCTTGCATACTTTTACTACTTAGAGTAGTTCAAGCGAGATCAAGCAGTAAAACTTCCGTCGTTATTTCAATAAAATATTTTTGTCGTTTTCTCAATCAAATGATAATTACATTTATTAGGGTCCACCAATGATTGAGTAGTTATACGAATATTCCTGCTAAACAAGAATATTCCCAGACCAATCGAATATAATATAACCCACTTGCATACTTTTGCAAAATTTATAAATATTACCCACAACTATAACATTATATCAAATTATTCCATAATATTCAAAAATAATATTTATAGAAAATTCATCTTTATTTATAAAATTTGGGGTCTTACAACCTCCCTTCTTATGAAATTTAGCCCTCGAAATTAGAAGGTGCGTACACGGTATGTCGAAGAGGTAAGGATACCTTGATTTCATTTTGATTCTAACTCCCAAGTCATCTCCTCAACATCGTGGTTCCTCCACAAAACTTTGACTTGAGGTATAACCTTGGGCGTAGAATATGTTCCTTCTTATCAAAATTTGAGCAGGAACCTCTTCATACGTCAAATCTTCGCATTATTTCGTATGGGTTCTAACTTCGATAATATGGTTCGGGTCTTTTACATATTTACGTAACATGGATATGTGAAAAGCGTTATGAACACGAGACATATTTGGTGGTAAAAGCGAGTCTATAGGCCGCGATTCCTACTCGATCGAGGATTAAAATGGACCAGATGAATCGAGGATTAAGTTTTCCTCTCTTTCCAAATCTTGTAACTCCTTTCCATGGAGCGACTCTTAACAACACATGATCTCTATATCAAATTCCACGTCCTTTCGATGAAGATCAACATAACTCTTTTGTCGATTTTGTGAGGTTTTTATACGTTGTCGGATCGTTTGAATCTTTTCCGTAGTCATACGTACCAACTCGGTCCCAACAACGTTGCTTCACCCACCTCATCCCAAGCATCTTTGGAAGCGACACTTTCTTCCATCAACGCTTGAATGGAGCCATGCCGATACTTGCTTGATAAGCTGTTGTTGTAGGAAAACTCCACCAATGGTAAGAACTTGTCCCAACTCCTTGAAATCAAGGACACGAGTCTTAATAGATCTTGAGAGTTTGAATAGTCCTCTCCATTGTCCGTCCGTCGAGGATGATATCTGAAGCTAAATCGTGTAAGTCTGTGCCCATAGCTTTTTGCAAACTAACCCAAAATCGTGAAGTGAATCTTGGGTCTCGATCGGAAACTATGGATCTTAGGCATACCATCGCGATCTACAATCTCGTTTATGTACATCTGAGCAAGGCGTTCAAGTGTATAAGTTTCTCGTGTCGGTAAGAAATGAAAGCGGACTTGGTCTATCTATCAACAATGACCCAAATCGCATTAATGCCTTGAGAAACCTTACGAAGATCGGTAATAAAATCCATGGTAATGTGCTCCCACTTCCATTACGGAATTTCAAGTGGTTCTGATGGACCTTTTGGTACTTGATGCTCCGCTTTAACTTCGTTGACAAGTTAGACACCTTGAGATAAGCAGCGCTATCTCTCTCTTCATATTGCTCCACCAAAATGTATAGCCGAATATCATGATACATTTTGGTACTCCCGAGATGGATTGCAAATGGTGTGTTGTGCGCCTCCATCATGATATTATACTTTAAATCGGTCGTTAGGAACACAAAGTGCGGAGTTGACTCGAAGTATTCCTTCTTCATCGATTCTTGCTTTGTGATAGCACCCTCTTGCACTTTCTTTCCTCATCGCATCGGCTCCGTGTCTTTAGCTTGGCGACTTTAACTTTATCGATTAAAGTCGGTTCTACTCGTATATTCGCTATCATCACATGCGTCCACTGGAGTCTTTAACTCTATCTCCATCCTTTGCAAGTCACACAAAATGGGCCTTTGTGTTGACAATAACGCACTTCGTGCTGCATACGATCTTCTACTCGATCATCACTACCACGTTCGCTTTTCGAGGATGGTATTGGATGGTATGATCATAATCTTTCAAGCAGTTCAAGCAGCGTCGTTGTCGCATGTTGAGTTCCTTTTGAGTGAAGAAATATTTGAGGCTTTTATGATCCGTAAAGATCTCCACTTTCTCCCCATACAAGTAATGCCTCCAAATTTTAAGTCTGAAAACAACAATTTGCTGACTCGGATCATGAGTAGGATAATTCCTCTCATATTCTTTGAGTTGTCGCGATGGCATAAGGCTATAACTTTTCCATGTTGCATAAGAACACATCCCAACCCTTTGCTCGAAGCATCCTTGTAGATGACAAATCCTCGAGGCGGATGGTATTGTCGAGCAGTCTTTGAAATAAGTCTCCTCTTGAGTTCTTGAAAACTCTTCTCACATTCTTCGCTCCATAAGAACTTTGTATCTTTTCGAGTCGGTGAGTCGATGGAGTAGCGATTGAGAAAATCCTTCCACGAATCTCCGATAATAACCGGCTAAACCGAGAAAGCTACGTGCTTGGTCATTTGATTTAGGTTGTTCCGACTTTGAATAGCCCGATCTTTCTTTGGGTCAGCGGATATTCCATGACTTGATACCACGTGCCCAAGGAATGCTACTTCTTTGCCGAATTCGCATTTCTTCAACTTGGCATAAAGCTTATATTCACGAAGCTTTTGGAGTGTCGACCTCAAGTGTTGCTCATGATCTTCACGGCTTTTGGAATAAATAAGGATGTCATCAATAAAGGCGACCACAAAGTGATCTAAATATTCCTTGAATACTCGGTTCATCATATCCATGAAGGCGGCGAGAGCATTAGTCAATCCAAAGGACATGACTAGGAATTCATAATGCCGTCTTAGGAGTTTACGAAAGCCGTCTTTGGAATGTCAGCGGTTCTAATCTTCAATTGGTGATATCCAGGAACGAAGATCGATCTTTGAAAAAAGAATTTGGCTCCTTGCTGTTGGTCAAACAGGTCATCAATACGTGGCAATGGATACCTATTTTTGATGGTGACATGATTGACTCCCGATAATCAATACAAAGTCGCATACTCCCATCTTTCTTCTTCACGAATAGAGCAGGAGCACCCCGAGGAGAAGTACTAGGGACGAATAAAGCCGATGTCTAACAATTCCTGCGGTTGGGTCTTTAACTCACGAAGTTCAATAGGAGCCATTCGATATGGGGCTTTGGAAATAGGTTTTATACCGGGTTCAAGGTCGATACAAAATTCAATTTCACGCTTTGGGGTAGGCGGGGAAGTTCTTGAGGGAATCGTCGGAAATTTATTAACAATAGAAATATCGCTCAAAAGCGGCGTATTTTTGTTTAAATCGTGACATGAGCTAAGAAAGCTTGACATCCATTTTTCAATAAGCGAATAGCTTTATGGCTTGAGATGGCCGTGATTGATTTTAATGGTTTGGTCGTTTGAATTCGCATAATAGGTTGATTAGGAATATGAAAGCTAACAACCTTACGAAAACAATCAATTTTGCATGATAAGTAGTTAACCAATCAATCCTAGAATCACGTCAAATGCAAGTATTTTTAATGAAATAAGATCGACGGGTAATGTGAGGTACCGATTTGAACCAAACAAGACTTATAAGCGATGGATGTAATAAAGGTTTCTCCCAACGGAGTTTCCACGAGATAAGTCAAAGTCTAATTTTTCTCGAGTCAAATTTAATCGATGGCGCAAGTAGGAGAAATAAAAGAATGGGTAGAACCGGTATCAAATAAAGTGTAGACTTCATTAGAGTTTATGATAAGCTTACCGTGATGACCTCATTCGGGTTCCTTGCTCTCTGGGAGAGTCACAACAAACGCTTCTCCCTTGCCTTCTACGGTTTGACTTTTACGGGAATGACCTTTGGTGCCTCCATCCTAGTTGAATTTGTCTTGATGGCGACAAAATCGAGCTAAGTGACCTTCTCTTCCACAATTATAACATGCTTTGGAATGGCATGGCACGATTCGGATGATGTGTCCCTCTTCTCGCATTTGAAGCATATGATAGGTGGTCTTTCTCCTTCCTTAACAACTTGGTCTTTGGTCTTGGCGTCTTTCCATCATTGTTGAATCTCCGTTTCTTGAAATGTCCATTCTTATTGTTTTGGCCTTGATTACCACCGAAGTGGTTACCATATCTGGCCTGTTGATTCCCTCCACGCTTGTTGTCACCGCTTCGATGACTACTCTCTTTGGTATTATAACTTTGCCAGCTGCTCTCTTTTAGTTGCGTTGACTCGTTATCGCGCTCCACTAAGCGAGCCCTATTTACAACATCCGAATACAAACACGGTTTATGAGAAATAAGATGTTGGCGTATCTCGACTTCAAACCTCTTAAAAACATTAGCGCCATTTCTCTTCATTATCCACCAGTGTGGGATATGGCCGTGATAACTCTCGCAAATTTTGCCTCGTATTGCGACACGGTCATATTGTTTTGTTCAACTTGATAAACTCCACCTCCTTCCGTATGGCGAATACTTTCGAGAAAGTATTTGTCGTTGAAGCGACTCTGGAACTTCTCCCAAGATATCTTGATGCAACGAGGTTGAGTCGTTTTACCGATTCCCACCCGATGTCTGCCTCTCCGCGCATGACATAAAAGCGGCAAAGGAACCTTTTGCTCCTCGGAGCATCCCAAGACATCAAATATCTTGGAAATCGCTTTATCCATGCTTAGCGAAGTGGTTTTGGCTCTCCCTTAAACTCCGGTGGTCCCGGCTCCTTGAATTGTTTAGCGGTGGCCTTGAGAGTTTTTCGTGTTTCCACCTACGTTTTGGATGAGGAGTCGCTCTCGCTTTCTTTGTTGCATAAATTGCATAAAGCCTCACGAACATTTGATCATTCATCATTTGGTCGGTGTTGTTGTTTGCATGAGGATTATCGCCTTCACGATGCACATTATCACGATTATTGATATGTGGTGAATCAGCGATCGCTTTGTGCTCCATTCTTATTCTCAACATTCTCGGATGTCATTTTAGAATCGCCACAAAACAAAAGGTTAATTGACATGTAACAAATTATCTTTATATTACGTGACCAATAAAATAGCACATAAACTTAGGGTAGGTCATACTAGCGAAAGGTATTCCCGTCTCTCCCCTCTAGTACTTTTCTCACATCTTAGCAGGATCATATCCTAAGCTACGATACCAATTGTGGCGCCCCCAAAATTAGGTATACATCACCTATCTTGGGTAGTCGGATATATGGTCTGAAATTTAAATACAACTTATTAATATAAGCGTGGGTGTACAATCGACACGATAAAGCGTGAGTTTGAATACAAATATTGTCTACTAGATATTATACAAACTCAAAAAGGAGTCCTCATTACAATTATTATCACACTTTATTTCACGGAATAGTGAGGACTACTAATCTTATCCTCCGGACCATTACTCCGTTCCCAGGCTTCGTCCGGCTATGTTCTCATTTCACGAAGAAGAAACGGTGAAAGAAAGGTGAGCTCAACTAGCCCGATGAAATATTATGACTAAGATAATGCGAGAATAAATTATCAATAGCCTTGTGATGTTAAAGCGATAAATATAATAAACATCAAGTTTAAGCTGCGGCGGAACAAGCGATCCATTAAAAAAGTCAAGTAGAAAATAAAATCTACTATCTTTTATGATTTAAAGGTTTTCATCATTGTTAAAGTGAGACTCGACTTTAATAAATAATCCACATCATCGAATCATCCCTTTTCTGACTTTAAGGATATTCTTTAGTATCACGACCACAATTATTCATGCACTACGGGCTAAGAATAGTTGTGTATTCATTAATGGTCATGATCATACCAACAAGCGTCCATCGATGCACTACTGACCCTTTGAGGATTTTTACCACATCATTTGTAACATTACGGTCATGATTACAACCGAATAATCCACAGTCATAATCATACCAAGTCCATCCACGCTCTCTACTGGCCGCTGAGATGACTTTAAAAAATATATAAACATGAGGATGATGACAATGATATAAGAATTCAATAAAACAAGTTCAAGAATTATTTTATCGAGGAATTATTAACGTCCAAATGTCAACATGATCTTTGTTTTGTAGAGTAAAATTCAAGAATGATCGGAAGAATATTTCCATGAAAAAATCTTTGGATGAAAGCCTTGAAATATCGAGGATATTCTACTAATTTCATGGAGTATAGAAGTCAAAGTTTTACTTATTTGGGTATAATAAAGAATGGAATAACAAAAGAAATCACCGCATGCGGTACTTTGCATGAGCGAGGTTATTCAGCGAGAATAATAATATCGGAACCAAGTCGGTGAAATTCACACGCAAGCGGGATGTTCCAATGAGAATAATAAAGATGGAACCGGATCCGGTGTAAAACACGAGATAGGATATTCCAATGAGAATGATAAAAGGCGGAACCGGTCCGGTGTAAAAAACACATGACGAGGATGTTCCAGCAGAATAATAAAAAAGCGGAACCAAGTTCGGTGTAAACACACGTGACAGAATGTTCCAACAGAATAATAGAAGAATGTCACCAAGTATAGGGTAAACCAGCGTATACGAGTTATTCAATGAGAATAATAAGCGATGGAATAACATAAAGATTTCACCAAGTATAGGGTATCTGGCGTATCACGAGTTATGTATAGGGTATGCCACTTTTACGAGTTATTCCAGCGAATAATAATGAATGGAATAACAAAAGTTCTCTTCATGAATAAAAAGAATAACACCCCTTACAGTACAACAAATAATATTCCTACCTTAGAAGAAATGAATATTGGCGAAGTGAAGTAGCGAGAATACTTTTCTTCTTTCTCTCTATAGTTTCTCTCTCACAGGGTTTGGTGAATTCGTAAGAAAATAATGAAGGAATGAGCTTCTATTTATAGGAAAATAGAATGCATAGTAATTAATCCATGAGCGGTCAGATTGATTTACTTTAATCGACGGTCCATATTTAAAGCAAAATCTTTTAAATAAAATATAATATATTCTATTTATATAAAAATATTTAACTATGCAAAACTTTATGCAACCTTATACAAAAAAACATTACGCAACACTATGCATAATAAAATATAATATATTTTATTTATAAAATAACTTTAATAAAGTATTACATTTTATATAAAAAGATGTTTTGTTTTATTACGTTAATAATCTGAATAAAACAAAAGCGTCATTATCATTATAATAATTCATATTATTAATCGTGATAATGGAATCAAATGGTGACTTCTCACATAAGCATCGATAATCAATCTGGTGTCTTTCTTATGCGACCACACGTATTCTTGTACTTTTACTACTGAAAGTAGTTCAAGCAAGTATCAGCGGTAAAACTTTCGTAGTTATTTGATAAAATATTTTTGTCGTTTTTCTCAATCAAACAATAATTACATTGTGGGGTCCACCAATGATTGGTAGTTGTCACGAATATTCCTGCTAAAGCAAGATATTTCCAAACCAATCGAATATAATATAACCACTTGCATACTTTGCAAAATTTATAAATATTACCCACAACTATAACATTATATCAAATTATTCCATAATATTCAAAATAATATTTATAGAAAATTCATCTTTATTTATAAAAATTTGAGTCTTACATTAAATATAATTTTAGTTCTCTCACTATTTTGTCTAATAAATAATAATATCTTTTTTTAATATAAGGACAATATAGATATTTAATGTTATATAATTATTTTTTTAATATTTATATATAATTTTAAAAAGTTTTATATTAAAGGAGGGAGGAGGGAGTACGACTTAAAAAATGAATTCAAGTAATTGATGATTTCATATGAGTGGGCCCTGGGCGGTGGCCCTGGTAGACCTGCCCCAGGGCCAGCTCTGTTCACACATTTTCTCTCATGCTTCCTATTATTGTTATTTTGTAAATTTTCTTGAAGTTATTAATGAAAAAAAAACACTATCTCCGTCCCTTAATATAAGATGTCTTAGACAAGTTTTTTGTCCCTTAATATATGATGTTTTAAAATTTTAAATAAACATTAATTACTTAGTTTTCAATATTATCCAAAGTATTAAATATAATTTTAGTTCTCTCACTATTTTTTGTCCAATAAATAATAATATCTTTTTTTAATATAAGGACAATATAGATATTTAATGTTATATAATTATTTTTTTAATATTTATATATAATTTTAAAAAGTTTTATATTAAAGGAGGGAGGAGGGAGTATGACTTAAAAAATGAATTCAAGTAATTGATGATTTTATATGAGTGGTCAGCTATTTGTCGGGTCCGCGAGGGCATAGCGAGTGGGCTTTGGGCGCACTTTATATAAATAAGAGCCCACGTTGCTCCGCAGTTGATGACAAAAACATTGTCCGTCGCGTTTTTATTCACAAATGGACCCACGCGCTACTGATAGATACTCGTCCTTTTGTTTTTTGGACATTTCTCCGTCCATGTGAAAAAACGAATAATATAATAATATATATAAAGGTTAAATATCTAATTTTCACATCCATTCTCATCCCTCCAAATAGAAAAGTTTTAAATAAAAAATAAAATCAACTTTATTTTCAAATCTTTAATATTCCTTTTTCAAAAAACTTACAAATATGAGATTTTAATCGATTTTCTCTTCCCTCCTCTCCTTAAAAAATAACTTACAAACACATTACAAAAGTGAGAGAATTTAGAGGGATGAAAAAGGATTAAAAATAAAATATTTATATTACCTAAAATAACTTTTCAAAATAGATTATATCATTTATTAAATTAGTATAGTCTTTAATTGGATCGGTCTTGCAAAAGACTAGTTTTCCAGTGTTGGAATTGGATTAGCCAAACTAGTATTTTTCAATACCGATCCAGCGAGTTCAAAACTGCCCCTAAATTATAATTGTTGCATAATCCAACAATTGATTTAGTTGTCATTATATTTATGATTTGATAATTCAAATTATAGCTCTTGATGTTTATCACTTTATTATAATAAATGTTTATTTAAAATTTTATTTGCGATTGTTCAAAATGTTTGATTTTAACTACGAAGAGTACTTGTATAAGTTTTTCCAGAGAATTCTTCCTTTTTCAAAAATCAAAATGTATAGATTCTTTCAGTTGTATTCGTTATAATTTATAAACTAAACTTTGGAGAAATTAGGACTGATTGAAATATCATATAACGAATATGAAAATATTGAAGTTACTACTTACAAGCAAGTCAACACTAAAGACACTCACGCAAGCCAAAACGTTAACAGATTATGCTTAAAAAGCTGTTTGTTTATTTCTTAATAAGTTTGAAATAACAGTTTATTTTATAATTTTTAAACTTTAAATGCGTATGAATGTGTTGAATAAAAAGTACTATTGAATGATATTTTTACTTACATACTCTCTTAGACAAGACAATTAAAAGTTATATTCAATATCCTTCTTGTTTTACTATTGTAAACAAATTTTGTTATGTATAAATTATTTTTTTATTTTTTTTTAAACAAATTTGTCAATAACCAATTTAATAAATGTTGTTGTAGTCGCTTGCTTTGATTTTATAAACTATAGAATGTTATTAATATTTTTAGTGTTTTATTCATCAAATTATATTACCAATAGTATACTCTGTCAAAGATTGTTTAAAAGTTTATATTTAACATTTTGTAGATAACATTGTTTATTTATGGATATATAATAAATTTATTCATAATAATGAGTCAAAAGTTTAAAACAAAATATACACGTATTCATATATTTTAGACATACAATTATCAAATAGATCATTTTATTCGGTATTCAAGAGTTTCTTTTCTATTTAAAACTTTTCATTTAATTTTATCAAACAACACTGAACTGACCAAAACACTAACTCTGAATTAAGTATTCGACATTTATAAAGTTAAGACAAAACATTTTAAAACGTTGAGCATCACTTTATGTGCAAGCCTACATGTTTGAATACATCTCTTAACAAAAATAAAAATTCATTAGAATAAGATCAAAATGTAAGTTTTTTTTCTTTCAAGTTCTTCTTAGTTCACCTCCCGACTTTTTCCCAAAGCTTGATCCCCTATGTACTTAAAATGAAATGTTACCCTACAAGTATTGTATTAGTATAAATTCTAAAATAGTGAAAATATTTTATTAATTGTAAAGAATATTTAGGCGCAGGTAGGAATATATCTACTACAAGTTTATATTTTGAAATTGTGGAGTCCATTTAATTATATTAGTCTCTTTTAATCTTAACAAAAAATATAATATAATCAGGACATTATTTAATAACAAAAGTTTAAATAAATTTATTGTCATTCAAGCCACAATAATTGTGCACGCACGAGCTTTAAAGGGCAGCGTTACACGAGTATGTTGTCCGACAGATACTGATTATTGCAGAAAATAATTACACATGTTGCTGTATAATTAATACTCCCAATAATAGATTAGTACTAGTATAAGAGATCCATCCAAACAATAAAGCCAAACTGCCCTAACTAATAGTAATAATTTTGCCCTAATTTTAGCTGACCGCAGAATGTGCATCCAATGTTGTCTAATTACGGTAAAATTATTCTCATTTATTATATAATTATCATCTTACAATATCTTTCGGTCGAGATTCTCATGTAGTTGGTGAGATTATAAAATGATGGATTATTTCATAGTCTTGTTATGTGTTGTTATAAAATTAATCAAAATTATAATTATGAACCTTATTAATACATGAAATTTGTAAATATTATATGAGAATTATATTTATCACTAATATTTATTAACGTAAATTGTATCCAAAAAATTAACGAATAAAATTCGCAATATATATTATTACTATATGTCATATGATACGTACAACTTGGATATATTATTTTATTGTTGATTATTAAATGAGTGTATGATTTACGTAGTTATTCATTTCGATGGATAAATTACTTTGATAGAATAAAATTTATTGCATTGCTTTAATTTAAAAGCAACATAAGTATATTTTTTTGTCATTTTATTTGGTATATGAACAGAAAGAGATGTTAGAACTTTTATTAATGATTAGACTATGAGTGCTTTTATAGAATATAAGAGTTGGGCTAATAATATGATTGGTAAGCTTAAATTGTTTTATATATATATATATATATATATATATATATATATATATATATATATATCACAATTGAATATGACCCAGCAAACTGGATTCTAATGGGTAGGCTTCCAACTTGGGTCATCCTAATTCCTATGGCTAGGCCTTTCGCAAAGTTGATGTGTATCGGGTATTCATTATTGCATCATACACCGGTTCATTCAAACCAAATTAGACGGTAAAAGTAAATTAATTAAGAGGAGCATATAATATAAATGGTTTCGATATAGTAGTACCGAGTACGTACTATTTAAATATGCATGCATGCATGCATAAGCAGGTATATATAATTGTGTGTGAAGTGCCAACCAACTCGGTACGTATAACGTATTCAAAAAGTTTAAACTATTATACACCATAGGAATTAGCTAAGCTAAGGGGTGAAACAAAAAATTACTCCAATACTATTGGACGACTGAAGTTGACGTGTGTCATTATTGAGCACAATTAATTAATCTGAAGATAAGCTCTGCATTATAATGCGATAGTGACAAAGCAACTAATTTATAACTGACCCACTAATTAATTAAAGACTTCAACCATAACTAGATGATTTTTTCTTAATCATGTAGGAGTACTCCATTAAGAGATCAGACGATAGATACATAGGGATTAGGGATGACATGTCATTCTAATTCTTAAAATTGGACTTGATGCCCCTTAAGTAAGGTCTCGAATTTGAGTATTGTGAATGAAGAGAACAGTGTTGAGAAAAACTCTTCCGACATCATTCTAATAATTCTTTTTTAAATGACTATTTTTATAAATAATATTGCCAATGAACAAGGTACGTGCATCAGGTCGGGATGTCGCCTCTTACATACATGATACATGAATGTAATATACTGTGTGGAACTTACTGTATTTATTATTATTCACGACCTGGCAAATATCGTAATAGTACCATTTTCCTTTTCGAGCATTACATTTACAGCATAATTACAAGTTTAAAGTGACATACATTTGGTGAACTGGGTGGGTTACACGTACGTACGGGGTCGAACATAATTAAAATTGGCGAGCTGGATTCTTGGTGCATGTCACAATAATATATATGCCTTTTAGCCAATAACTAACTATCGACAATTACTACTTTTCTACATTTAAGATTCCCAAGTTTACTAACATTAATATCGCAAAATATTAAGTTTCTTTGTAAAAATAGTAGCAGAAAAGGTTCTTAATTATAATTCTACTATTTTTGTTTTATTATTGTAAATAAAGATGGATATATATATATATATATATGTGTATATATGAAGTGTAAACTAAGATGAATATATATAAGATTACTCACTCATGTTGCATTATGACTCCCTCCTTGAGAGTATACGTTTACAAAACAAAACGTTAATAAGAAAATAACTTTTCATATATCATATATATTGCCACAACAATATTCCATAGTTTATTTTAGAACCCAACTTACCTTAGCTAGTTAGCTTTACTCCGGAAGTTTGAAGGTGCTTATATCTTCATCATGCAGCCAACCATATTTTTCAAAGAAAGGATTAACTAGGGTTGTTGGCGGGTAGTTCTCAATATTGCACTCTTTCCAGCAATTCCCCCCATCCAAATCCCTAACAACCTCCCACAAACAACTATTACACTTAAACCCTGCCCCAAAACTAATCATAAAAACACTATCACCTTTCTTAAACCTCTTTTTAGCTTCCATATACCCCAACACATACCAAAGACTACTAGCCGATGTGTTACCAAACCGGTGCAACGTCATTCTAGCCGGCTCTACATCATACTCATTAAGCCCTAGGCTATTTCCGATGGCATCGATCACCGCTTTTCCTCCTGTATGTAGGCAAAAATGATCAACTCCGGTCTTGAAGTTAATCACCGGCCTCGCGCCACCTTTAGACGAACCTTTTCTCATTTTTCTCAAAAAAGAAACCATGGAGAACCGGAGTAATTCCCTTATTGGCAAGATTTTTGGGGATATTTCCTTGAGGTTATCAACGAAAGCTCGAGTTGCAGCCTTTGGAAGATTCTTACCGAGATTAATCCCTACAAGCCCTTGTTCATCCTCCATTTGTAAACAACAATTGTATGCTTCCTCCCTTGCACCATGGTGTGTTCGAACTAGGCACTTCAACTTAAACATGGCTTTATTTCTTAAATCCACTTTGTTTGTCAAAAGTATAGCACAGCCACCGGACCTAAACAAACAATTAGTAAGAATCATTGATTTATGATTGCCCGAGTACCAATTAGGGCTCAAAGACTCGGATGTCACAACAAGAGCATTCACATTCTTTCGAGTCTTGAAAATGGTCTCAACGATATTGATCGATATTAGGCTTGCGCTGCATCCCATTCCACTTAAATTGTAGGTCTTAATATCCTCCCTCATCTTGTAGTGGTTAATTATCCTTGCAGCCAAAGAAGGAACAGTAGTCGTGGTGGCAACATTTACAACTAGCACGTCGATATCCGAGGGAGAAATTCCCGTTCTTGTCAAAAGCTTCTGGATGCTATCGTGGAAAAACTCGTCCATCTCGGAGATTCCATCTTCGTAATTAGGGTTTTCTTCTCGGCCATCAAATACCATTCTTGGGGCATAAGTTTCTTCACCAATACCCGAGCTTACGATGGCTTTCAAAAGAAACTTGTACTCGTTGAGCCCCAAGTTTTTGTTTCTCTTTATGATTTCTCCCGAGAACTCAGTGCTGAGCTTCCTATCGTCGCTCGGCTTGTAGCATTGGTAGTCTAATATGTAGCAGCATTGGTTTCTTTTTTGATCTATGATCTTTAATATTATGAACAAGAACAAAGACAAGAGAGGGAAAAAGTACAAGAGAATGACAAAATGGTCCATGTGACAAATATATATGTATGTATATATATATATATAGACAGAGAGAGAGAGGATATATATATATATATATGTTTGTTGTTTTGTAAGATGGATCTAATGATCCTTTTGGTTTGATATATAATTGAAATTTACATTACAAACACTTGGTATAAAAAGGGGGTCTGATCAAGTTGCTCATGCAATGACTATGATTTAATGCACTTCCACGTCTCTAACTTCCACCGGCTGGTCATTGCGTGACTTCCTTAAAAATCTTTATTTAATTTATTAACAATATTCAAAACTATATAACTACACGTTACATACATATATATGTGGTTGCGGTTTATAGGCCCATCTATTATCCTACATCAGTTCTTTCCGAATTAATTTTATAATTCAAAGTTGATATGAATTTATTTAATTATATAATTGATAATATAATAAATTATTTAAAATATTATTTTAAAATTAAAATAAATTTGAAACTCAACTATTAAATACTTAATTTCAGCTCTATATATATGTGTGGCTATAAACTCATCTCTTATTTTTAACAATTTGTATTAATTGATGGCAGATTTGTAACTATTTAAAACTTACTACGTAAATACTCCTTCCTATTCATATTAAGTTAATGCGTTTGGATAGTTTTATTTTATTCAATATAAGTGTGTTTTGGAATCCCTATACAATATTGCACTATTTTTTCTAATTTTACCTCTATTTAATACGCTTAGTAAATGCAATTTCATGGACCATTGTGGAGAGAGAAATAATTAATTAGGGATACAAAAGACATTTTGTGTTATTTCTTAATAAGTGTGCTTAACTCTAAAAAGACACTTAATATGAATAGGAGGGAGTACTATACAATCATTGAGAATCCTACTCAAAGTTTACTGTTGATAGAATACTGCAGGATTAATATCTTTTTGATTCATTGATTGTGAGAGGCTAACTAAGTATTAAGAAAATAATTGTATAGTATTAAATATAATATCAATTGTATATATTATCTTTGTATTGGAAAAAGAGAGTGTTATTTATTGAGCAAAAAATAATGAGAGAACCAAAATTATATTTATTCTACTTGAGATAATATTAAAAATTAAGCAATTAATGATTACTTAAAATTCTCAAACGACTTATAATATTAAGGAATAAAAATAATTATTTAAAACGATTTATATTAAAGAATTTCATCCTGTATATCACAGATTTTCATATCTTAATTTGGACATGAACAGATCAAGAAGTCTTTTGAATATATGTCTATTTTTCTAGTGGAAAGCTTCTCGTGAACAGGACAATATATACCCCACTGGCCCACTGTGTAGTTGATTGTGTTTAATTTGTTCAAAGTAATTAATTTTTCCGTGAATTATGTATATATAACAATACCCTACATAATTAAAGATATTCAAATTTCAAAGCCAATTTTTTCCATTTTAGTAAACGGTGGCCCTAAGGGAGATAAATGAGTGTTGAACCCATCACATGATTTAATCAATACTTATAAATAAATACAGTAAAGACTATCTTTTCAAATTAATTTAAAATCAATTTCAAATCAAGTCACTTAATTTGAAATTCAACAGCCTTTCAATTGAATTCCAATACGAGTTAACTCGCTCAAAAACTAACCCTAAATTGGAATCGAGCCAAAACCGTTCCTCTCTTCTCTCTTCCTCTTCCCTATTTCAGTTCCATATATCTGCTCCCCTTCTCTCGCTCCTTTCAATTTCCCAACCGTTCCTCTCTTCTCTCTTCATCTTCCTCTTCTTCACTACCCTCGCTCCTATTTCACTTCCATATACCTGTTCCCCTTCTCTCGCTCCTTTCAATTTTCCACCGACGAAAACGAGCACCGACCCTTCTTCTTCATCCTACTCCTCCACCTCCCCCGCCGCCGCCTCAACCCAGACCCACGGTGAGACTGGCTTCCATAATCCGACAGAAATAGAGAGAGGGAAAGTTCAGTGACCTTTAACCCCCAATTCGCTCCCTTTTTTGAGGTATTATTCTACTGATTCTTCAAGTATGTTTTATGTTGTGGCTTGAGTAAACCCAACTTATTTATTTATTATTTTCTTAAAATATTTTACCAATGACGGTGGATAACTAAAGGATTTTGGTAATATTTCAACATGATATTGATTTAGATCATTGGAAATGTTAGATTTTTTTTAAATCTAAAGGTGGCCGAAGAGAATGTTGTTTAACGTGTTTGCCTTTGAAGGAATCAAGTCAATTCATTTTAAAATTTGTTCATTACAGGTTTGTATATTTGCTTAGTTGACAACTTGACATTCAAATTAATGACTGTTGTGGCTTGAGATGGAAGCTACATATTATTTGGCTCCAAATCACAATTAAATTATTGGGTGAATTTCTATATCGGTGATAAGTGACTATATCTGGAGAAGCAAATAGTCTGCCTTTTATTTTATTGAGATTAGAGAAGAAACAAGGTGCAAGAAGTCCAGTTATCAGAACAAGCACAAACAACATTGAGAAGTACCTTTTAAAAAAAATTGACCAGTAAAAAAAGAGCAAAAACACTTAAAATATATAAGATCTGTTCATCTGTTCTCAAATCCCTATATATATTGGAAAGAGAGGCGCCTCAAAACATTGGTAAAATTTGTGAGACTTTCAACAAAAATATATTTGTTATGTTCTGCCTCAAAATATTAGCCAGTATGTTAGGTTTACTTGATGGACAGAAGCTCTTAAAAACTCATAGTTTAAGGTCGATATTTCCCCCCATCTCCTTGGATCCAGCCTCATTTATTCTCTCTCTTCTCTTCTCTTCTCTTCTCTTCTCTTCTATTCTATGATATTCACTATTCGATAAGAAGTTCTTTTTTAGTTCTTTTGATTGCTCTATTGAGTAACTCTACTTCGTGTTTATGTAGGATTCCTGCTTATATAAATGACATGGCTCAAGTGTATGTTAGTTATTTTACTTAATGGACAGAAGCTCTTAATGGACAGAAGCTCTAAGGTCGACATTTCCCCCCATCTCCTTGGATCCAGCCTCATTCATTCTCTCTCTTCTCTTCTATTCTATAATATTCACTATTCGATAAGAAGTTCTTTTTTAGTTCTTTTGATTGCTCTATTGAATAACTCTACTTCCTGTTTGTGTAGGATTCCTGCTTATATAAATGACATGGCTCAAGTGTATGTTAGTTATTTTACTTGAGCCTTTGTGGCTTAGTTACTGTAGGATTTACCGAGTAGAAATTGTTTCTTTTGTGTTTCTGGTTCTACATTCTACAAGCTGCTTTATAACCCGTGTTGTCTTATTTTTCCTTATATTACTACTCAATTTATGAGTTCAATGGTAATCATGTTCTGCATAATGCCTATGCAACTTGAGTTACGAGAAAGTATCACATATTGTGTCCCTAATACAGAAAAATCCTTTGTGTATTATTTCAGGAGAAAATTTCAACTTTGGTGATGGCAACTTCTCGAGTTGATAAGTTCTCCAAGAGTGACATCATTGTTTCCCCATCTATTTTATCTGCTAATTTTGCAAAATTGGGAGAACAGGTTCTATTCTTCTTTTGATCTTTGCTGTCATATTTCAATATATATTTTAGTACAAGCTGATCTTTTATTAATTTTCTATAGAGGTATCATAGTTGCTTGAAGTAAATATAGATGAAGTTGTGTTGTGCATGACTTATTAAAAAAAAAGTTGCATTATTTTGCTATTCTCAACTTCTCAGCTTTACGTTACTGGGTTCTTTGGTTCATAAACCACTATTGTTAGTTATGTCTTTGTAGCACTGTCTACTTTTGGTAAATCAAGTTTCTGAAATCAAATTTTTTTCTTTAGCATTACCAAATCATATGATCTGCAGAACATTTATTTGAAGAGATCAGCAAATATTGGAAGGAAAGAATCAACCCGCCTATTATCATCTCTTTGTCAAAGGGTATAGAGGTTGCATTGGACCCTGTTCCACATATAATTACACCGACACAGATGATTATTTGGGCAAGTAAGAATTCATCCTTCATTTTGCTCCATGTTTTTCAGTTTCTATCTATTAAGAAACCTATTTATAAATTGAAATGAAGACGTGCAGTCGTATCTTTGTGATATTTGTCTTGGCTTACTCAATAAATTTGCAATCGAAAATTATTAGAAATGCAGTGATCTATGACTATGAATTTCATTCTGCTATTGAATAATAACATGAACAACATATTTACTTTTGGTCCATAAATCCCTGGAGAAAATTATAATCATATTGAAATTATTAAAGCAAAAGAAAATCAATGTCAAGGTTTTTGACTTTTTCATTTATCAGATGATGGGTTCTTATTAGAAGTAGTAACACTTGAAGACCATGGTGCAACAAATAAAAATCTTAAATGGAAAAACTTTCAGGGTTGTCCTTAGAATTCTCACTACATGTAATCTAGCAGTCTGATAAGGGTGATCTTTTATCACATCCCTCGAGCCTAACTCACATAAAGCACTCACATAAAGCATTGTACTCTTTATAGTTTATATAAAGATGCATAATAATGTGCAATAGGTACACAATAGATCCGGTTCATTTTCATCTACTCATATGGAAGTCCGTCTTAAGTTGGGTTGGCATTCTTCTTTATGTTTATGCTGTTAAAGCTATTTTTGATTGCAAACCGTCTATTTTCATGTCTATGGATTATCAGTTAAATCCTCTATTCTTCCCCCTCCCTTTCCCCCTTCCAGTTTCAGCTAAAAGAAATAAATTTGTTTCATTGCTAAGATTTCACTTGCATACCAGATGGCATATCATTAGAGAACATTCTTTATCTCGGTGGACCAAATATTGCTTTATTTTCGTTAGAGTTTATTTGTATCCATGAATACACTTTCATTGGTGTGATTTATGAACTCTAATTTTATACTTCATGTGGAATTGGATGAAACATTACATATTGCTATGTACTTTTTTTGGGCTTTAATGCAAATAAAGTTTTCGCATTTTAGGTGGGAGTGATTAAAAGTGTCAAGTAAGAAGAGAGAAATGGCAATGGGCCTAAAGAATAGGACCTTGAATAGAAATTAGAAGAAGGAGAACTTGAAGAGGTAATGGAAGGAGAAGAAGATGATGAAGGTGAATGAGAAACCGGGGTAAATTTATTTTCCTTGCATTTTCTTGATTTTGTTTTTGATTTCTAAGAAAATAGGTTTTTTTTTAATATATAATTGATATTTTGGTACTTTCATTTTCTGATATTAGAGTTTAGGAGATACCGAAGGGGGACAATAATTTTTTGTTTTCTGTTATGGGTTATATTTGTTTGATATATAGTATATGTGTATTAGAGTTGTTGACAGACTGCAAATCTAATCCTAGACTCAAGTTTAATAAAATTCATTTATAGGCAAGTATATATCATTTCTGCACTGCAGATAGCTTCAACGAAATCGATCCAATTTATCTCTATTGTTGTTGTAGCCTTAATTATCACTCTTATTATCTCCATTGTTCTACTGCTTTTTGAAAGTACTACTGTTATTGTTTGGATTTTGTAGTTTTCACTATGTTAATATATTATCAATTGGATTTTACACTTTTTACTTCTGGAATTAGTCAACTACTCAACCTTCTATAGGTTCTCTTGAAAGCATTCATTTTTTTCAAAGGCAACTTGACATGATGACTTCTATGAAAGATTAAAAGCCAATTATATAGCATTAACAACTTTTAATTTGCTTCTACATCTAGATGAGAATGGATGGGCAAGATATTGTCTGATAGTTGATTTATTTTTTTTGATTCTTATAAAGTGGCAAGTTATATTAGGAACCCACATCCCAAGTTGAAGTGCAAGTTGGTGAGTCAATTAAATATGTTTGGTAATCTGTTAAAAAATTGATGATTCTTCATTTGGCATTTATTGATGGCCTTTATTGATAAATGATTGAGTTGCTTTTGTTTGGAGTTTGAGATGATAGAATATTCTTCATTTTGTTAGGAAATGAATTTATTATTTGTTTTGGGGTTGTTTAGGATTGATATATTTTCAAAAATAAGTTATAATTCTTTTATGTAACTTTTAAAGAATTATACATTCTTAAGAACTATTTTGCATGTTTAATGTATGTTAAGTTAAATTTAAGTTATAATTCATCATTACAAGTCAAAGATGGAGATATTTAAACATTTGATGGGTCTCCATTTGATCCGCCCTATAATATAAGCGACTTAATAAAGATAATCTAAACGATAGTTCTCAATAACTTTAGGATCCATTAATGATGACCCAATAGACTAATTAAATAAATAGGCTCAATTTATTCGGCCCAATGTGTAAAATATCATGACCCAACATGAAGTATGAAGGATGAAATAATAATCCATTAATTAATCAAGAGTACTTATGACTTTATTATGCAATGCATCAATGCATTAATGTTAAATATTTCCAATTGTTAAATATATTTTATACTCGTAATAAACAAACTCTAACGTGAAACTAAATAAATACTTTTAAGTATATATGGAATTACATACAAAGGTGCGATAATTGTTTAGCCAAAATGTCATCATTACAAATGACAAGATGTGCGTTATGATGTGATAATTTCTCTCTTTTAATAAATTCTTTTTTTAATCTTAATTAATTATTTTTTATAGATTTACGGACTCACTTTAATTGTTGATTCATTCTTGTTATCATTAATCTCATATCTATAGACCCTTTAATTTAGGGTTTAGTATTTGGGATAGGATGATCGAGGACTTTGACATTTATGAATGAAATTGATTTGTTTATATTTTTATTATAATGACACTAATTAATTGTGATAGTATGAAGTTATTGATCTAATTTAAAATATCCGATAAATATTAAAAATATATGAACAACTTCATACTTCTATTAAACATCACGAAAACCTTAAACCTACACTAACCAATAATCATAAAATCAGAATAAGTACATCAATATTCTCACAATATTAACTAACACAAAACCATTAATTATAAGTAAATTCATTCAATATTGTCTGAAATCATTAATTATAGTAAATTATAAATTAAAAAATAAATAAATACCACAAAATAAATTTAATTCAATACAACGTTTATTGATTTTGTACTATAATATAAATATTAAGATATGTATGTGTATATATATACAACATAAAGGAAACTATATATATTATACTTTAATATAATTAAGTAATATATTAATATTTACGCAAAAGAAACCAATAAACTTCTAATAATAACCCATATGGTTATAATACATGCATTTTATTATGCTTTTAATAATAATAAATGCAAACAAAATGATATACATATATAGATAAATTTATATGACATACAATAGTTAATATTGGCAACAACACTAACAACGACCAATATTGATGAGTCTAGATCATAATATTAAATTTTTAAAAAATATCATAATATTAATATCTTTCTAAATATAATAATTAATCTAATCTGAAAAATAAATCCAAATTCATCGTCTATCATTTTGTATATTAATATTATGAGTCTAGCTAGATAATAATATCAAAATACGAAATAACATGGAACACTAATATATTTCCAAATATCTTAATCTAATATGAAAAATAAATCCAAATTCATTTATCTTTCTATATTTTTTATTATTCAATTTAATATTAATGAGTACATATTCAATTCAACTTAAAGTCCATAATAATTTTTTTAATTTCTCAGCAATATTAACGGCCTTGTACGTATATGAATCATCTTTGTTTTAAACTAATTTAAAATTAAGATGGAACTTATATTAAACTTTGGATATATCTCTATGTCAAAAACGTACAATATATATATATATATATATATATATATATATATATATATATATATATATATATAATTTTACTCGATCGATCCAAAGAGAATGAATTAACCAGCTAGTATATATAATATTGATGAACATCTATATTATATATCTATATAATATATATATCTTTTAAACTTATCTTTAATTTGTGAAAGATATCTATATAGTAAGTTGCAAATTTAGTCAAAAGTTTTAAATTTGACATTAGTTGAGTTGTCACAATTTGCATTGACTTAAATGGTCATAGTCAAATGCCAATATATATTACTAATTCAAATTAAATCTTAAATGAACAGGCACACATCATAACTTTCACTAGTTCTAGTTGTTGAATATATATATATATATATATATATATATATATATATATATATATATATGATCCGGTTCCTGCAAGGGTTCCTTTATTTTATTAAAATACGGATTTTTTTTTTTTGGTTTTTTTGTTTTTTTTTAAAAAAAATGACTAAATAAAAAGTTTAATATTTTATGGTACTGAATTTTTTTCATAATACAGTGTTTTGGATGTGATTTGGATACGTATAACAAAATATGTCTGTGCAGATTGTACCACCATTTTTTGGTATAGGTATCCAAATCACCCCAAAACATTGTATTATGGAAAAATTTCAGTTTCATAAAATATTAAATATTTTTTTTAGTTGTTTAAAAAAAAAAAAAAAAAAAAAGATCCGCATTTTAACAAAGTAAGAGAATCCTCACCTGATCGGTTCTATATCGCTATAGTGGGTCCAGGGTCTCTAGCGTAGCTGGGATTTAAATTTTGTCAATGACCTGTAACGACCCGCAAGTCCTCCATCTTCCTAACTCCTAACTGCATCTATAATTTATTCCTACTTCTCAATTTTTTTCTTCTCAGTTTTCTAAGCCTCCAACTACTTTTTTGTCTTCTTATTTATTTTAACAATTTATATATATATATATATATGAAAAAAATATATGTACACAGTTGTATAGTACATAGTTGGTTATGACGACATTTTTTAGCACACGACGAATTATTACGAAATTGGGCCATTTAATGATTGAAGCAACCATCGTCAGAAAGAAAAAAAACTCTTCATTATAATCGATCATTGTATAATACAAATGTTATATATATATAATCCATATATATATATATATATGCTTATTTTTATATTCTCTGCGTTCTAAAATTAAATATATAATTTAATTTTTCATGTCCAATAATCAAGTCCACACGAAAGAAGAGCTCTAATTTTTAAGATAATGGAAGTGACTGTTTCGTAGGAAACTTGACCAAGGAACTGGACACACATGGCGATAATTAATAGGACAGCAGAGCAATTTGTCTCTATCATATTAATTAATTCCCTCCATCTTACATTTTAAGAAACATTTTTTTTTAGTCTTTTTAAAATTAGTGTTACATGCATTTTCAATTGTATTGTTTAAATTTTATTGATTCATTTTTACATTAACTTTTTTAATATTAATATAAAGCATAATAGTAATTTAGTTTAATGAAAAGATATTTTAAATTCTATTTGTTTGCTTTCATGTTTTTGAAGCTCCAAATATATCTGGAAAAAAAAATTAATACTCCATTCGTTCCAAAATATAAAAGTATTATTAATTTTTTGAAAATTAATTTGAGACAATTTTAAACTAAAAATTGATATAAATTCTTTTAATTTTACTCAATACAGTGATTAATATTGTAACTATATTAACTTTTTGAAAATTAATGCGAGGCTATTTCAAATTCAAAGTTAATATAGATTTATTTAATTTTTTTCAATACGATGATTAATATTGTAATTATATAAAAAGTATTGTCACTCATAAAATTTATTATATAAATAAATTATATCAATTTTTATTTAAAATATTTTAAATTAATTTTTAAAAAAAAATCAGTAATAGTATTATATTATGGAATGGATGGAGTATATATTACCTATAATATGAATTACAAAATTTCCTCAATCGAAAAGGGCATTCTGGCCATTTGCGTCTAGAAAGAATTGAGCCAGCCAGACTGAAGCTTGAACCACACTTGGACGTTGGACCAACCCTATGTCAGATATAACCACACGTTGGTAGTGTTCCATAAAATTATGTAATAAGAGGCTACCGAACTAACAAGCATTTCCTAATTCAAAAGTAGTGTTTAGAAATTATTCTTATTTATTAGGTTTGGCAAATGAATTATTCCATTTTTATTGACAATAATATAAAATGATTCAATATTTTTATACTTTTGATTATAAATTTAATATCACAACATCACTATTAAATTATGAAATAAATATAAATACATTTTTACTATTTATAAATTTTACAAATATAACAATTTTTGTGAATGAAGGGAGTAATATTTTATTTTTGTTGTTTTAGAAACATAATATTTTTCTCACATAAATAATAATTGGTTCTCACCTCCATACGAGAATCATGTAAAAATATAATTTTAACATTTGAAAATATCAATTTCCTATGTTTTTAAAATACACTTCTAAATTTAACATCGCTAAGTTTATCCATATCCTTATGCCTAATTATGTGTTGGGCTTGTGCCTAGGAAAGTGAGCTGGGCAAGCCAGGCTAGATTCTAAGATTGAGCCTGAATTAAGAAAATCTAATACAGGGCCACTCGTCTTAATCCATTAATTAGGTAATCGGATAGAAATTATTATTTTATTTGGACAAAATTTATATAATTCTATTGTACAATTTTATAACCCCGGTTTCCTTTCTAAAATTAGATATATAATTTGACTTTTTAGGTCAAACGGTAACATATTAAATTTTAAAATCGGTATGACTTGTAAAAGTTTAAAATAAAATAAATTTTGTGATGAATAGTTTTTGTTATATATTTTATAATTATAATAATTGTATCAACTAAAATTAAATAAATTCACATTAATTTAATATGTCGTCGAATTATATTTCTAATTTTAAAACGGAGGGAGTATAACTTTGTTTGAATAAACTAGATAACTTGTATCTAATTACTTAATACTTTTATTCTCACCAAACCGTGAAACTCATTGAATTATAAAAATTAGGGATTGAATTCTCTCAAATTCATACGTAAACACAAGACCCCAAATAAAATGATTAAGATTGTGTCACGTGATCGCGTAACGAATCTACAAGCAAAAGAATATTGGGTTAATTATATATTAGAGTATATTTTTAAAAATAATTATAATAATCATACATTCATAAAATAATTACAAAAATATGACACTTCATCATATTTATTTATAATACTAAAACAATTAGGAGTCTTTAAATTAAGGGATTAGTATTAATAGGGTGATATGCCAAATTAGATTCCATCTTCCTCAAATATTCATTTCTCGTTCGGTCTCTCTCTCTTCGCCCTTAATTCTCGTTCGGTTTCTCTCTCTCCGCCCTTACTACTTCTCTCTCTCCTCTTGAAGTCACTCATCGTCAGCGGACTGAATCAACTTCTTCAGACGATGGAGTTCTTGCTTTGGTAGAACCGCCTCCTTTTGGAAACTACCATACGGTATGTACATGGTTGAAGTGTTGTTGTCATACTATGAGTCTGTACTTCTGGCGACATTCTGTTTATGTTAATTTTTTTATTGAATGAATTTTTCTTTATCTCTACGATTTGGGTTATTTGTGATAGACATCATTTAACAAAGATAATTTTTGCTAAAGTGGATAATTATTTTCAAATTGTTTAGGCTCTTAACATATCTCTAGTCCTTTTGAATGATCATGATTGTCTCATCTTCATTTTGCCATTTTACTTCTGCATCATATACTGACACAAGACCAATTTATGGGGGCTTGATGTAATGCTTACGTTGTAGCTACGTCAAACAATAAAAAATAGATACTATCATATAACTGTTTGGTTACTTCTGCATTATGTTTTGGTTACTGTTAGCTTGAGATTCGGATACCATGTTTGTTACCTTGATTTAGTATTTTGGTTACTTTTTTATGTTGTTATGGTTACCATGTATTGCTTAGTATACATGGTTGACTAAACTGATTTTGGTGTACATGTTGTTTATGTATTGATTACCATTAAAACATGTTTTGGTTACTATCATATAAATATTTGGTTACTTCTTTAGTATGCTTTTGGTTACTATTAGTTTCTGATTTGGATTCCATTTTTATTTCATTGAGTTGGGATTTTGCTTACTGTTTTTTGTTGTTCTGGTTACCATATATTTGCTTAGTATATATGGGTTGACTAAACTTTGTTTGGTCTATATGTTGTTTATGTATTGTTACCATTAATATATGTTTTGGTTACTAACATATAACTGTTTGGTTACTTCATTAGTATATTTTTTGTTACTGTTAGCTTATGATTTGGATACCATTCTTATTCCCTCAATTGAGATTTTGGTTACTTTTATATGTTATTTTGGTTACAATGTATTTGTTTGGTAAACATTTATGATATAAATATTGTTTATATTGTTTGTGTAAATCTGATTTTGTTTATTTGATTATGGAAACTTTACTATGAGGAATGCAATAGAAAATTCATTGGTAAAATTATATTTTGGTGTGGCATGGAAGTCTCCGGCATTATTACCAAGAAATTTCATTAGTATATTTTTTGTTACTGTTAGCTTATGATTTGGATACCATTCTTATTCCCTCAATTGAGATTTTGGTTACTTTTATATGTTATTTTGGTTACAATGTATTTGTTTGGTAAACTGTTTATGATATAAATATTGTTTATATCTGGTTACTAATGACTGTGTAAATCTGATTTTGTTTATTTGCAGTTATGGAAACTTTACTATGAGGAATGCAATAGAAAATTCATTGGTAAAGTTATATTTTGGTGTGGCATGGAAGTCTCCGGCATTATTACCAAGAAATTGAACCCAAGACAGTTGAAGAAGTTTAAGGCATCATTAGTTTGTGGATGTATTATTTTTGTAAATAATAAACCCAATTCATAATAATCCATGTATTTGCTTAGTATACATTGATGTATTATTTTTGTAAATTCCTTCAAATATCTTCTACAAGGTTTATGTTATATATTCTATTTCTACTTCCATTTCCACAAACACATCCTACATGTTCTGGTTACTTTCATATAACTATTTGATTACTTCTTTATTATGTTTTGGTTATTGTTACCTTATGATTTGGCTACTATTATTGTGTCCTCAATGTGGGATTTCGAATACTTTTATTTTTTATTCTGGTTAATATGTAATTGTTTAATATACATGGATTGCCTAAAGCGGGTTTCATTACATGATGTTTCATTTTTGGTTACCATTAAAACATGTTCTAATTCTTATCATATAATTATATGGTTCTTATTTTATTATGTTACATTATGGTTCTTGTTATTAGTAACCAGATAGTAATTATAAGCTTGTATCAGGACAAACATCAATTGTTAAATGTACATGTGTGAGTGTCCTATTTATCTACAAGCTTGTTAGTAACCAGATAATTATCATAGATAATTATCATAGATAGTTACAAGCTTGTTAATAACCAGATAATTATAAGCTTGTATCAAGATTGTTATGTTTCAGATCAAGATTGTTATAAAGCTTGTATATGTTTACTTTATATTGATAACTTATGATGAAATCAAAAATTAAAATATTAATCAACATAAATTTTGGTTACTGTACACCATCAAAAATGTTACCAACCATGTGGTTAATGGTTACTAACAGTAAACAATTTTATATTCTTGTAAATAATTAAATTTGTTGTATTGGTTACTGCCAGTCTCCATTGTCTAACAACTGAATAAACATTGTAAAGTAACCAAATCAATATTAGACAGTAACCAAGTTACATAATCTTAGTAACCAGAACATAAACCACATTTTTACATGCAATTTTGAATGCCTAAATGATGGAATTTGATCAAAACACCCTGTAGCTTCTCAAAGAACGCCAGTGATTTTTGATCGTAGAACCCGATTTCCAATGAAATTAGACTCCAAAACGCCTAAAAATCGACACTTCAAACTTGACAAAAATTACCAAATTCTCACTGGATCAAGTTTTTACATAAATCGACACACACCGCTTCTTCAACCGCATCGGTTTGTTACCACCTAAAGACTAACAGGTTGTATGAAGTTAAGCAATGTAGTCAATAAGTAATCATCAATATAAAACAAACAAGTATAAAACACACTAATATTATACAAGAATCATAACAACATTATACAAGAACAAATTTAGATTAGACAAGAACCAACATATATCTATTTAGTAACCAAATCAATGTTAGCTAGTAACCAAACTACATGATGTTAATAACGTAACATAAAACACATTTGTACATTCATCTTACAATATAAATAATCGGTATATTGATATTTGTTACCAATTAAATTATAATGATTATATGTAGGTAACCAATATAGCCAATAAGTAACCACCATATTAAAACAAACCAATATAAAACAACGTAACATTATTCAAGAATCATAACAACTTTATACAAGAACTAAATATATTTTAGATGTAAGTTAAACACATATTTATTTAGTAACCACAAGATAACCACATTTTCCATTGCATTATACAATAACATTATAGAGTAACCAAATAAACACCTTACAAAGATCTAAAATATATATTATACAAGAATTCAAGATATATGTAATTAATAGCCAAGATTATAAAAAATATTGTTACATTCATTTTACAACCAAAATAATCAATAATGACTTTGTTACAAATTAAAGAATAACAGGTGTATGAAGGTAACCAATGTAGTTAATCAGTAACCATCAATATAAAAAAAATCAGTATAAAACACAGTAATATTATGTAGTAACCATGGTAATATTACACAGTAAACAAGTTAGCATTATATACTAACCAAATCCAGATTAGACAGTAACCAACATATATTTACTTAGTATCCATAACATAAAACATATTTTTTCATGCATTTTACAGCAAAAACAAACAATATAAAAAACATCAATATGTACTTAAAGATCCAACTGTTGCAAGAAGGTAACCAATGTATTTAATAAGTAACCATCAATATAAAAAACATCAGGAAAATATACATTTAAAGTATACAGCAACCAAATAAATATTATACAGTAACCAAATCAATAATAATCAGTAACCAATTTCTATGTACTTAGTAACCAAAATATAAAACATATTTTTTCATGCATTTTGTTATCAAAGCAATCAAGATATCGCCTTTGTTAATCAACATCAATTTTGGTTATCAGACACCATCAAAAAAATATTACCAACCATATGGTTAATGGTTACTAACATTAAATAATTATATATTCATGTAAACAATTAAATTTGTTGTATTGGTTACTGTCAGTCTCCATTGTCTGACAACTGAATAAACATTATAAAGTAACCAAATCAATATTAGACAGTAACCAAACTACATAATCTTAGTAACAAAAAAATAAACCAAATTTTTACATGCAATTTTGAAGGCCTAAATGATGGAATTTGACCAAAAAACTAAGTAGTTCACTAGCGAAGCTTGTGATTTTTGATCGTTGATCCGTTTTCAATGAAATTAGGCTCCGAAAATGCCAAAATTCAACACTCCAAACTTGACAACATTATCTGAAAACTAAATTTAAATTTAGATTAGGTAAAGAACCAACATATATCTATTTAGTAACCAGAATATAAAAAATATCAATATGTACTTAAAGATCCAACAGTTGCAGGAAGGTAACCAATGTATTTAATAAGTAACCATCAATATAAAAAACATCAGTAGAATATACATTTAAAGTATACAGCAACCAAATAAATATTATACAGTAACCAAATCAATAATAAACAGTAACCAATTTATATGTACTTAGTAACCAGAATATAAAACATATTTTTACATGCATTTTGAAATCAAAACAGTTAGTATACTGACTTTGTGACCAATTAAAGAGCGAAAAATTTAAGAAAGGTAACCAATATACGAGTATATAGTAACCACGGGGTAACTATATGCATATAAACTTTAAACTCAAATACCTTAGTATGCAAATCTATAACGAATCAATCAACAATCAAATTTGTTACAGATCCAGGCTGGTTACTAATCTTGAAGTTGTTGTTGATCTTGAAGTTGTTGTTGATCTTCTTCGATATTATCCGATCTCAGAGTTGCATCGCCGTTGGAGAAGTCGTCTTCGATCCGTCCGTCTCTGTCTTTTTTCAGATCCGAAAGTTGCTTGTTTTCTTCATTAGCGTGAATGAGAATATTTGAGCTTTTGGGCATCTTCACAGGCCTTTATGTGCTTGGCCCAGTTGGGCCTATATCCCAACAACTAAGAATATAAATATAAACAGAAATAAAAATTGAACAAGATCTTTATAAATATTAATCATGTTCAACTCAAAATCTTTTATTCACAATATGTATAATTTGTTAGGCATTGGACTGGAAGTTCGACTGAAAAATATAAAGGCCCCAAAATGGACTGGACTTGGAAAAAACTTTTAGCTTCTGCACTATTTTTATGCTATAAACAACCTGAGATAGGATAAGACATAACCTGTGAAAAATACGGTTTAGAATTTGGGCCTGCAGCGTTATTTCAGAATACAAATAACTGACTAATTGTGTGATATAGTGATCAGTTTCGTTTTTAATTACTTGCGTACTTTAAGAAACGTTGTCAATTCCTCAGTTAACCTTAAGTAAGTCCAATATAATAATAATAACCCTCAATTTGTCGATTTACTTAACTTATAGTAATGGTATGTGAAAGCTAGGTTTACTTACATTTTTTCTTTTTTTTATTTATATATTCTAACACTCTTAATCTCAAAGTGTTGGAGAAATAATGAAATTGTGTGGATTAATATATATGAATTGAGTCCATGACTTAATAGTTTGTGTCTCCGATTCTTCACTAACCCAAAAGATTTCTTCTACAAAATGTTGAACACCACCTTAAATGTTAAACATGTGTGTTATTTATTTTTTTACCATTTCGAAATTCGAAGTAGGAAATTGCCAGAAATAGAACTACCGGAAACACCTTGACTGGCCCGTCTAAAATCTTGAAGAAGATGAAGAAGTCTTTTATATTACTACTACTAGTTTAAAAGTAAAATAACAATAATGGCTTAAAATACCATCATATAAAAAGTCGGAGTTTCTTAAAAAATGGTTTTGCCAATCTTTGGAATTCATTATATATTAAATTTAATATCCGTTATTTTATTATATATACTGTAGTTGCTAAGCATGACGAGAAAGTTTAACAATACTACGAGGACAGTTCTACAATTTACTGTACATGAAAACAAATTTGTTTTCAATTAAATCACATGCACAAAACTATAACTAGTCAACTAGTCAAAAAACGGAAAGAAAATTCAATGCCAATGGCTTCGTTTGTCACCTGACGGAGATGACGCCGCGGATGAATGCGACGTCGTACTTTCCCCCGAAGGCGAAACTCCAGTCCCAAAATAGAGGTCATCAAAATAATTCTTCAACTCTTCAGGGGTATATCTAACAATTGGCTCAACTCCGACTTCCCTCCTAAACCAAACCCGATTCTTCTCGTAGAATTTCTGGTACGGCGGAACCAGCCGCTTCACCACAGAAGCTTTAATCTGGTCACGGAATTCCGGGTCGGTCACGACCCAAGAAGACTGTTTCCGGTATGCCTCTTCGAAACCCGAGTTGATGCTGTTGAAACACTCCTTTGCCGTGTCCGGTGAAATATCAGCCGTTGGGTCCTCCGGCATTGATGATATGACTTTGCTCCATCCCATCCTCTCGAAATTTACCGCGTACTGTTTCACTTTACTCTCGTGCTTTATCAACCAATCATCTCCCAAAATAAGCTTTAGATTCGAGCTCCCAACCTTGGAAACGACGTAGTTTAAGTTGTTTGCTAGAAACAGATAGGATAGTGAAACGTCTTTGTAAAGCTGTGCCTTGCCGTCGAGTTTACAGAGGAGAACGAGTATAATCCAGGCAAATCGGAGCGATATCTCCGATGAAGGGGTATCGCCGAGAGACGGACTGGAGAAGTAAGAATCCGGCAACGGTGACTGAGTCGTGTGTGGATAGTCGGCGAGTATATCGGACAATATGCCGCTATAATCGGAGAGGAAAACGAAGTAGTTCATAACGTAACGTGTTAATGGATGTACGCCGCCGCCGGGAAGAACCGATTTAGAAGCATGTTTCTGAATCGCCGCCTCGAACTCGGATAGCGTTGTACGGACAGCGTCGCCGAGCTTGTGTAGAGATGTGATGGCTTGTGATCGGACGGCGGAGGTTGATTCGAAGGAGAAGATTAATTCTATATCCTGCCAGTGGTCTGAAACGGCGTCGTACATGTCGAGTAGACGGAAAATTTTTTCTGGAGATTTTTTGCATTTGGCAACATTTTCCGGAAATACTAACAGCATGAGGGCTCCATTTGCGGATATCTCTGTAAAACAGGATTCTCTGATTCTGTCAGATCCAGAGAACACTTGATCGCAGAGAATTCTCTCACCGTAAAACAGCTTTTTGATGCTGATCTTCCCGGCTTTTAACCATTGTTTGATTTTGAGCTCCATTACCTCCCAATCCATTTTTTGAATTTGAGAAGAATTGAAATTCTCAACTCCGAGATAATACAGGCTCTCGTCCATTACTGATTTACGAACTAGTTTGTAGATTTTCACACACTCTTTTCCATAACCTGCCGAGATCATACAATCAGCAATCAATTTCAAATCCGACATAAAAATCTCCGATTCAGTATCCACCTTAGAAACTGAGGTTTCGGCGAGCTGAATCTCATCATCCGAGTTCACGTCGTCTTCGTAATCGGACACACTCAACCGAGTCGATTCTGTGTATGAGCGGCTCGAAACCGATTCGTCAGCATCGAGAAACTTCTTGTTAGCTGACAATATTTGATAGAACTCCTTCTCAAGCCTTTTCATGGCAATTTGCATTAGATTCTGACCGCGAATTAGGTCGTCGGAGCCTGGTTTCTCTGAAATAAAATATTTCATCGCGGATTGCAAGTCTTGAATGGATTTGAGAAAGTGTTTGGAGTGTCTCCGGTCTCCGGTGAAGAGGGATGCTAGTTTTGTGTAGGATGAGACGGAATGATCGACGACGTCCCACTTAGTGATGACGGATTCAGCGAATTCCAATTTTTCTTGATTGATAGATGAAGAGAGAGTGCGGGGTGGTGTAGAGGTATAAGAGTGATGAGAAGGTGATGGTGATCTAGGAGTGAAAAACAAATTCCTCATTCGATTTATTTATGAACAGCAAATAAATAGATATATAATTGTAAGTTGGATGGTTTGTTTATGAGATTGTTGATGATAATTGGAGGTGGAGGTGGAGGGTATTGCTGCTGCCTATTGGGATGAGGTGATATGATGGGGGGTATTTATAGATGTGGACTTGGTTGAACGAACGCGGGTATGTGCACGGTGAATGAGGTAGGGTAGGGTAGTTGCGTAGGTAGGAAGTTGTTGTAAATTTTTTGAAGCTTCTAACGGATGGGAGGAAATTGTCTCTGCGGGCGGGCAGGGTAATAACTATGGACTGGTGATATCTCAAATAGAACTGTTCCACTCCCATTCAATTCATGAGACTTACGCTAAGTTGGAAATGACAAATAAGGGCATATTTGTCTTAACGAAAAATAATTACACCAATTACTCCACAACGGAAGACCGAAGAAAAAACAGACAAAACAAAAATACAACATAGGGATTGAAGGTTAAATTAATGTTATGCATGATAAAGGTTGTGGGTGTCTGATGCGTACGTGGCCCAAGATGCTCGACGGAACCAAGTCAATTAATTAGTTAATTAACTAACTAATTCAGAGAAGGGTTCAACATATATTTGTTAATTTACTAATTAATAATCTCCAAAACATTGATTAATAATAATATAATATTAAAGAAAGACGGGAAGGAAGAGTTGATCAAGATTTGTATACACATTGTTCTTTTCATTGGTTTGACTACTACTACTAATTTTAGTTAATCATAATCATGTTCGTCTTTTCCGCCAGATTTTGCATTCCAGATTAAAACAAAAGCTCACATAAATATTTGATTCAAAATGAATTAGTAGTATTAAAGGGATCAGGGTTAACTTGTGAAGTTTATTTTTTGACAGCATTAATCGACCAAAGAACGCCGACACACATGTAACTTCGGCTCAGAAAGGGTTCAAGATATCTATTATTACCAATTAACCAACTTAAGAAAAAAAAATAAACTTCATACTAACCACTTCCGTATTAAAGAGTGGTAGCTAGCCTAGCCCAGTAGCCCGTATCGTATTTATGATTTATAATATACCTATCGAGATTGGCATTATATTTTTTTTCTTTTTGAAGATATCCATACAAATATAAATGCTGAATTTAGTTAACCTTCGTCTCCTCATCCTTTTGAAAAAAAACATTTGTAACTTTTGGAGGGGAGAAATATTTGAAAATGAAAATTATAGAAAAAGTTTGAGCTCATAATAAATGAAACTAGCAGTCATTTTCAAAAATACTAAGTAGTACAATTTTTATTCCCTTTTCTGCTTAATTATGGCATTTACTGATAAAACTTCATTTATTAATAGTCAAAACTTCATTTATTAATAATATATTTTTCGGCAATAATTGTTTGTCGTTTAGGTCACTTAAACCATTTAATTTTTGGTCCAATTATATACTAGTAACGTAGTGGCTGCCTCTACTTACTCACCATCCGTAGTGATTAGTTGAACAATAAACAAATACTACTGTAGTATTTATATTGATTGGTAATGATGATTTAACCATTTCAAGTGTGGTTATGGAGGTTACAGTGTATTCAAAGAAGAAGAAGAAAACAAAGGCTTGGCCTGCATATCTAACAAAAAACGTCATTTTCAAGCTCGCTTAGGTAAAATAATACTATTAGTAATTGGAAACGTTCATCATTCACAAATCAAATCTTGTTTCCGACATGTTATTCATGGGCTCGAAACAACAAATTCAAGATGGAACAAAGAAGCTCACAAGTTCCCCAACCACTTCATAGATATTCGATAGGATCGAGCGAGTATTATTAATGCTCACAATGATTTTCAATTTTTTTTTTTAAAAGGGGAGCTTAGTCTTAGAGACGCCGCATATAAAATTATGTAAACTATGGAACAAAACGTCCCTTTCTATAATTAAATAAAGTTATAAAAAATACACTACTTCTCGTGTTGTGTTGGGCATAAAGGAATGAGAGCAGATCATCTGTCCTCAATTCTCATGTCCCCTTGTGTCCCACCATTTACATTTTGACATCTAATCTCTTATTTAAGACCAATTTATTTTAAAATTAAATAAAAGATACGCACAAAATATAAATGGGGTACATATGAGATATTTAATGGAGATGCGAATCTGCTTTCTCTAAAGGAATGTTTTGAAAATACAGTTTTTATGGAGGACAATCACGCAAGAAAATGAAGTCTCTCTCAACTCCCGTGCCCTCTTAAATAAATTACCATATGCAAAATTCTCTAAAGTAATCTTTAGGTTTCAACATCTTAATCAGACTTTAATTAGTTTAAACGCAGGAATCGAGATTCAGCAGCTGGATATACTAAACCAGTGTAGCATAGCACCTAACGGGGGGATGGTAATATCAAGCAAATCAACATTCACTCAAATTATTGAAAAACAATGCAGGATTGTTTGTCATCTAGTGAAAATGAATTTTAACAAGAATGAAGCTCCAAATATGTTTCATTATATATCAAGGGTAACAGAAACTAGATAAATTGTACGGAAGAAACCGTTAACATCTCTCATCCTTAATTAGACGCTAGAAACACCAAACTAACTCCGGATAAATCAAACATATTAAACCTTGATGGCATACTTCCTCGGTGGAAAGTACATCTCCTTCTTCTTTTCCCGTTCTGTCTTTAGAGATGCCTACATGAAACAACATTAATGGAATTCACACCATTAATCGAGAAACATCAATTCTAGATATTTAAAGCCATATAATAGAGGGAAGGCAATTGCATACATGAAAGTTATTATAGCAACCAAAAAGGTATACTTTTGTCCTATTTTTAAGAAGGTACACTTCAGTCCTAAATACAAGTAGAAAAATTCACTCAATTGTGAATTTAAAAAATTCATGACAAGTGATCTTTTGTAAATGCATTAAGTCAAGGCAACAATAGTAGACCACAACAAATAATATAGCATCCTATGTAACAGCTTAAGTTAAGCGTGTTAACAGCCATCATTACAGTACATCTACGATACCCTCAAGCTATAGAGGGTCACTGACAAAGACAATATGACATTTCTAAGCACTTTTAGTATGAATCAACTCTCAAAAACTGGAGATTTCAAATGCATCATTAGCAAAGGTGCAATGTAAAAGTGGAATGGCAGCCAAAGTCACGCTTATATCGAATCAAAGCACCATGGAACCAAACTAGCATTCTATCTAGGAGACTAGGAACATGGTTCTTTTGTCCCACTAATTGTTCATATAGAGCATAAGTATCAGAACCAGCTAATTATACAAGTATAAGAACAGAGTCAAAGTATAGCATCACTATCATAACAATCATAACAATTTAGAAGGGTCCTTGAATCAAATTCTCTTGAACATATTCCAAAAGGTAAACCGAGGAAATTTTGTAAGAATTCACTGAAAAATCCTTGCACTGAAATTGATGTTTAAAGTATAAACAAATTACAAATTAAGGAAACAGGTGGATAGAATCCAATATTCAACATTCAATTAACATTAAAAAATTCTATCAAAAGCCACCCCAGACTTAACTTGGCATAACATTATAACAAGAAATAAAAATTCCAGTGTTATAAAAATTGTGAAAGCAAGCAAATAAGAATCATAATACCTGATGCTTAGTGAGGCGCCTGCGGATGGCTCTGGTCTTCTTGGGACGAAGATCAAGGGGCAAATACTTCTTATTCTTGTAAGCTTCTCTCAAAACCGCCTTCTGCTTCTGTGACATCACCGTCGATACCTGCGCTATAGATTGCCTCACAACTTTTCTGCATCCACAAACACAAAACCACACACATTTTTAACCCAGATCAACACACATTCAAACAATATATGTATATATAGACAGAGAGAGGGAAAAAGTGTACATCTTGGAGAGCTTGTTAGCAGCACCGCCGGTGACCTTAGCGACACGGAGGAGAGAAAGTTCAGATTTGAGTTCATTCAATTGTGCCAATAGATCAGCCTTGGACTTTTGCCTCAGTTCGTGAACTTTGATCCTCGCTGTTTAATTCAATAATAATCGTAACAAATTACACAAAACGTCAGTTTTTTTCGAATGAGATCAATTAATCCATACATTACATAATTTGCAATTGCAGGAAAATATTTGTATTCTTCTTCTTACCCATTTCGATTTTCAATCTCTCTCTCTCTCTCTCTGATATCTCCTTCCTTACTCGTCTGGACGGGTGGTGATATTTTTACAATATCAAAACCCTAAACCCTAACACACGTGAGTTGCACGTGTTAAGAAAAATGTTGGTTGGAGTAATGGCCTATCACATAATCACATAAACGGGCTTTCCTCCCTAGTTCCTACTTTAGCCCATACATGATCTTATAAAATTTTGGTAAATAATTTTAATGAAATGGATATTTTTTTAAATAATTCTTATTTAGTAATTGAATTTTAATATTGAAAAATGTTTAAATTGAATTATCATGTGTGAATATCTTAATATTCATAAAAAGTAGTAACAAAATTATGGTTCTTTTCCAAGGACAAAATATTTACATGTATATATATATATGATTATTCCTTAATACGAATACGAATGTAAGCAAAATTAACTAGACTGAAAATTCTTTGTTGCTCCAAAAAAA
This sequence comes from Panax quinquefolius, assembly GCA_020205615.1. Classification (NCBI taxonomy): domain Eukaryota; kingdom Viridiplantae; phylum Streptophyta; class Magnoliopsida; order Apiales; family Araliaceae; genus Panax; species Panax quinquefolius. Next base: position 13,720,026 of record CM035162.1, on the reverse strand, counting down.
AAAAAATTAATAATTCCTTACGCCGTTCTAACTAATTATATTTGTTAATGAGTTCGAAAATACAATTACATTTGAGCTACCTATTGAATTAAGTTAGCAGTCAGATTTATATACTGAGTTTAAAGGATGGACATCCATCCATAAAATTAAAAAAAAAATGTTAATAATAATAATGTGCATATACTACTACTGAGTAGTATATATTATATTACCCATCTCGTTTAATTTTGTTATGAGTGATCTTGACTTAATTATAGTAGTAGCTGTTTTCTTTGAATTATATTTTTGGGTTATTTTCTTTTGTGCTTAGCTAGCTAGCTAAGCACAACTGTTATATAAACGCATTAGCGGCGGTGTAAGTTGATCTTCATAATTATATATTATGACTTTTAATATAAAATATCATATGATGACAAGTTTCTACTTCCTTACACGCTTGGAGAAAGAAAGGTGCAATTTAGAATCATAATAATCTTTTCCTTCTTTTTTATTTGTTTGTTCCTTTTAATTTCAATGACTAGTTTATAATATTACCCCTACATTAAATATTAAATTGTTTATCTTTTATAATGAATATTAAAATTTTATTGGTACTTTCTTCTAAAATGTAATAGTCTAGTGGAGTATCAATTAAAAACGAGGGAGGGAGGGAGGGAGGGAGGGAGTCAATACTCTGGCATGTCTTTCATAAATTGGAACTGTTCTATAATAATAATCCTGTTAATGATTGCAGCAATGAGCAAATTGACCTCCTTAACGGAAAAGGTCTTGTAGAGGAAATGTATGTATGTATGAATGTGTATCCAATTTTTACTTGGTCACAAATTGCATTTCATAATTTAAGCTCAATTTTTTTATTTCATTTTTTAATTAAAATCACCATGTCCCTTCACAACCTCCACACAAAAACATTTGCACCCTCATAGTTTAATGTACTTTTAATCAAACTAAAATTGTGGATCTATAGTTTATAGTACAAAAATAAGCAAAAAATAAATTTAAAAGGGCATTAATAAAAAGGAATAGGAGAGTTGATGGACTTGGTACACAAATTATTTTTTCAGCTTGCCCCAAGTATGAAATGGATTATTCCAAAGATAATTCTATGCTTGTCAAGACCATCAGCTTTTCACAGTGAAAATAGTTTCTTAATTATTTTTTTTCTTTCTACCTGATGAAGCCTTCTTTCTTTCTTTTTTTTGGGTGCAAACAGGAGGAGTACAGGACCCTTTTTATACCTACATTGCTGCTACATATTTTATTCAACAGTTGGCCATAAATCTAGTACTAGTATTTTATCAGAAACTATTAAACACATTGAGCCCATCGGAAAAATATACTTCAGCTGTTCAGCACGCCTAGTGGTGAATGGTGATAACTAATAAATTGTAGAAGAGAAGTATTATCATTCAAAGGAAGCACTAAAATCTCATTATTTCTATAAAAAAATATATATAAAAAAAAAAAGGAACTCGAGAGTATATCCTTTAAAGGTTGCATTGTAAGCATCAGATTACAAGTAATTTGGAGAATTAATGGTAATTCCATCTATCCAAATGTATACTTGTTCTAAGACAATTAAATGCATTCATACTTCTGAGTGATGAACTGATACACAATATTGGAAGGTTTAGTTAAACCCCCAGTACATTTCATTCAGGCTTGAAGAAACTCATGTCCCAGGCGGCAGGCAGGAATCAAATATTCTTGTCAAATCCTAATTTGTTCATAAGGGCCAATATGAAGATGGACGAATAATCCTGACCTATAAATTTGATCAATGAAACGCTCCATAGATTTCCCTTATGTACTCTCCCCTTCAGACAATTGGATGTCAATCAAAATGAGGATCCCAAAATAAGGCAAACAGTATATAACAAGTTTGAGTGAATTGTAAGGTAGAACTAGAAACACTGCTTCGAGTCACCATGACTTCATTGAAATTTGAATTTTAAACTTTAATGCAGATCCTTATCAGGGTCCTTCAGATTAGAAACACTTTTACCTATAAAATATATACACAATCTCCTGCTTGTGTCGTTTGTTTCCAATTTAGGGCATTCCCCGAAGAAAGGTAGACAGAGAGACAGAACACCAATAGACACCAAAGGGAAAGAAGGTGTCAAGGTGATGTATTAGATCAGTGCTTCTCACAAACTCATGTCCTAAAACTAGGGTTGCATTCAGCAGGAACAACCAGCTCACCAATTCACTTTGCAGTAGCTATGCTCGAAAATATCAATTAAATTTAACTGATTAGAAAATGGCAATACTGAGAAAAGCATTATCAGGCACAGATGAGTTCACTTACAAGCCTAATGGCACCTTTATCCTTTTCGCCAACTTCCTGAACTAAGGACTCCCATAGTTTCAAATCGACTCTCATCTTCCTCTTCTCCATCTCCTCCAAAATATAACAAGCATCATCTATCTTTCCACTCTTGGCTAATCCCGTAATCAAACAACAAAATGTTTCCATACGGGGACAATGTTTACTCATTAACATGGCATTTAAAACCTTCAAACCCCCTTCAAATTCACCAGCCCTGCAAAAACCATCAGCCATCATCCTGTAGGTGGCAGCATTTGGCACACAACCCGCAACCTGCATTTCAACCAATAATTTGTAAGCTTCCGCGGTTCTCCCTTCCCTGCACAAATAATTAATCAAGATATTGTACATTACACCATCCGGCTTAACTCGCCTCTTCTTCATCTCAAGAAGCAAATCTTTAGCTTCCTCAATCTTTCCATTCCTTGCGAGATCACTCATCAAAACACCATAGTTTACAAGGCGGGGTTTACACCCTTGATACTCCATATCAAACATCAATTTCTTTGCTTCCTTATACTTCCCTAGAGAGCACAAACCTTCCATCAACAATGCATACGTAACCTCGTTAGCGTATTTTCCTTTTTTCTTCATCTCCTCAAACAAACCTTTTGCTTTGTCAAACTCGCCCCTTTTACACAAAAACCCAATTTGACAATTAAAAGTCACAACAGTGGGTTCAACTTCTTTCTCAAGCATTTGATCAAACATTTGGCGAGCCAATTCCAACCTTCCTTTCTCAAGCCAACCTTTTATCATAATATTATACGAAACTGAATTCGGCCAAAATCCCATTTTCCGGGCAGACTCAAACATCTGGATAGCATCATCAAACCTATCATTATCAACAAGAACATTCAAAAGCGTATTAAAAGACTGCACTGTGCGGACACAATTAAAAGCCTTCATTTTCCGAAATAGTTCAATGGCTTTATCAACCAATTTGGCTTTCCCAAAATGCTTAATCAGTGCAATAAAAAGGATTTCTCCGCATCGAATATTATAGTTCTGGACATACTGGAGAAGGGTTTCAACGGCTTCGAAATTGCGAGCACGGGCGAGCTTGTAGATGAGAGAAGAGTAAGATGGGTAGTCGTGTTTGAAGCCCATTTGGTGGCATTCATGGAAGAGAGACAAAGCTTCATCTGGGTCTTGGATTTGTTTGAGGTCATTGAGAAAATGGATGGGTTTGCGAAGAAGGTTTCGAGTGGGTTTGTGAGGTCGTTCATGGCGAGGATTTGAGGTGGTGGGTCTGCGAGTGTGGTAAGATTGAGATGAAGTTGTACTTTTCTTGTTGCTGTATATATGAAGGTGATGTATGAAGATGGTGGATAGCTGAGGGTTAACTGGTTTTGATTTTGGAGTGATCATGGAATGAAACAGTTGTGGTTCAAACTGATGAGAAAGTACTTTTGTTAACTTGGAGGGAAGCTATAAAAGTTGTCGCATTATTCAGGTAAATGTATTTATACGGTGGTCTCTAATTTTTTATCTAATAAAATGTCATAAACTAACTAAATAAATTTTTTTAGATTAATTGTCATAAAGTATTTTTGAAATATTAAATAAAAATTATTTTAGATCAATTTGAAATTAAAATATATATTGATCGAGAAATCAAAAGTTATCCTATTATTTATACACAACATCCCATCCCATAAATATTAAACTAAAATACAAAAGGTTATCTTCTTAATTTATCAAAATATGCATGTTTAGAGCTTTATCTATCATGTTTAGTAGTAAAGTTTTGTCGCATTTAAAACAGTTGTGCACTAATAGTAATTAGTAAATGAGTATAATAATCACAAGAGAACGTCTTGCTAAATAAATATCAAAACACATTTTGAAAAACTTAATGATATGCTAAAAATGTCTTTCTTTCTGTAAATTTCTTGGCACTATAATATATACTCTGGAGACCACACAGTAGCTATAATACCTAAATTTAATTAAATAAATGTCTCTTAAATATATATACCATACTTTTGTCCCTCTTTTTAAAGTCTGAGTACTAAAGATTAGTGATGCATATTTCTGTCTGTTTTTTTTCTTTTAGTCATACCTAAGTAATGTCTTTATATTTGCCATTATATATGTATATATATAATACCCAAACGACAAGATAATATAGCAAAATCACAATATATGACTAATATTTTTGAAAATCCAAAACTATATGAATCATGCTTAGTAACATCCATTTGATCAAACCAAAACTATAGTAAACAAGACAAATATTACTTGTATTTATGAAAATACCAACATCCATATCAAACGCAACTGCATAAAGAAACCACCTGACCAGGTGTTGAAATTTTCCTATGAGCTTACTAGCTTTATATTAGCTCTCATAACAAAAACATTAAGAGGAAGGGACTCTTTGCTGTTATCTCACTTTGGGGGAGGGAAGAAGATGGCATCTGCTGTCCTTTTAGAGCGGAACTGCTGCTCTACATCCGCTCCCACTTTGAACGACGCCTGGAGAACTTGAGGAGATAAGGCCTTCCAAGCACCAATGCTTCCGGCTAGATGAGTGAATATGGGACTGCAATATGCACAATATCATTAGAATCATTATCAAGGATAAAGATTAAAATGCAACAACTTCAAAGGAAAATAAGCAGAAACTATAATAGCTTAACAAGTAAAGGGTACGTACTTAGGAGTCGAAATGATAGAGAACCACTCGAGGCCATCAGGATCAGCAATCTTTGAAACCACGAAAAACCTAGGTACGATAAATAAATTACCGGCCTTGACAGTAGTTTCCAAAACACGTTTCCCATCAACACCAACAACCTGTGCGCGGCCACTACCCCTAACAATATAAGTTACCTGGTATGCCGAGTCACACGAAAAACCTGGAGAGCACATGGCACTTCCATCCAACCTAACAAGATCGGCTCCAAGGCCAACCTCACCAACCAAAGGTAAATTCTTTGTGTTCAAAACCACAACCCTTCCACCATTCTTAATATCAACATCTAACGGAGCTTCCAGACAATTCAACACCATTCCATTTCGGTGGTCATTAACAGCCTCAGTCATCTTAAAACCAGCATCAAGCTTGACAATTCCGTTACCAGATTGATTTCCAACAAGGGTCTTCACAACACTTTCTTCCAAGTCCCATGCCCTGCCTACAAACTCGGTTGTAAAGCCAGTGAAGATACCATTAGTGCCAGTCAAGAAGAAATCAGTGAATGAACCAGCTTTGTGGCCTTTAGAAGTTTCCCCCAAGAAAAGAATTATAAGCTCAGTGCCCTCTTTGTTGTACCACCATGATACAACACCAAATGGAAGGGCAATGGAATCCCCTGTTTTGATTGGAAGAACCTTCTCCTCTTTCTCAGGGAGGACAATTCCAGCAACTCCACTGCCTAGTGAGGGAAGAAATAATCAAGAGACAATATAAAATGTAATTAATCAAGCTGAAAGAGTATGTAAACGTGTACTCGCTGTTAGACAAATTTGTGTTCTTCTTAGTTAGAGAAGAAAATGTAAAAAAATTACTCGCATCCATGTAGCCATATATGATATATCTAATTATCTATACAAAATTAGGATTATACAGTTTGAGATAAATAAAAGACAACATAATACAGAAAAGTCTATAATCATGCTGTCAACACCATCCATCAATTAAATTAAGCTTAATGACAGGCTTCAACATAAAAAATTAAAATCATGTCCTGCGAAGCAGAACAAAAAGCCCAAGGCAGCATGTCTCCTTTATTGCAACTCAATAGATCTAAAACAACAAACTCAGGTAGAACAATTAAGTTCTCTCGCAAAACCTTTACTCCAATTCAGTGATTTATTTCAGTAGAGAAAAAATGATTTATTTCAGTAGAGAAAAACAGTTAAATAAAATCACTCCTTTTTCTATATATAAAATAATAATAAAAATAATAATAATAATAAAATACAAAATAAAAAGAATCTAAATATGATGAGCATTTATATCAAAAGACAAAATCAAACGAACAAACATCAGTTCTGCGAATATTGAAATTAGAAACTAATTGGACTCTAGAATTACAGGTTAGAAAACAGGAACTCTTCTTAGTATATTTAAAAATAAGGAAAAAAAAATAACACTAGTTTGCTTGAATTTGAAATATTGACTAATAATGATAGATTACACAAAATACAACCAAACAAATTCATAAAAAATATATGATGGTAAAAGAAAAAGCTACCAATAAAGTCCTATCTTTAGTAGTGACTAATAGAGATCTTGAACATTGACTAATCTATCTAATAAAATAGAAATAATTTTGAATTTCCGACTCACTCAATAAATCATCTGGGCTTGATATAAATCTCACCGTCTGCTGGAGGCACGGGACCCAGCTAGTAACAAATATTATGCCATGATACAACCAAAAAAATTCATGATCCAATCAAAAGACATTTAAACATAACCCAGAAATTTACATAAGCAGAATAATACAAATCTGTCATCATCTAAGAGATCAAGACATACCCACATTAATCATTAATAAACATGAAGTAAAATACTAAAATCAACCAACAATTGAAAATCAAAATCAAATCACATAACAAAAATTAGGGAAAATTGAGGATTTATGTGAACATATACATTTATATAGTGATTTATACCTTGAAGAACATAAGCGACCTTAGGAGAATCAGAATAGCGGGGGAGGGCAAAACCATCCTTTTCAAGAGAAAGTTTAGCAGCTCCAATATTGGCTTCACGTAACATGGGTAACTCATCTGGGCACCATGCATAGTAATTTCCCCCATTTCCTCCGTACACCTTCTTAGCCAACTTGGGTGTCAAATCAATCTCCATCCCTCTCTGTATTTTTTGCTTTATCTCTCTTCTTCTCTCTCTCTCTCTCTCTCTCTCTCTCTCTCTCTCTCTCTCTCTCTAATCCTGCGCAAGAAAAACCCCAATAAATTTGATTACAATACTTTTAGGACTGCATTATTTATACAGCGCGATGATTGTATGTTGGATAAGATTATAAAACTGAAAGGTTTATCCAATCGGGATTATGAGGATAAATTTTATTCCGAATCAAGAAAAAAACAGCAAAGTTTGTTAATTTGTTAGAAATTAAAAAAAAAAAGGATGATTCAGTTAAGGGGGTAAAGAACGAGTAGTCTTAGATAGCAACACTATACTTTTCATCGGGTCGGTGTTTTGTATTACCATTTACCAATATGTAATTGATTTCATTTGCCTTCCTTTTATTTTCTCTTTCCCACGTTATACTTTTTATTGTTTTCTTCTTCTTTTTTTCTTTTTTTGGGTGGTATGGTATTTCACCTCAATTGGAAATATAATTATGAAATTTACAATTGGTATAAATTATAAGAGTTTCCAATTTATTACACACCTCTCTAAAATAATTATTATCGACATTAATTCACATAACTAACAATTAAAATATTAAAATAAAATTTTGTAATATATTATGAAATTTCATAATGATAAGATGATTTACCTATACATTATGGAGTGATCCCATTTTTATGCCAATTAGTTGTCACGCCGTAGGTTAGAAGAAGCAAAGAGATGAAGAGCAGGTTGAAACACATGTTAAAATCATATTTTCATATGAATTTCTCTCATGTGCAGATAAAACACACTTACTATTCATGTAAGAAAAATCATATAAAATATTATTTTAATATATGAAAATATCAGTTCCCATAACCATTTAACTAGATGTTACGATACTCCCTTTTCATAAGAGTATGCAAGTTCAAACTCCGTCGTTGTAAAATGCATTTTACAACATTTTAAAAATATATTAAGTTAACAACATTTTTTTATTATATTGACTAAACTAAAAGAATTTAAATTAATCTTGATTTTAAAAATATATTAAGTTAACTTCAAAATGCCAATAATAATCAAAAAAATATTTGATTTGACAAAACTAAATACGACTACAGACATAGCACTACCATGTACAGAGGAAAATAATTGTCAATCCCGGGCTTTGTATTGTTTCATGAAACGATGATGGACAGATACCAAATTTGTACTGTTTCATGAAAAGATGATGGTCCAGATACCAAAGTTTAGAATACGGACTCATGTTAGGTAATTTGTGTCAAATTATAATTGCAAAATACATCAATATATGAGAATAGATAGAATTACAAGAGAAACCCTCACTTATTATACTTCTCTAAAAAGTTCTCTCTAATACTTCTTCACGGAAATGGTTAGTATGAAATTCATTTTTGAATAAGTTAGTCAATTGATCAATAGAGTGCTGACACACAGGCGATGCTCTATGTGTGACCAATTGACCAACTTACCCAAAATTAAACTTCATGTTAACCGGATCCATTCTTCACGTAACTAACAATTAAAAAATGAACATAAACATTTACACGTATCATTTCCTAGAATAATGCATCTGTTTTTCTGGCCTATTTTGACATTGACAGACAACAATTTTAGATTCCAAAACAATAATGCATATTGACAGTAATAACAGAATCTATGCCCCCCCCCCCACACACACAAAAAAAAATATATATATATATATATATATATATATATATACATACATATATATATATACATATACATATGTAGTAACCATCTCTAATCTTTTTTGGCCATGTAACCATGTGCCCAGTATTTATACAAGTCCACAAGAAAATGTGCAAAGGAGACCAATGAACCTTATCTACCTTCATCTCTTCACTCTCTAAAGCTAATAAAAGTAAATCATAAATTAGCCCTTCTGCAATTACAAAATCTTGCTAAAGTACAATAATGAAGATCATAATGGGCAATTATCTCATTCATAGATGGGATTTACACCCATTTAAATAACAAATCAAGTTGCCTGAATAATGAATGTACTCTATATTTAACTTTTGTGTGAGTTTGGTGGGGGGGTGGGGAATGAATCAAAGAAATAACTAGAATAAAAAACCAAACTCATTTTTCATTATGTTAGTTAAGCTATTCCCTCAGAAAAATTGGGGTGGAGGCTGTCAAAATTTTCGGATAGAATTTCATAGGAAGAGGCTGGCTTATGCAAAAGACAATAACATGCATGTGCTGTTAGGAGTAAATATAAAAGCACTCTCGTATCGCAAGCATGTCAATAACTCATCAATAGAGCCACCAAGCATCACCAACTCCAACCAAGACCACGTCATATTATGAATTCACCCTCAATGGAATAGACTCTGCATTTTCCTCATCTTTTGAGGGTATAGGTTTTCGAGGCTTATCTTTCAAAAAGGCTCTTGCATAAAGGGCGGAAAAGACAATAACCTAATCAACAAATCAGAAGGAAGTGGCTTTGAAATTCTTATGTTCCACAATGTGACGAGAAAGGAAAAATAAGCACAAGTAAAATTTAAATGAAAAAGGGACTGAGATCGATACACTTACAGCTCCGATGCACTGTTGCCAGCTAAGTGGGTGGCCAAACCACACGCATGATAGCAAAATACTGACTAACTACACGAATAAAGAATTACACAGAACAACATCGATTAGGAGTGATGTAAAGAGTGAATGATCAAGTTTATGGTTGTCTGACTCTTCAGTTTACCTGTCTTGTGGTCATTATGGTGGCAAATGTAAGAGCACCAAATGTGCGGATGGTGTAAGATATGAAGAATTGACTAGATGTTGCTACCTGCAAGAAAATTTTACTTCAGGTGTTCCACAGTTGGAAAGACAGAATAACATATTAACGATGATCTATAAAGCATAAATAGGCAGATGAAATAAAAGGATTTAGCAACTGTTTAAACAATATAAAATTTTAAACATGTACAGCCATACTGCTATAAAAACAACTTACAGTTGACAGCAATGCAATGTCTAAGAAACAATCATTATGGCGATAAATAAAATCTACTGCCATGAGAAGATGGTTCTGTAAGATAAGACCTATCAAAAAGAAAAAAGAAAAGGCCCATAATCAATTAATGCCAGCGAAGTGCAATAAAAACAACACTGGAACCAAGAAAAATAATCTTTTTACCTAGGACATGAAAAGAAAATTAATTTCACAAAATAGCTTAATCTTTCATTACCAAGTCAAGGGGTATGATGAGCCAAATAAATGTATGAAAATGCCATATACCTTAAGAAGGAACAACATGGGCCTCATAAATTAAACTTTATGAGATTAATTTCAAACTTAACGAGATTAAGATCACGACGAGAACAAACCTATAAAGCTGAGTATGCAAGAACATAATGTTGTGTAGAATATCTGATTGTGTATCTCCATATCATAGCCCTGAAATAGTTTATCCTGGAATGTGCTAGTAAAGCCATCAAGCCTGTGACAGGTAAGGTAAAGAAACAAATCAAATGCATGGATAGGATTCCAGTAGCTCCAGCACTTGCACGAGGTCTGCATGTTCAACACTCTCCAGAGACTCAGACTCATGTCCAACACTTGTAGACACTTATCTCAATGTGTCAAAATATTTTTAGACATAATATAGTTTTTAACACATCAAGGAAGTACTATTGTTAAAAGAATAAAGCAAAAATTGCATCTTAACAAAAGTAAGATAAGAGAAATTAGTAACTGTAATAGAGAAGAAGGGAAAGAAACAATCACAAATAAATGTTTAGAATATTTCTTTTTGACTTACTTTCTTGAATAAAGAGGCAATTATTGATGATATTCACTTAAAATCTGGGAATATTTATCCATAATTTCGATGGAATAAGACTACTTTTATACATACATGTGTGTGTATAAATATATGAATCCATATAATTTAGTGTGTCCCCGTATGTCCAACATTTTTCAAAAATAGTATCAGCACATCTGGCTCAAATTGAGTCGTGTCAGTCTGTACATATCGTTGTTTCATGCCTAAGGAACAATACATAATCTTATCCTAAATATTGCTTTGATTCATTCAGAAGGCAATATAAGATTCAATGGGAATAGCAGACCATGATGGCATATATCAATGTGCAGTGTCCATCAGCCAGGACAGACTATATCTGGACCGGTTATCAATTTATAATGAAGTCGTGGACATAAAAAGAAGAATACAATAGTTCATTCGTGTTTTCTAGAAATTAGTTAATTGTTGGGAAATCTAACATGGACCATAGTTACAATGAACTAAGGATATCCAAAACATACATTTAAATCTAGGGTAAACAGACTGTATCAACCTGCGAGCTACTTGAGTCCAGCTCAATAATTACCCATAGACGACTCAAAACTGTTTCAATAAATGAGCCCATCTCGGCATAAATTTTTGACTCCGTAAGTTAAACGAGCTTAACTTGAGTTTAGGTGTGGGAAAGTTTAGAAGTCCTATAAGGCAGAGAGGAAAAGAGAAAGAGAAGGGAGAGAAGAAAGAGTTTCTTAGTATTCACAGACTACTACAAATTTTTTTATAGTAAGCAGCTTAAGATTATGCTATTATCCTTACAAAAATAACATCTAACACTTCCCCTCAAGCTGGTTACTAGATATCTCCCATGCCCAACTTGAGTACAATATGATGAGAAGCTTTAATACTGAAACCCTTAGTTAAATATCAGCTAGCTGATTTTCAGGTTTTACGACATATATACAAAGTAATCCGTTGTTTAGTTTCTCCCAATGAAGTGCCAATCAGTCTGAATCTGAACTCGATTATGTGCAAGGAATATTGATGGGGACGGGGTTTTTGGGACAAAGGGTTAATATCACACAAACAATTGAAACGCAAAACTCAATCAATTAATCATTCGATAATCTCTAAATAATGAAGTACATCACTATTTATAATACTCCTAAACAACTTTCCTAACCTAAATTGGACTCTAATACGATAACTACAAATTAAAGAAACTAATTAAAATACAACTTCTAACTCATATAGGCTTCCAAAGCCTTTTATTCCTACATCATTTCTCCTCCGCTGAAAAAAAACTAGACGGAATCAACGCAAGACAATCACATCGGATCACCAATGAAGTCTTTGCAAGCTTCAAATTTGGCATGCCGAGAGCGCAAGTAAGAGTGAATTTGGTATTGCCTTTGATATTAGCACGAGCATCATGTTGCGCGTGACGATCCCATAGCCATTTACACCTTAAGATAATGTGACAAAATTTAAGGGGTAAAACATCACACATAATGGTATCCTTAAGATTGCCAACGAAAAATATAACCATACACCTCTGGATAACCCGCAAACTTTGTATTGGTAATCCATGAAACATCATACGGCTCCGGGTGAGACTCAACTTTTAACCCAAGTTTCTTAACTGGGTTAATATCACACAAACAATTCTCACGCAAAACTAAATCAATTAATCATTCGATAATCTCTAAATAATGAAGTACATCACCATTTATAATACTTCTAAACAACTTTCCTAACCTAAATTGGACTCTAATACGATAACTACAAATTAAAGAAACTAATTAAAATACAACTTCTAACTCATATAGGCTTCCAAAGCCTTTTATATTGTTCTAACCAACTTTGACGGACCCGTCCTACATCACATATTGTTGCTTTAATGTAGCAATACAGTCTCATTGGCCATATAAACATATTCCCATATCCTTTAGTAGATTTTGCAGCTACAAAAGTACACAAACCCCTTGCTTTGTGGTTCTATAATGCCTCTGACCAGAGGTGGCCACAACAGTTTTGTTTTGTACTTCACGAATTGACCATCTCCCCCGTCCAAAAAAAAAAAAAAAGTACCACCATAAAAAAAAATCCCCCAAAAAATGTGCAATAAGCAGAGGTAGGTTTTCTATCATGTGGACAACCAACAAAGTCAACAAAGAGAGGAAAAGACAGTGCTTGAGAATATGAGAAAGTCTATGTCCTATATTGATTATTTATTTTGAGTTTTTTGTGTTTCGGCAAAATGAAGTATACCCCCCTTCTGTAGCTTCCTTCCTTTATTGATTTTTTAGATGACTTTGCCTTGCAACCATTCACCATTGACTGTTGGGAGGGTGAGGTTTTAGGAGCTCCCATTGATGCAGACTGGATTTTTGTGTCCGCATGCTCTTTATATACTCCAGCTTACTGAGATGGCCCCCTGTTTGGTGTCTTTGTTTATAATAATCTTACTTATGAAAAAATATTAAGATATCAAAGAAAAAAGAAAGAAAAGAAAAAAACATAAAGAAGATACAGCGAATAAAACTTTTTGACATGGTTTTATTCAGATTGCAAGCAAGTACCCCCCCAAACAAAAAACCAAAACCCCAACCCCACTCAACTTGCACACCCCACCCCACAAACAAAAAATAAAACAAAATGAACAACTCAAACTCAACTTGACTCTAGCAACGGGACAACAAGCCATAATGTAAGTTCAGTTGGAAGCCTAAGTCTAGAATGAATGAAAGTCAGTCTTTTAGTAAGCGTATATAAGCAGTTGTTTAGTGTATAAGCAATTCTTTAGTGATTGAACCAAAAGGTACGTCTAATGGAGGTTGGTTGAAGATGATGTTAGTAAGCGTATAGAAGCAGTCTTGAAGTGAATGAATTAGAAAGATCAAAATAAGGAAATGAGGCGACTCTTTCTTGAACTATATCATAAACAAAACCCCTCCATGCCAATCAAGTTTTCTCCATTCCTCTAAATAAGGAAATAAGACCCTTAATGCTAGATTTTGAAAAAGACCCATTTAGGTCCGATCCGAACCCCTCCGTTGTTTCCTTTTCCTTCCGCACCGAGTAGCTAATAATTCTTATGTTCGTTGTGCACTCTCCAATTCCATACCATATTGGAATTTCCATTTGTTCATCAGGTACAAATGGTTAATTTATAATTCAAATTAAGAATAAATAAATAAGCATAAAATTTTATTTATATGAACATCTTCAAACCCAAACAATTTGTAATAGCTAATTCAACTAAAAAATAACAAAGTATTACTAAGTGTTGAAAACCAGTAATCCTGATGCCTCGTGCATATATGCCAACAAACTTCAATTGCTAAGCACAGAACTTTCAGAACTTCAATATACAACCCACCTAAGCATATAAAGAAATATGGCTACAGAAACTAAAAGAGAATAAAAATATCATATGTAACGCGAAATAATCCAAGCATACAAAATGCATAATAATGAGAAGAAGATGTATTGAATACCCAAGATAACAAACCATCAGGGAAACACCCCAAACCGTGCTTTCTCTTCCCCTATTGTAAGGGCTAATATCACCAGCTGACTACGAAATAAATCAAAATTCAGTTATTAAGTTAACAAACTGCAAAAGCTAGTAAAGATCATTCACATAAACTTATATCATCCCATTGAAAAATCATTGAAATAATTTATGTAATTATCTACAGATTAATAACATCATTACTTTCTTTATTTAAACAAAATCGTACTAATTCTTGCAAGATTCTCTAGAACAAAAGACACCTAACCTTTGCTAAGAACCCACAATACCCCTATACAAGGAAGCCCCAAAACTAGATAAAATATGACTTTTATCACAAAATGTGTTTGATGGGCACAGACTGGATATGACTGAGCATCTTGTTGAATAAATCAAAATCAAATCCCTTAAATCAGCTCCAATACGTCTTCAGGCTTAATTTTAACCCATCCATTGCAAGTGCAATGTATAAGTGAAACCATGTTAAATTTGTCATTCATAATAACTTTAAACATTGAACTGAACCATTATGTCAAAATTGGTTACTCCAAAGGAAACAAGATTTGGGATATTGAATCAATTTTATACTATCAGGTTGTCATTAACTACCAGCCTTCAGCGGCACAGACATTTATCGTAACATGCCTCAACAAGGAAACTAGTAGAAGCAATCTTATTATAGGAATACGGATGAACTTATTACCGGATATAAAATAAATAATGCACACCCGAAGGTAACTAGTAAAGCGAACAAATATTCTGGTCCCTTGTATTTCTTTTGGATAATGACAGTGCTCCAAATCTGCAAAAGTATAAGAAGATAATGAGTCAAAAGTTCACCACATAGGTGAAAATGGATTTTTAAAATGAGTAAGCTGACACTCAAAAAGAAAATTCAAGAACGTGAACTATAAATCGCGTAAAATAATGACAGCCAACAGCATTAGACTTGCAATGCATCAACTAAGTTAACGAACAGGGATGTTGCCAAGCTAGTTGTGTTTTGATGTCCTCTACCTCAAGGCTTACTCAAACTAATCTACCTATAAAATAAAATGGAAATTCTTGTACACTGTAAATCTGAGAATAAAATATGAACAGTCAACTGCCCAAAGAACCGCTCGTTCTACCCGTTACGTTTGTGAGTCGAATGACTAATAATGTTTGGCATGATTTTCTTTAGCTAAACAAAAAGGTCTTGTGGGATTGGTATGCCACACAAGAAAATGTTCAGAGTTAATAAATCTATTTGGAAATGGGTTGAGTGTTTTTAAAAAACTAAAACATAGCAAGAGCACATATAGAAACAAGAAACTAAAATTATACGCAAAATTGCAGAAGGCCATTAGCAAGTAGATTGAATCAATCAAGTGAATCAACCATACAATATAATGAACAAAAGCAATTTACCCCACAACGACAAATATAAACAGGTGTAATAGTGATTACCACAATTAACAACATAGTAACCTACCATTACAGGTATCATTTTGGCACATTTCGCTAGTGTCTGAACAGGAAAACTGACATATTTGAGAGCCTGAAGCAAGAATTAGTTAAATTTGTTAACGGTGACAAAAAATTAAATTTTCTCAACCGTCACCTAAATGGCATATAAAGCAAATCACTAAAAGACCATAATTGTGTGCATGTAAATAATTCCTCTTCTAAAAAAAATTAACCATAAAGAACACTAAACTCTGAAAATGAAGAAACCTTACCTCATACTGACATGTCGTGGTTAATATGTTAGATACTGATATAACACAATACTTATAAACCGGAGCAACAGGGTCCAAGGCTTTTTTACTCGCCTGGAGAAAAATATAAACAGTCATCCAGTTAAAAAGCACTGCCCAAAAAATATCAAACTAGTTTTGCATAAAAGAACGTCCCTATTCTGTTTTGCCACGTGGCAGGGAGCATGCAAATCCTATTGAAGTGTCGTATGTGATATGCATGTGGATTACCATTAAAATGTGTGTCCTATGGGGAATAACTGATCAATTAATGAATAAATCACTACTTACAAGTAAAGTGACTGCAGATATCGCAGATGTCATAATGCGATTGCAGAAAACAAGAAACAACGAGTATTTGAAGAATTCTTTATTTGGTCCATATGGAACTCTCATGATCTTTTCCTGCAAGAGTTATACTTCCATGAACCCATAACTAAACAATGCAAAACTAAGAGTAATTATATTTATTAGGCAAACAAATGTTATATAAATATGTAAATGATAACTAATCAACAATTACACATATTAAATACCCTTTTCCCACATAAGAACGAATCAGTGAATGTACAACTGGACAAGTAATACTTAACACACATTTTATTCCATATGGTATGTAAAGAGTGATCACCACATTCTTTTTCAACAAGTAAATAGAAGTATCCACTAAAGATTGCCAAAGGGGGGGGGGGAGGGGGGGGGGGGGGGGGGGGTGAAACTGTCTACACAATGTAGCAAGGGGCATAGGGAAGACAAAAAGAACCTAGGCTACCCCACTTTAACCCAAACATAAAAGGTTCCCCCAAATTTAATTATATATGACCAGTTGACCACACTCCCAGTTCCAATGTAAGCTGTAAACAAAATCCACATAAACAATATAAATTCATGGTACACCTCATTGGGCAGAAACCATAGAAAACTCGAGAA
The DNA here is from genome assembly GCA_020205615.1 of Panax quinquefolius. Classification (NCBI taxonomy): domain Eukaryota; kingdom Viridiplantae; phylum Streptophyta; class Magnoliopsida; order Apiales; family Araliaceae; genus Panax; species Panax quinquefolius. The sequence goes on along the minus strand of CM035162.1, from coordinate 13,702,895 downwards.
AAAACCGAATCTCCACAATCCTCAAACATCTATTGTTCCTCTCTCACAAATGATCTGCCATAACCAGTGTGAACTCTCAAGTCCCATATTCGCCTATGCCACTTGAGAACCCAGCGCTGAGGAGCGATCACACCGTTAGGCATCACCCAATACATTCCGAAAAAGGAAAAGGCCATAAACTGAAAATCTGAAACCAAGTCATTGTGTTACAACAAGAAGTACATCATTTCTATGTTAAAGCGCATTCATCACCAGTTCAAAATGAAAATATTTCAAGCGCAGCAGTTCATTAGAATAATAATACCTTCCTAGAAGCTCCCCATGCCAAATGCTGCACATATGAAAATCCATTACTCTGCTCTTAACAGGATTTCATTGAGAACTGATCACTCACATTCTCACTCCAAAGCAGTGAATCAACACAATTACTCGGATGATCCACTTCAGATAAAACCAACATTATTAGCACCTCCTCCAGCTCCCAATCCTGAAATTCTTGCAAAAATTAGGGTGCCACATGTCTCCACACTATCTCCATCACATAATTACCCTCTCTTGCCTCTGAATCTAAAGCCACATAACAGGTTCAAAAACTGCACACTATGACAAACACCTCCATGCCAAACTTCCTTCCAAAAATGAACCCTTATTACATTGCTCGCCAAATAAAGTATGCTTTTAAAACTCCACCTATCTTTCACATTAGCTTTCCAAAAGCCAACTTCATATAGTATCCTCCCACTAAGGTAATCCAACCTTGAACATTTGCACTGAACAAACTCACTGCAACTATCTCGAAAAGACTCCCATCCTCAGCCACTTCCCTAAAAGCGCCTAACCCCATAAACCAAGATCTCAGACCCCCAATCCAACTTTAGTCATCAGGGTGCACCTTCTTCCAACCAACCAAGTGATTTTTCTTTCCTTCCCCTAAAGTCCCAAGGGACTGATTACTAATATTCCTTCCCTTTTTCATTACCTTCCTCAATTTTTTGCCGAAAGTGGGAAGATCAGTTTTGATTATGAGCACCCTATCGAGTCTACCAGTATACTATATGTCATACTCTCCCATGCCAAAGTTGATAAACATAAAGAAAATATAATAAACTTAATGATCCAATGCAAATTAAAAGATTAGGAATATATTAGGTCACTAACATCTATGCGTAAGACCTTGGAGATATAAAGTAAAAGAAACTTATCCCCCCACCCTATAACTTTCATTTTTCCTGAAAAGCCATTCTTTCAACTTCCAAAGGTGAGGTCAAAGATTTAGACTTTCAATACCAAAGAATATTTTCTTCTTAAGCCAATAAAATTTGTGTAATATCTTAACTACCTAAATTAAAGCCAAACTGTATATACATGTTAAAAACTTTTCTGCACTTTTATAAACAGTAGCTCCTCCCAGGGTGTTCCAGACATCAGACTTAAGGTATTGGAGTAACGGACTAACGGGCATGAACATTGGATCTCAAATTATTGTAGGAGTACTTCAATAACTAGTCATTTACATAGTTTGCAGTATTCTTATTTTGTTCCCTTATATTTCCAACCAATATTCAGACTTTGAGTAAAAGTCTAAAAGAATCAATTATCATACTTTCTCTATTTTAATTAACCAGCTTAAGCATGCAAAGGTTTCCACGGTTAAATTTAAAAGCCAATACAATGATGAATAATGCCAATAAAATCTTTAAAAATAAGCATCAAATAATTACATTAAGAAACAATGGAATCGGAAAACACAAGGAGGGTTCACCTGTAACAGGCCATAGATTACGAGAGTAGACATGATTCCGGTCACGGCGAAAGCCCCTTTCCAAAACTTGTCCTTTCCGATTAGTGACAGTGGTTCCGCCATATCCCATAAACTCCACCACCGCCTCTCTTCACCAAAAAATAATAATCTATATCCTTCACAAATTTAAAACCAAATCAGTAATATAAGCTATATATATATATATATATATATATATAGGCAGAGGATGTAAAATATTGAACAGCCCACCTACGCCGGGAAACTATTATCTTAGTCGCGGGAGAAAATAGTGAACAGCGTAGATGTACGGACCGATGAATAGTAACTGAAAAGTGGGGAGGGAGAGAAAACGGAATAAAAAGGAAAGGAGAGAAAATTCGAAGTCACTTTGAAGGGAAGTCTATCTGGTCCCCGGATCCGGATCCTATTTCTATGCGAGGATCTCGTAAGGTTTTGTCGTGGGTTGACAAACATATTTAAAAAAAAAAAAAAGATTCAATGACTTATAATTTTTTTTTTGTCTGTGTAACAAAATGAGGTTATTTTGATAGAAATATTTTTTACAAGTTAACATAAATTTGGAAACTACCAAAAGTCATGATTTTTTTTATGATTGTAATGAGTTGGGTATTAATATAATTGGGACGTATTATTAATTACATTTTTTTTGGTGCTTTGGAATCGATAAAATTATTAGTCTTTGTATCTTTGTCAAAGACTAATAATATTATTTTTTACCCTTCAAAAAATATAAATCCAACTGACAATTTTTACCCTATTAAAAAAATTGAGTTTTCATTGTGATTCTTTAAGCCAATTGAAAAAAATTAAAGAAAAAAAATTGGGGTAAACAATATGGGAAAATTTTGAATAAAGGAAAAAAAAACAATTGAAATTTGGCTAATCCTAAACCTTGGCGTGCTTTGGGAAGAACAAGAAACGAAGCAAAGAATGAAAGGAGAAGAAAACAGAAAAACAAAACAAATAAACGAAGTAAATGACATTTGATGGCTTCTAATTTTCTATTGACTTATAAAAAATTCTTTTAAAACGACGTCGTTGTGAGCCATTGGATCTATTTTTTAATGTGTTATCAATTTCACAGCAAAACTCTTACAAGATCCTCACAGAGAAATCCTATGATTCCTATCCAGATTCCTAGTCCCCCAAATTGTATCCTTCGCAACTATATTCCCCAAACTTATTTTTGCAATACTTACTCTCAAAGTTGAATACGTTGTGCAAAAGGATCCCGCTGACTTTTTTGAAGACAAATTAATTAATTAAATGATAAAAACAGAATCAAATATTCTTTTTGTTTTAAAATTAAAAATACATTTTAACTTTTAAGATCAAACAATGACATATTAAAATTTAAAATTAATATGTCACGTAAAAATTCATAATGAAATAATTTGTAATTAATTATTTTTGTAATATATTATATAATTATAATAATTGTATCAAATAAAAATAAAATATATATTATTTGACCTCAAAAAATAAGTATATCTAATTTTAGAACTGATAAAATATGAACTGGTGGTCAAAGTCTTTTCCCTACGGAGACCTCTCAAGTACAAATATTGACATTTTTTCAACATTGAATAATTTTTTATATGAATTGAAATGATTGTAAATTTACTTTTACTGCCCTTGTATAGTTTATGCTACATTTGAATTACAAAAATTAAGGTGGGGAATGAAATAAATTATGCCTATAGAGCAAGGGAGGCAAGTGCCCATCCTAATTTTTATTTTTATTTTTTAGTAAGTATAAGGTTAATATGATAAATTGGTGCCCATCCTAAAAATAAATTGTTGAAGACCTGGTAATTAGGAATATCTAATATATTTTTAACTTCAAATTTCAATTTTGAGTAATACCATTAAATTTTTCCCTATTCTAATTTATTTGTAGTCATTCATATGAATTAGCACATCCGTAAATGTTTTTAATTTTATAATATATATTAAAGTTTTTGACAAGTGTGTTAATTATTTGTTGTTGAATTTAAATCATAAATTGTGAATATATAATTTTAATTAAGGATTTTATATATTGCAAAAATGTTTTATGATCTAGCACTACAAAACATTATTGATCCCAGTCTTAATCATTTTTTTCTGTTGAACTTATTTAAGAGTCAATTAATTAGACATGTCTCGTACCTCAATTCAAGAACAGCCTAGTGAAACTATGCTTTCACAAAAAGATTTAAGAGTCAATTAGACATGTCTCAGTCTCACACCTCAATTCAAGAATAGCATAGTGAAACTATGTTTCACAAAAATATGCATTTAATACCATTCAATAAATAAAACCTCGAATAATGATTTTTATATGTCATTATTATTAATTTTAAAGTTAATTATAAGAGTGCCCCGTGATAAAAATCGTGTGTCCGCAACGGCTATGGAATAAATAAAATTGTGTTTAATTATTCTTTTAAAAATAAAATAAATAAAATCGTGCTTAAATTATTCTTTTAAAAATAAAATATATTATTTTTTTTTATCAAATTTATGAATTTTATTCCTAAGAAATGATACGAAGTGACTCATTTTAGTCAAAAATAAAATAAATTATTTCACCCAACATTCTATTCTCTTCACCAATTTTATTTTTTCAATTCAAACGTAACTTAACTAAATACGAGAAATAGAACATACATTTCTAAACCAACTTTAAAAAATAAAAACAAAATATATTCAAACATTATTTAGGTTGTGTTTGATAAATATGGGAATTAAGATCTGAATGATTATGATGTCTTAATAAATTAGATCATCTGAATGGTTATGAGGTCTGAATCTAAAAAATTATTTGACAACTTAAAAGTAATGTAAGACCCCGAATATTCTTTCTGTCGGGAATATTCTTTCTGTCGGGAATATTCATACAACGACGATGCCATTTATGGGCCCCATAACAAAATAACTGTCGGATGAAAAAAAAGACAAATTTGAGTTTTTACAAATAACGGCGTAATCGTTCTGAATTAACATCATTGGAATACCCATTGGGTAAAGTAAAAATGTCTGGCGTTGTTGCGCAAGAAGGCACGATATTGCACCAATTATTGATTCTTATGTAAGAAGGCACTACTCAATAATTATTACAGTAATTACTGTTCAGTGTTTTATTGATTCAATAATTGTTGCGTTGATATTTTTTATTACTGTTGTTTTAATAATTGTCACTACACAGTATTTTTTATTATCGAAGCAATAATTCATATTATCTGAATAATATTATTATATAACATTATTGATAATGTCTAGAAAGTTCTGTCTAAGGAGAGGTTTGATCACCTAATTGCGCACCAGTAAGGAGAAATTCTTATTAGAAAGCCCCCTCTTTCCTGGGAATTGCCTGGTTGTCATTATTGTGATTCTGTAATATTATTTGTGAATAATTAATTATTGATTTATATGATAAGAAAATATTCATTTTATGTGGATATAGATTGTGGCGCCCCAAAATTGGTATACATCACCCATCTTGGGTGCGACATACTTACGTAGATGTAATTTAAATACAACTTATTAACATAAGCGTATGGGTAATGCAATCTGACATAAAGCTGTGAGTTTAAATACAATATAAATCTCTACTAGATATTATACAAACTCAAACAAAAGTCCTCATTCTGATTATTATCACACTATTTTTACGAATAGTGAGGGACTACTAATCTTATCTTGAGGACCATCACTCGCTTCCCGACTCGTCCCAAATTTATATTATCATTTTCTCAAGAGAATACGGTGGTGAAAAAAGGTGGTGAGCTCAACTAGCCCGAAGAAATATTATTATGACTAAGATAATGCAGAATAAATTATCAATAGTCTTGATAATGTTAAAAGCGATAAAATACAATAGACAACCGGTTTAAGCTGCGTGAATATGCAATCCATTAAAAGAGTGAGTAGAAAATAAAGTCTACTATCTTTTGGTTTTAAAAGGTTTTCATCATTGTTATATATTTGAGACTCACTTTAATAAATATTCCACATCATCGAATCACCCTCGCACTACGGCCAGAGGATATTCTTTAAGTATCACGACCACAATTATTCATGCACTACGGGCCAAGAATATTTGTGTATTCATTAATGGTCATGATAATGCCAACAACCGTCCATCAATGCACTACTGGTCAATCGAGGATTTTTACCACATCATTTGTAACATTACGGTCATGATTACACCGAATAGTCTCTGGTTATAATCATACCAAGTCCAAAGTACATACGCACTACTGGTGCGAGATGACTTTAAAAAAATATAAACATGAGGATGATGACAATGATATAAAATTGATAAAACAAGTTCAAGAATTATTTTATCCGGGAATTATTAACGTCCAAATTAGTAAAATTCAAGAATAATCGGAAGAATATTTCCATGAAAAGATCTTTGGATGAAACACAAATATCAAGGATATTCCACTAATTTCATGGAGTATAGAAGTCAAAGTTTTAACCATTTGGGTATAATAAAGAATGGAATAACAAAAGAAATCACCACGCATGCGATGAGCGCATGCAGACGAGTTATTCCAGCAGAATAATAAATAACGGAACCGGTCGGTGAAATTTACAACAAGCAGGATGTTCCAATGAATAATAAAGATGGAACCGAGATCCGGTGTAAAACACACGAGATAGGATATTCCAGCGAGAATAATAAAGAGCGGAACCAGTCAAGGTGTAAAACACATGAGCAGGATGTTCCAAGAGTAATAATAAAGCGGAACCAGTAGGTGTAAAAACACAGCGAGGATGTTCCAGCGAGAATAATAAAGAGGCGGAACCAGTCGGGTGTAAAAAACACATGACAGGATGTTCCAGCGAATAATAGAAGAATGTCACCAAGTATAGGGTAAATGGCAGATATCTGAGTTATTCCAGCAGAATAATAAGCGATGGAATAACAATGATTCTCTTCATGAATAAGAAAGAATAACACCCTTACATTTGGTAGGAGATTGAATATCGCAAAGAACAGAAGTAACAAAATACTCTCTTCTTCTCTCTTATTCTCTCTATACTTTCTCTCTACAAAAGCTTGAATGAATTAAGTGAAAATAATGAAGCCCTAGGCCTCTATTTATAGAAGATTTCTAGCTTAGCACCCTTAGATGTGAAAAAGGCAAGTGGCTTGATTATTTGGTTTGGCCTTTGTGTAATGTGAAGCGACAAGTGGTTCGGCCTTTGTAATGTGAAACGACAAGTGGTTCGGACGTCTCGGTAAAGGTAATTACTATTAATGAAGGTAAATACTATTGACGAAGGTAAATACTATTCACAAGGGTAATTACTATTGATTGAAGGTAATTACTATCGACGAAGGTAAATACTATTCCTGAGGGTAATTACTATTGTGAAGGTAATTACTATATCGACGAAGGTAAATCTATATTGTGAAGAGACTCTTAGATGATGACATATGAGCCCCCATAAAATAATCAAACTTACCACAAATCATTTTTTTTCATCAACACATATTTAATCTTTCAACAATTATTAATCATTTATAACTTGTCGTCTCAATTATTGATTTAATCTTATAACATATTATCTGGATAATCTTGTGTGATAATTGAATCAATAATATAAGAGATATGATCAAAGAATTACTATAGCAATAATTGAGCATAAATTGAGTGACTTCTCACGTAAGCATCGATAATCAATACTAGTGTCTTCTACGCGACCACGCGTACATCTTGTACTTTTACCACCGGGTAGTTCAACAGCTTTTAACGGTAACACCTCCGTAGTTATTTTTTATAAAATATTTTTGTCGTTTTCTCAATTCGACAATAATTCTATTAATGAGGGTCCACCAATGATTGAGCCATTTATGCGAATATTCCCTAACAAAAGAATATTTCACGACCAAACGAATATTTTATAACAACTTGCATACTTTTGCAAAATTTATAAATATTACCTACAACTATAACATTATATCAAATTTATTCCATAATATTCAAAAATAATATTTATAGAAAAATTCATCTTTATTTATAAAATTTGAGGGTCTTACATAGATGGAGAAAATTTTTAAAGTGACAATTGTTGAAAATCGACATTTTACCTTTTCTAATAAAATAATATTTTATTATATTATTATAATATAATAATGATGATATTTTTTACAATGAATGTGGGATATATGAGTATATGAGAAGAAAGAGTATTTTTGTTACAAAAGTTGTTTAAAACATGTTAAACATGTCTGTGGGCCCATTTCTTGATTGAAATTTGATTATAGCACGTAAAATCGCTTCAGTATGTGGATTTGATCAATTTCATTTGGAATTTGGAAAAACTTTCTTCTACAAAGTTGTAGAGAATTGAATTTCCTATAAGCAATCGTGAGATTCAAATTTTTACGATAAAAGGCTATTTATTATGAATTATTGAAGTTCTGAAGTTCAGAAATAATTGATTTTGGAAGTTTTAATTGTTTTAATTAACAAAAACGTTCTTGTTGTCTTTGGAACATGTGTGGCTGATTTGTTGACCAAAGAAGAGGGTGCGTAGGAATTTAATATATATATATATATATATATATATATTATATTAAATTTTCTGCTTTGGTGTTCTAAGCATTTTCCTATAAATAGGGTCTTAGGTTAGAATTGAAAATCACACCGAAACTAAAGATTTCTCTCTCTTTCTCTCTATATATCAAGCGTATTTTTTGTGAGTATTTTAGTACTTGAGTATTCTTTATCTGGTGCAAAGTTCTTTTAGCCTTATATCCAGATATTCCGGTCAATCTTATTCTTTCTACGAGGTAAAGGATATTATTTTTTCATAAATGATATTATTTCTTGATATCATTATCTTGAAATATTGGTTTGAATTTTTATCAAATTTGAAACTTTTTCATCTTAAAGGTTCTTATTCATGAGTTCTTATTCACGAGTCTTATTCACGATACGTGATGATGTTTTTGTGAAATTTCTATCTTTTGGTGTCGGAGTTTCTTATTCACGTATACTGGTCTTATTCACGATATCTGACACTTGTGGACGCCCCCAAAATAGGTATACATCACCCATTCGAGTTGTCAATACATGATACGAAATAACTTCAACTTTATTATTACAACAAGAAAGCGTGAGTTTGTATACAAATATTATCTTCAGACAATATCTATACTCGGATAAATCCTCATCACATTTATTGATACATTATTTTACAAAAATGGTGAGGACTACTAAACAACTTTCTCTAGAACCTTCATTCCATACCCCATTAAGTACTCGCATTACATTCTCGCCTCACGAGAAGAAAAATGGAACAACAAGGAAAAGGGTGAGCTCAACTAGCCCGATAAAGAATATTATGACTAAGATAATATAAAACAAATTATCATTAGTCTTCAACGGGGAAAAAAAACTAATAGAATCTGATAGACAACAAGTTTTAAACCAATATTAGCGTGAAATAATAATTCATTAGAAGAGTTAAGTAGAGAATGCAAACTACTATCTTTATGTATGAATTTAAAAGTTAAATCATCTATCTTTTATCCTGTAACATCAATCAACATACATACGGAATCAAATATTCATCTTTGCACTCTGGGCAAAGATATTCATCGATTAGTCGTGTTCATCTCAACACTGTTCATCTTTTACTACAGGGCCAAAGATATTCTTCAGAAATCATTCATCTTTGACTACAGCCAAAGATATTCCATAATATCATCATTTAAGAATGAAGATGATGAAAAATATTTTAAAAAAGCGAATCCATTGAAACAAAATGATGATGATTAAGGATTAAAGATTAGTACTTTGTTTTATCCATGTCCAAAAATACCTCAAAAATAATCATAGGGTGTAAAATTCAAGAATGATCAAAACATGGATACAATCAAAGCTAGTATCGAGAATAGATATTTTAGGCGAAAAGAAAAATTTTCATTTTTTTAGGTGAATAGTGTAAATGATTCGTGAATAAGTGTCAGATATCGTGAATAGTCTTAGTATACTTGAATAGTAACTCAGACACCAAAAGATAGAAATTCCACAAAAAACATCTTCACGCTTCATGAATAGTACTACGTGAATAATAACTCGTGAATAAGAACTTCATGAATAGTAACTTTCGTGAATAAGTAATCGTGAATAGTAACTCGTGAATAGTAACCCAGACATGAAAAAGTTCTAAATTTGATAAAAAGTTCCAACCAATATTTTAGCATAATGATATTGAAGAAATAATATCATTTGAGAAGAAAATAACATCCTTACCTCGAAAGATTAATACTTCTAATTTGGAATCAAGGGTATAGTCTTTGAAGGAACTTGCACCGTCTAACAATACTCAAAGTATACTCAAAATACTAACAAGAATACTCGATAATATAGAGAGAGAAACTTGAGTTTACGGTGTGTTTTCAATTCTAACCTAAGCACCCTATTTATAGGGAAATGCTTAGAACACCAAAGCAGAAAATTTAATATAATATTATTATTTATAATAAAATTTCCTACTAACCTTCCAAGAACTGAATTCAGCTCATTCAGCCCACATGTGTAACACACCATAATGAAAAAACGTTTTTCTAATTTTAAATATTTTAAACTTCCAAAAATCAATTATTTGAACTTGAACTTCAATAATTCATAATAAATAGCTCTTTCATCAGAAAATTCGAATCTCATGAGTTTTTATAGGAAATTCAATTCTCTACAACTTTGCAGAAGAAAGTTTTTCCAAATTCCAAATAGAAATTGACCGAAATCCACAAAGCGGGCAATTTCTGAATTTATAATCAAATTTGATCGATAAATGGGGTCCATCGACATGTTTAACATGTTTTAAACATTTATTGCAACAAAAATACTCTTCCTCCTCAGTATACTCATATATCCCACATTCGTTGTAAAAATATCACCATTATTATATTATTAAAATATAATAATATATTTAAATAATTATTTTATCGAGAAAAAGATAAAATTTCAATTTTCAACAATTGTCACATTAAAATTTTTCTCCATCTATATCACATAAAATCAATATTTTTCTCATCATATGAATCAATAATTAATTATTCACAAATAATATTACGAGAATCACTGATATCGACAACTGTGAGGTTCAAGGAAAGAGGGCTTTCCAATAAGAATTTCTTCTTCTTGGCGCAATTAGGTGACCAAACCTCTCATTAGATTGAGAACTTTCTAGACATTGCCAATAATGTTATCTAATAATATTATTCGAGATAATATGAATTATTGCTTCGATAATGAAAAAAATGCGTGTAATGACAATTATTGAAACAATAAAGAATATAAAATATCAACGCGCAATTATTAACTCGATAAAATCTTTGAAGTAATTATCGTAACCATTATTGAGTAGTGCCTTCTACGTAAGAATCAATAATTGGTGCAATACTGGTGTCTTTCTTGTGTTTTAATCAAGGGTATTTTAAAGATACTTCTGTGAATAACTTCACGTTATATTTTAAACCACTTATATTTGTCGTTTTCTTCATTCAATCGCTTTCAGTTATGGGGCCACACATGGTGCGCCATGCAATATTATTCTAGTAAATACGAATATTCCACGATCAAACGAATATTCCCGACCAAACGCGAATATTGCGTTTCATCCGGTATCTTTCATGGAAATATTCTTACGATCATTCTTGAATTTTACTCTACAAAACAGATATCATGTTGATAATTTGGACGTTAATAATTCTCGGATAAAATAATTCTTGAACTTGTTTTATTGAATTCTCATATCATGGTCATCATCATCCTCATGTTTATATTATGTTGAAAGTCATACGTAGCTTTGTAGTGCGTAGATGGACTTTGTATGATTATGACGAGAGACTATTCGGTGTAATCATGACCGTAATGTTACAAATGATGTGATAAAAATCCTCGATTGGTAGTAGTGCATTGATGGACGATTGTTGACATGATCATGACCATTAATGAATACACAACTATTCTCGTAGTAGTCATGAATAATTGTGGTCGTGATACTAAAGAATATCCTTGGCAGTAGTGCGAGGGGTGATTCGATGATGTGGAATATTTATTAAAAGTGAGTCTCGCATTATAACAGATGATGAAAAACCTTTTAAATCATAAAAGATAGTAGATTTTATTTTCTACTTGACTCTTTTAATGGATTGCTTGTTTTAGCAGATTAAACTTGATGTTTATTATATTTTATCGGTTTAACACTTGTTGAAGGCTATTGATAATTTATTACGCATTATCTTAGTCATAATATTTCTTCTTGGGCTAGTTGAGCTCACCCTTTCTTTCTTTGTTCTCTTGGAAATGAGAACATATTTGGAGACGAGTCGGGAAGCGGAGTAATGGTCGAGAGGATAGCATTAGTAGTCCTCACTATTACGTGAAATAGTGTGATAATAATTGTAATGAGGACTCCTTTTGAGTTTGTATAATATCTAGTAGACAATATTTGTATTCAAACTCACGGTTTATGTCGTATTGTACACGGCAGTTATATTAGTAAGTTGTATTTAAATTACGTACCATGTATCGACTACCCAAGATGGGTGATGTATACCTAATTTTGGGGCATCACGGTTGGTATCGAGCTTAGGGATATGATCCTGGCTAAGATGTGAGAATAGTACTAGGAGGGAGAGCGGGGAATACCTTGTTAGTATGACTACCTAAGTTTATGTGTTATTTTATTGGTTGGTGGGAAGATAGGGATAATTTGTTACATGTCAATTAACCTTTTGTTTTGTGGCGAGATCTGAAAATGACATCTCGAGAATGTTGAGAATAGCAATGGAGGCCTTGAGGCGATCGTTGATTCACCACATATCAATAATCGGGATAATGTGAATCGGAAGGCGATAATCCTCGTACAAACAACAACACCGACCAAATGATGAATGATCAAATGTAGAGGCTTTATGCAATTTATGCGGCAATGAGAGAGGCGACTCTGCATCCCAAAACGTGGGGTGGAAACACGGAAAACTCTCGGTAGGCGGTCACCACTAAACAATTTAAGGAGCTGGGACCCACGGAGTTTAAGGGAGAGCCAAAACCACTTCTAAGCGGAAGCATGGATAAAGCAGATTACCAAGATATTTGATGTCTTGGGATGCTCGAGGAGCAAAAGGTTCCCTTCACGCCTTTATGTTGCATGCGGAGGCGATTCTTGGTGGGAATCGGTAAAAGCGTACTCAACTTCTTTGTCTTGAAGATATCTTGGGAGAAGTTCCGGGAGGCTGTTCAAGCGACAAATACTTTCACGAAAGTATTCGCCACATGAAGGAGGTGGAGTTTATCAAGTTGGAACAAAACAATATGGCCGCATGTCGTGTCATGATCTGAGGCAAAATTTACGGAGTTATCACGGTTTCGTCCCACTTGGTGGATAATGAAGAGAATGGCGAATGTTTTAAGAGTTTGAAGAAGCGGAGATACGTCAACATCTTATTTATCATAAAGCTGTGTTTGTATTAGAGATGTTATAAGCAGGCTCGATTAGTGGAAGTAGCGATAATGAGTCAACCTGAACTAAAAAGAAGCGGTGGCAAAATTATAATACCGGTGAGAGTAGTCGTGAGCGGTGACAACAAGCGTGGAGGAATCAACAAGCCGGATATGGTAACCACGCCGGTGGTAATCGGGGCCAACAATAAGAATGGACATTTCAAGAAAGGAGATTCAACAATGATGGAAAGACGTCAAGACCAAAGACCCGTTGTTAAGGAAGGAGAAAGACCACCTATCGTATGCTTCAAATGCGGAGGAGAGGGACACATCGATCAAAGCTGCGTCATCATGCAGTCAAAGCATGTTATAATTGTGGAAGAGAAAGTCACTTAGCTCGATTTTGTCGTTCAGAAGACAAATTCAGCTAGGATGGAGGCACCAAAAGGTAGTCCCGAAAAGTCAAAGCCGGTAGTGCAAGGAGGCGTTTGTTGTGACCTCCCAAAGAGCAAGGAATCCGAATGAGGTCATCACGGGTAAGCTTATCATAAACTCTAATGAAGTCTATACTTTATTTATTTGATCGGTTCTACCCATTCTTTATTTCTCCTACTTGCGCTCATCGATTAAATTTGACTCAGGAGAAATTAGACTTTGACTTATCTGTGAAAACTCCGTTGAGAGAAACCTTCATTACATTCATTTTGTTTATAAGTCTTGTTTGGTTCAAATCGGTACCCTTACATTACACCGTCGATCTTATTTCATTAAAATACTTGCATTTAGCGTGATTCAAGGATTGATTGGTTAACTACTTATCATGCAAAAATTGATTATTTTCGTAAGGTTGTTAGCTTTCATAAACCTAATCAACCTATTATGCGAATTCAAACGACCAAACCATTAAAATCAATCACGGTCATCTCAAGCCATAAAGCTATTCGTTTATTGAAAAATGGATGTCAAGCTTTCTTAGCTCGTATCATGATTTAAACAAAAATCGTCGGTTTTGAGCGATATTTCTATTGTTAATAAATTTCTGGACGTATTCCACAGAAGAACTTTCTGGCCTACCCCTAGGCGTGAAATTGAATTTTGTATCGACCTTGAACCCAGTACAAAACCTATTTCCAAAGCCACATATCGAATGGCTCTATTGAACTTGAGGAGTTAAAGACCCCAATGCAGGAATTGTTAGACATTGGCTTTATTCGTCTAGTACTTCTCCCTTGGGGGTGCTCTGCTTACTATTCGTGAAGAAGAAAGATGGGAGTATGCGACTTTGTATTGATTATCGGGAGTTGAATCATGTCACCATCAAAAATAGGTATCCATTGCCGCGTATTGATGACTGTTTGACCGACAGCGAGCCAAATTCTTTTCAAAGATTGATCTGCGTTAGGATATCACCAATTGAAGATTAGAATCACGACATTCCAAAGAAGGCTTTCGGAACTAGAATGCGGGCATTATGAATTCTAGTCATGTCCTTTGGATTGACTAATGCTCCTGTTGCCTTCATGGATATGATGAACTGAGTATTCAAGGAATATTTAGATCACTTTGTGGTCGTATTTATTGATGACATCCTTATTTATTCCAAAAGCCGTGAAGATCATGAGCAACACTTGAAGTTGACACTCCAAAAGCTTCGTGAATATAAGCATTATGCCAAGTTAAAGAAATGTGAGTTCTGGCTTGAAGAAGTAGCATTCCTTGGGCACGTGGTATCAAGTCATGGAATATCATTGACCAAAGAAAGATTGAAGCTATTCAAAGGGAACAACCTAAATCGATTGACCAAAACGTAGCTTTCTCGGTTTAATTGGTTATTATCGGAGATTCGTGGAAGTATTTTCTCGAATCGCTACTCCATCGATTTCGGTGACTCGAGTAAAGATACAAAGTTCAGATTAGAGCGAAGAATGTGAGAGGAGTTTTCAAGAACTCAAGAGGAGACTTATTTCAAAGACTGTTTCGACAATACCATCGCCCGGAGGATTTGTCATCTGGTGATGCTTGAGAAAAGGGTTGGGATGTGTTCTCATGCAACATGGAAAATGTAAGACCCAAAATTTTTAAATTAAAAGGAATTTCCTTTATTTATTAT
This sequence comes from Panax quinquefolius, assembly GCA_020205615.1. Lineage (NCBI taxonomy): Eukaryota > Viridiplantae > Streptophyta > Magnoliopsida > Apiales > Araliaceae > Panax > Panax quinquefolius. Next base: position 13,687,543 of record CM035162.1, on the reverse strand, counting down.
TTTGAAATAGTAAGGTTGATTTGATTAATGTGGATAGTTAAGGGTTAATCACGCAAATATTTCAAAATAAGCAAGTGGTTATAAAATATTCATTATTGTCGGGGAATATTCGTTTGGTCGTGGAATATCGTCATCTTGTCGGGAATATTAAAATACTTGCCAATGACCATATGTGGGCCCCATAACAAAAATGATTGGATGAAGAAACGACAAATATAAGTTGTTTTTAAATAATAGCGTAGTTATTCACAAGATTATCTTTGTTGGAATACCGTTGGTTAAAACACACTAATCTGGCGTTGTTGAGCAAGTATACCGGTATTGCACCAATTATTGATTCTTACGTGAAGAAGGCACTACTCAATAATGGTTCTGATAATTCTTGTTCAAAGTATTTTATTGAGTTAATAATTGTTGCGTTGATATTTTATATTCTTTGTTGTTTTGATAATTGTCATTTACGATTTTTCATTATCGAAGCAATAATTTATATTATCTGAATAATATTATTAGATAACATTATTGGCAATGTCTAGAAAGTTACATCTAGGAGAGGTTTGGTCATCTAATTGCGCCGTGGTAAGAAGAAATTCTTATTGGAAAGCCCCTCTTTCACAGGAGGCGCCTGGTTGTCAATATTGTGATTCTGTAATATTATTTGTGAATAATTAATTATTGATTTATATGATGAGGAAAATATTGATTTTATGTAGATATAGATGGAGAAAAATTTTAAAATGACAATTGTTGAAAATTAATATTTTATCTTTTTACGATAAAATAATTCATTTAAATATATTATTAGGAATAATATATTAGGAATGATATTTTTACAACGAATGTGGGATATATGAGTATCTGAGGAGGAAGAGTATTTTTGTGGCATTAAATGTTTAAAACATGTTAAACATGTCGGTGGACCCCATTTATTGGTGAAATTTGATTATACTTTGTAAAATCGCCTGTTTGTGGATTTCGGTCAATTTATATTTGGAATTTGGAAAAACTTTCTTCTGCAAAGTTGTAGAGAATTGAATTTCCTATAAAACTCATGAGATTCGAATTTTCTGATGAAAGGGCTATTTATTATGAATTATTGAAGTTAGAAGTTCAAATAATTGATTTTGGGAGTTTAAATTATTTTTGTTAAGAAAAACGTTTTTGTATTTTTTGGACATCATTAACATGTGTGGCTGGTGTTTTGACCAAAAGGTGGGCTAAGGAAAATTTGTATAATTATATTAATATTATATTAAATTTTCTGCTTTTAGTGTTCTAAGCATTTTCCTATAAATAGGGTCTTGGGTTAGAATTGAAAATCACACATGTAAACTCAAGTTTTCTCTCTTTTCTCTCGATATTTTGAGCGTATTCTTGTGAGTATTTTGAGTATACTTTGAGTATTGATATACTGGTGCAAGTTCATTCAACGTTATTCCATTCGTAAGATCGCTTCTCTTGAGGTAAGGGATATTATTTTTTTGTAATGATATTATTCCTTCAATATCATTATCTTTGAAATGTTGATCTGAAGTTTTTATCAAATTTGGAACTTTTTCGTATGGGGTTACTTATTCATGGGTTCTTATTCATGAGTTCTTATTCACGAAGTTCTTATTAATGAGTTTCTTATTCACGAGTTACTTATTCACGAAAGTACTATTCATGAAGCGTGAAGATGTTTTTGTGGAATTTCTATCTTTTGGTGTCGAAGAGTTACTATTCACGATCTCAAGACTATTCACGTATCTTTGACTATTCACGTATCTGAACTATTCATAGAAAAATAAAATTTCTTCTTTTTGTCCAAAATATCTATTCGGATACTAACTCGATTGTATCCATGTTTTGATCATTCTTGAATTTTACACCACTATGATTATTTTTGAGGTATTTTTGGGCGTGGATAAAACCAAGTACGAATCCTTAATCCTTAATCCTTGTCATTTTGTTTCTTTGGATTCGTTTCTTTTAAAAATATTTTTCATCATCCTCGGTCTTAAATGATGATATTATTGAATATCTTTGGCCCTGTAGTGCAAAGATGAATGATTTCGAAGAATATCTTTGGCTTTGTAGTGCAAAGATGAGCAGTGTTGAGATGAACATGGTAGATTGATTAATATCTTTGGCCAGTAGTGCAAAGATGAGCAGGTGTTTAAATGAACATGACTAACTAATGAATATCTTTGGCACAGTGTAGTGCAAAGATGAATATTTGATTCAGGATGTATATTGATTGATGTTACGTGGATAAAAGATGAGGCGATGAACTTTTAAAATCATACATAGAAGATAGTAGTTTGCATTCTCTACTTAACTCTTCTAATGAATTATTATTTTCATTGCGAATATTGATTTAAAATTTGTTGTCTATCAGATTCTATTATATTTTTCCTGTTGAAGACTAACGATAATTTGTTGTATATTATCTTAGTCATAATATTCTTTCTTGAGCTAGTTGAGCTCACCCTTTTCCTTTTATTCCATTTTTCTCGGGAGGCGAGAATATAAGCGAGTACAGTGGGGTATGGAATGAAGGTTTTAGAAAGGATTGTTTAGTAGTCCTCACCATTTTGTAAAATAATGTATCAATAAATGTGATGAGGATTTATTTGAGTATAGATATTGTCAGAAGATAATATTTGTATTCAAACTCACAGTTTCTTGTTGTAATAATAAAGTTGTAGTTGTTTACGTACCGTGTATTGACAACTTAGAATGGGTGATGTATACCTATTTTGGGGCGCGTCACGGAAAAGTTATAGCATATGCCTCATGACAACTCAAAGAATATGAGAGGAATTATCCTACTCACGATCTAGAGTTAGCGGTTTATTATCTTTTTGACTTAAAATTTGGAGGCATTACTTGTATGGGGAGAAAGTGGAGATCTTTCTGGATCATAAAAGCCTCAAATATTTCTTCACTCAAAAGGAACTCAACATGCGACAACGACGTTGGCTTGAATCTGTTGAAAGATTATGATCATACCATCTAATACCATCCCGGAAAAGCGAACGTGGTAGGTGACTCATTGAAGCGGAAGATCGTATGCAAATACGAAGTGCGTTATTGTCAACACAAAGGCCCATTTTGTGTGACTTTCAGAAGGATGGAGATAGAGTTAAAAAGACTCTAGGACGCGTGTGATGATAAGCGAGTATCTGAGTAGAACCGACTTTAATCGATAAAGTTAAAGTCGCTCAAGCTACTGGACACGGCGATGCGTATGAGGAAGAAAGTGCAAGAAGGTGCTATCACGGAAGAAGAATCGATGAAGAAGGAATACTTGAGTCAACTCCGGACTTTGTGTTCCTAACGAATACGATTTAAAGTATAATATCATGATGGAGGCGACAACACACCATTTGCAATCCATCTCAGGGAGTACCAAAATGTATCGTGATATTCGCCATACATTTTGGTGGAAGCAATATGAAGAGAGAGATAGTATTGTTTATATCTCAAGGTGTCTAACTTGTCAACGAAGTTAAAGCGGAGCATCAAGTACCAAAAGGTCCATTGCAACCACTTGAAATTCAGAATGGAAGTGGGAGCACATTACCATGGATTTCAATTCACGGCCTTCCTAAGGTTTCTCAAGGCATTGATGCGATTTGGGTCATTGTTGATAGATTGACCAAGTCCGCTCATTTTCTACAAATACGAAAACTTATACACTTGAACGTCTTGCTCAGTCAGATGTACATAAACGAGATTGTAAAGATCGCATGGTATCTGCGGTATCCATAGTTTCGATCGAGACCCAAGATTCACTTCACGATTTTGGGTTAGTTTGCAAAAAGCTATGGGCACGGACTTACGATTTAGCTTTCGGATATCATCCTCGACGGACGGACGATCGGAGAGGACTATTCAAACTCTTGAAGATCTATTAAGACTCTGTGTCCTTGATTTCAAGGGAGTTGGGACAAGTTCTTACCATGGTGGAGTTTTCCTACAACAACAGTTATCAGCAAGTATTGGCATGGCTCCATTCAAGCGTTGTATGGAAGAAAGTGTCGTTCTCGGTATCTTTGGGATGAGGTGGGTGAAGCAACGTTGTTGGGACCGGAGTTGGTACGTATGACTACGGAAAAGATTCAAACGATCCGACAACGATAAAAACCTCACAAAATCGATAAAAGAGTTATCTTGATCTTCATCGAAAGGACGTGGAATTCGATATAGGAGATCATGTGTTGTTAAAAGTTGCTTTCAATAGAAAGGAGTTACAAGATTTGGAAAGAGAGAAAACTTAATCCTCGATTCATCGGTCCATTTTAATCCTCGATCGAGTAGAAGCGTGTGGCCTATAGACTCGCTTTCTACTGCCAAATATGTCTCGATACAGATAACGCTTTTTCACATATCCATGTTACGTAAATATGTGAAAGACCCGAACCATATTATTGAGTTAGAACCAGGACGAAATAGCGGAAGATTTGACGTATGAAGAGGTTCTTGTTCAAATTTTGGATAAGAAGGAACATATTCTACGCTCCAAGGTTATACCTCAAGTCAAAGTTTTGTGGAGGAACCACGATGTTGGTGAAATGACTGGGAGTTAGAATCAAATGAAATCAAGGTATCCTTACCTCTTCGACATACCGTGTCGCACCACAATTTCGAGGGTAAATTTCATAAGAAGGGAGGTTGTAAGACCCCAAATTTATTATAAATAAAGATAAATTTTCTATAAATATTATTTTTGAATATTATGGAATAAATTTAATATAATGTTATAGTTGTGGGTAATATTTATAAATTTTTGCAAAGTATCTGTTGTTATAAAATATTCGTTTGGTCGGGAATATTCTTTTTGTTAGGGAATATTTCGTACAACTACTCAATCATTGGTGGACCCCATTAATGTAATTATTGTTTGATCGAGAAAGCGACAAAAATATTTTATAAAAATAACGACGGAGGTGTTACCGTTAAAACTGTTAAACTACCCCGTTGGTAAAAATACGATGTCTACGCGTTAGTTGCGTAGTAGCACACCAGATTGATTATTTGATGCTTACGTGAGAAGTCACCACCTATGCTCAATTATTACATGATGAATTTGCTGCGATCATATCTCTTATATTATTGATTCAATTATTGTCACAAGATTATCATCTCAGATAATATATTATATTATTAATCGAGGCGACAAGTTATAAATGATTAATAATTGTTGAAAGATTAAAAATGTGTTGATTAAAAATAAAATGATTTGTGGTAATATTTATTCAATCCTTAATGTATATAAAAGTGCATTATGAGGCGTTTGTGGTAAGTTTGATTATTTTATGGGGGCCCATATGTCATCATCTAAGAGTCTCTTCGTCAATAGTAATTACCTTTGTGAATAGTAATTACCTTCGTCAATAGTATTTACCTTCGTCAATAAGTAATTACCTTCATCAATAGTAATTACCCTTGTGAATAGTAATTACCTTCGTCAATAGTAATTATCTTTACCAGACGTCAAACCACTTGTCGTTTCACATTCTGAGCGCCAAACCACTTGTCGTTTCACATTACTGTGCGCCGAACCACTTGTCGTTTCACATTACTGAGCGTCGAACCACTTTTCTTTTCACATCACCAAATGTCGTTAAGCCACTCGCTTTTCACATGGTAGGTCTTTAAGCTAGAAATCTTCTATAAATAGAGGCCTAGTGCTTCATTATTTTCACTTAATTCATTCAAGCTTTAGAGAGAGAAAGTATAGAGAGAATAGAGAGAAAGAAGAAGAGTATTTTGTTTCTTACACCATCTGCAGTATTCAATCTCCTACCAAAAGTAAGGGTGTTATTCTTTCTTATTCATGAAGAGAACTGTTGTTATTCCATTGCTTATTATTACATTGGAATAACTTTTGATATCTGTGATTTACCTATACTTGGTGACATTCTTCTATTATTCTCATTGAAACATCCTATCTCAGGCATGCGTTTCTTTGGGACCGGTTCCATTCTTTATTATTATTCATTTGGAACATCCACATTCGTGTGTTTTACACCGGATCCGTTCCGTCTTTATTATTATTCATTTGGAACATCCATGCGTGTGTTTTACACACCGGACTGGTTAAAATCTTTATTATTATTATTTGGCTGAACATCCCGCATGCGTTTTGTGGGACACAATTATTTATTTATTATTACATTGGAATAACTCACTTTTGTAAGGCCTATCGCATACATGGTGATTTCTTTTGTTATTCCATTCTTTATTATACCCAGTTGGTTAAAACTTTGACTTATACTCCATGAAATTAGTGGAATATCCTCGATATTTCGTTTCATCCAAAGATCTTTTCATGGAAATATTCTTCCGATCATTCTTGAATTTTACTCTACAAAACAAAGATATCATGTTGATAATTTGGACGTTAATAATTCCCTGGATAAAATAATTCTTGAACTTGTTTTATTGAATTCTTATATCATGGTCATCATCCTCATGTTTATATTATGTTGAAAGTCATACATGGCACTGTAGTGCATAGATGGACTTGGTATGATTATGACCGAGACTATTATTAAGTAAATCATGGTAGTAATGTTACAAATGATGTGATAAAAATCCTCGATGGCCGTAGTGCATTGATGGACGATTGTTGACATGATCATGACTATTAATGAATACACAACTATTCTCGTCAGTAGTGCATGAATAATTGTGGTCGCGATACTTAAAGAATATCCTCGCAGTAAAAGGGGGTGATTCGATGATGTGGAATATTTATTAAAGTGAGTCAAATTTATAACAAATGATGAAAAACCTTTTAAATCATAAAAGATAGTAGATTTTATTTTCTACTTGACTCTTTTAATGGATTGCTTGTTCCAATCGCAGATTAAACTTGATGTTTATTATATTTTATCGTTTAACACTGTTGAAAGAAGGCTATTGATAATTTATTCTCGCATTATCTTAGTCATAATATTTCTTCTTGGGCTAGTTGAGCTCACCCTTTCTTTCACCGTTTCTCTTGAAATGAGAACATAATTTGGACGACTTGAAAGTCTGGGGAGCGGAGTAATGGTCCAGGAGGATAAGATTAGTAGTCCTCACTATTCGTGAAATAGTGTGATAATAATTGTAATGAGGACTCCTTTTGAGTTTGTATAATATCTAGTAGACAATATTTGTATTCAAACTCACGCTTTATGTCAGATTGCATACCCGACAGTTATATTAAGTAAGTCAGATTTAAATTACGTACCATGTATCCGACTACCCAAGATGGGTGATGTATACCTAATTTTGGGGCGTCACAATCTTGGTATTTTTTGGAGTATAATACCCAATTAGAGACAATGGAGATAATGATATGTCAAGAGAAGACTCACCATTGGGAAGAATATGATAAGTAATCTTCTCGTTTTTCTTTGGGGTCTATTAGATCAACCAAGGATAATTACGTGGCCATATGATATCTATCTTAACTGCAGCACGCATGGCCTCCCATGTATACGGAAGGTTTCTTGAGCACTTCCCAAAGATTTTAATTTCTAAAACAGGTTTTCGAATTATACCTTTATGTAAGGTGTCATTATAAGGTCTTTGTCCACTGGTTGGGACATGAGTCATGATTGGTATATATTTGTATTTAAACTCATAGTTTAAGTGTTGTAAATATCTTGCACGACAATTGTATTAATAAAGTTGTAATTGTTTTACTGTATCTAGTGTATTTGATTTATTTCGAGAATGGGTTGGATGGAATGGACTTATTTTGGAGTTGTCACAAGTAAGTTGTCTCTTAATGACACTATTTTACCATTTTAAATGGTAAAAATTTATTTAATAATTTTAAATATTCAAATTAATAAAAATGAGTGCATAATATTGTTGAATATATTTATATAAAAAAAATTATCAAAAAAATTTCATTAAAAAGTACCTCTTAATTATTAAGATTTTATTTGTTGTCTTACCGATTAAAAGACATTCAGAGATAACAAAAAAACAGTATCATGCCTCTTAACGAATAAAATACAATCCATTAAAAGACAATCAAATATAAACAAACAACACCTCAAAAATGTAATGGTACGCTTTGCTACCACGTGAGACTTATAAAATGAGCTCAAATCTAATATATAGACGGACATCAAATTTTGTAACTTAAACCAATTGACACTGAATTGACCATTATTATTATTATATAGTCGCTTCTTCCGTTCTAAAATATAAAATTATTATTAATTTTTTAAAATTTATTTTAAATATTTTAAACTTAAAATTGACATAAATTTTAATAATTTTAGTCAATACAACGAATTTGATGTTGTAAATTATCTAAAAATATTTTTTATTGTAAGATTTATTATTTCATAATTTTAATAAATTATCTCAATTTTAAATTTTAAATATTTCAAATTAAATTTAAAAAATAATATTATAATCTATAACAAAGTTAGTATTTGACATTTTTAAAGAAAAAATATTGATATGGAGAACCACCCATACCAATAGTTAGAAATCGGAATCATGACAAAAAATGATGACTCGTGAATCTGAACTCACGAATGTTTTCAAAATAGCGAAATAATTAAAAATTATCAGTGGCAGCAGGGTGGGGGAAGTGGTTAGCAATTAGGATTAAATTTATTTTTAAATAAGTCGGTCAATTAATTAATAGTATTTATATTAGTATATTACCTAGCTAGCTTACTTTCATGAATATTTAATAATGATAGATTAATAATATGAAAAAGACTATGTACCAAACAAATTCCATCAAGCTAACAGATTATATAAAGCTAAAAAGTTGGGTTGATTTGATCATTTACGATGAGTATCTATAATAAGGATCGGATTTTCATTTTATTAATTTATCTTTGATTTGATGCAGCTAACAAACAAAGGAAGAATATCGGTATGACTTAATTATTACTATTTCGCTTATTATGCTTCTTATTAAAACAAGAAAATATATGTCAAAATAATACTCCTTATTTATGCTCTCGGAACAAATAAATATATTAAACCACACTTTTACGTTTGTTTTAATAATATTTTAAACGCGGCAATAAAATTATTGATATGACATTATTAATATAATTTTTTTTATGTGAACCTAATTTAAATAAGTGTCATTAATTAAAATATTATTATTATAACAATTATAACAACATGATTAAGTATATTTAATCTGATAACATCAAATTTGCTCTCACAATTTTAATTGCTGCCCTAACTTATTGTGAATATGTTTTTTGTATTACTTCTTTCATACAAGCTATTGAATGAAACTTGTTTACTCCCTCTGTCCCAGGATAAAAATTCTGATGGATTTTTTACGCATATTAAGAAGATGAATGAAATGACAAAATTGTCCATAATAATGTCATTAAATATGGAGAGAGAATTAGAATAAGAAAAGTATGAGATATTTAATGCTACAGGTATAATAGGAAAATATGTGTAAAAATTTGGTTATTAAAGGAAAATGGATATTTAACATGAAACTATCTAAAATAGTAATAAGAACTTTTATTATGGGATGGAGAGAGTATTATTTATTTCTAAAAATGGAATATAAAATTTACATTTGAAAATATGAATATCTTGTTTTTTGACATATTAATTGTGAATATTATCAGCTTTAAAAAAAAAATTAAAATGAAAAAAGTGACGGCATCTTTGCCGCTTTGCTTTTAACTCCGGCACGAGAGTTGTAGGGCCCAATGGGTTGGCGGGAAGATACGGACAATTTGGAAAAATGCTTTACAATTTAGAGAGAGAAAATGAAGTAGAAAACAACGAAAAAACGAACCAGAAAGACGACGACGTTACTTTTAGAGGGAGAGAAGACCAGTCCCTCTGTCTCTGTACTCTTCTTCTGTAGTAGGCCAAATATACCACTGGATATATATATTTTATATATTCAACTATATAATACCTCCACTGATATTTGATTATTTTTTCACCCTAACAAGTTGACAAGAAAAACCAGAAAAGGGGAGAGATAAAGAGGGAGCAATTCTCCAACAAACTCCGTAGATTGTTTTGAATTTTGATGAATTTAGTTCTTGTGGTTTTGATTCATCGCACAATTGCAGAAAATAATGGGATCGAGAGGATTGTTTGGGTGGGGTCAGCCGGACTTGGTGCCATTAACGCCGGTGTCGGAGGTATCGGAGCCGCCGGAGTCGCCTTTACCCTACATGGACCCGAGCTTCGAGGCGGTGGGAGGGGGAGAGGAGGATGAAGAGGAGGAGAATGAGGAGCGGGAGCCGGAGTTGGCGCCGGAAGCGGTTCCGATTTGGGGGCTTTTTGCTTGTGCGGATTGGATTGATTGGGTTTTGATGATTGCGGGGTCGTTGGCTGCGGCAGCACACGGGGTGGCGATTGTTATGTATGTTCATGTGTTTGGGAAGATCCTGGAGTTACTGATCTTTGATCATTCGCAGACATCAGATGAATTGTTTGACAAATTCACTCAGGTATATATCAAACTTTTATTTTGCTTAAATTTCTGTGTATTTAACTTTGATAAAGTACAATTTTCTTATTGACATGTGTGACGTGTCGGTTGATTTAGCAATCAATAAATACATTATACATGCAGGTATAGACGCTCAAAAAGTAATGAGGATTATTTAATACTATCTCTGTTTCTAATAGATTGTCGTTTAAGGTTAATGCACACAGATTAAGGAATATAATTACTCCCTAGCAAAAAAACTATACCACCCTTATTATTTGTCTCAACTAATTATTTCCTTCCCAATGTTTCTTATTCAATTCAACCAATTACTTCGTATTCAACCAATTACTACTTGGATTATAGCATTGAATTGAATAAGAATCATTAGGAAGGGAAGAAAGTTTTAAATATGAGAAAACTTTAAATAAGGGTAAAGTAGGCAAAAAATATCTAATACAATGTGTATTGATAAACTCAAAACGACAATCTTTTTGGAACACAAATTACTTCCTAAAACGACAATCTTTTAGAAATGGAGGGGGTAATAATCACCAAGTACTAACTCTTAACCAAATTAATTTTATTTAAACAATTGATTTAAGTTGTAAGATAAAATCTAATTAAAATTAACTACTTTACTATCAAGACAAATACTTAAGATTACAACTTCCTCTAATATTTTGTTTCAGTTTTTTCACTTCCTGTTAAATTATTTTAACTATATTGAATTGTTAACCAAGAACTCGTTAATATTTATAACCATCTCTCGATGTATCATAAACGAATAACTTAAATCCACAGGTGATAGAATTAAGGTGAACATCCTAGTTAACTAATTCCTATGTACAATTAAAAAGGATTTAAAGCACAAATTCTCTATCAAATTACATGCGGCGTATATGTATATATCTATCCTAGACACAAATCATGAATTCCATCACATGCAAAAAACACAATCACGATGCTATTATGATCAGATTTAAACCTATAATTCATCATATAGATTATCACGTTAGTTGTTGATCAGACAATTAAGCCATTAAACAAAAATCTCAATAGACAATCCAAATATAGTCAATAATCAACAAGGAAGCAAATTAATTAAAACTACACATTTGGTTCAATTACAATCTTAATTAAAAATTAGCCCATAACTGAAAAAGAAATCAAATCTATAAAATAGTCCATCATGATCATAATACAAAAATTAAGGGAAAAAAGAAGAGATAAGAATATGTATTTATGAGCGATCTTCACTTTAGCCTTCAATCCTTGCAATTCTTCTTTGAATCATTCTTCAAATCCGATGAAAATCTTACTTCTAATTCTACTCCTACTCTTACTCTAATCCTAAATTGTGTTATTCTCTAGGTTGTATTAGACCTGACAAAAAATAGGTTTGGGTTGGTTTTAGATTACATAAAATAGTTATGGGTTAGTTAAGGAACCAAAACCATATTACCTATATTTAATATGGGTTATGTGGTTTGGATTTAAATGGTTATGGGTAGAATGCAGGTCGACTTATTTTTCAAATTATAGTTTCACCTACATGTACTTTTTTATTAACCGAACAAACTGATAAAGCAGAATACTCGCTATTTTTGATCCAACACTTACAAATTGCAACAAAGTTTTATTAACCCAATTCTATTACAGATCGACAAATTACAACAAACTGATAAAACTTTCTATAAAATTTTATGTTTCGCTATTTTTGACAATTTTTAAATTAATTAAATTTCATTAGTGTCTCCCTGTAATCAATTTAATAAAATATTGGAGGAAACAAAATATTTAATACTTAATTAAGTATTAAAAATATTTTTTTATTAGAAGTATTTTCAAAATAATTTACATTAAATAAATTTTATATTAATTAAAATGAAAAGAGATTATTGTTATTCAATAAAATCATTTTGTAAATTGACTCTTTTTATGTGGAACAAAAAGAATTTTTATGTTCAAATTTGATAGACTTACGAAATTATAAAAAGAAACTTACAAAAATCTTAATTTATGTTATACTAAAAAAGTCTTATTTTAATTTTTTAGACCCAAATTTGAAACTAAAAATTTAAATTGATGTGACTAATTTAAGTATTAAAAGCATTAATTTTGTGATTATAGGCACTTTCAAAAAAAATTACATTAATAATTATTATGTTAGTTAAAATTATGAAATTATTGAGAATTTTATTACAATTTTTTATAAAGATTTTATTTCAAATTATTATTATAAATATACATACTTGCAGATGCTAGCACGTTTGTTAAATTTGAAGATAAACTTGGTGGTTGAAATTGCTAACTAGGAAGATATCTTAAGTTGGAAGATATAATAGAAAAATCTTTAGACATGCCGCATGTGACAACAAATGTATTGAGAATTTTATTACAAATTATTGAAATAATATTATTGAGAATTTTATTACAAATTATTGAGAATTTTATTACAAATTATTGAGAATTTTAGGCATGCCGCATGGGACATCACATGTATTGAGTAGATTTGGAATACAAAATTGAAAACTATACAAATTGAGATATGTCCACTAATATAGGTCGAAACTAGTTTCAACCCATATTTGTAATTCATAATATGGGTTTAAAACTAAATCAACCCAGGACATAAAAATGGTTAACCAATTAGACCCAAGTAATTTTGGTTAATTAGATGGTTCTCAACTTACATTGCCAGGTCTAGGTTGTAACTTGTATGTCTCTAATTACTTTTATTCTATGTCTCACATCATGTATTTATAGGTTACAAGTCAAACCCCAAACTTAGGAGGAAACCCAATCCAATTTGGAGTAAAAAATATGCAAAAACGCGTCAAATCTTAATCTGGCCGCGACCCTTCTGTGGTGTTGGGCGTGGCCGCACCCAAAATGAACTAGAAACTGGCGCGGCCGGGGACGATTCAAGATGTTTCGGAAAGCTAAGAAGTAAACCTATAATTTTCATTCTTCGAGAATTGAGAGATTCTGGCTGGATCAAGGTTGAAATTGGGCTTCAAGTGATTGCTATGTAAATGGCAAGCATGACTCTAAGCTTTGATATCTGTTGATAAAAAAGCCTTAATTTTTGATTCGGGAGGAGTTACGGGGTGTGCCACCTATCAAATCGAAGCTCTCGGCATGATTTACAATAAAATCCAAGTTCCAAGCCAAGAACATGTTAGGATATCACAAGTGAGTTGGAGTCCCACATCGGATAAATAGTGAAAGAGTGAAGTATTAATATAGGCCCAAGACCTAATGGCTTAAGCTTTTGGGCCAAGTTGGGTTCCAAACATGTATGTTAATGCCTTGGGTAAGCGCGAGCTCTCCGATTCTTCCCCAACAACTGGTATCAAAGCTACGAAAGTTTGATCCCGGGCTAGTGAACCTCTTTAAAAGATACACAATGGAGCCTCTTCAAAAGACACGTGATGGTGGTGAATTCTTGATGAAGGTTTGGTGTTTTCCCCTTAAGGTGCTCTCGATGGTGATGTTGACCCAGAATAGTTAGCCAAGAATTGGTGTGTGGTGATTGAAGAGAAGTGTGTTCAAGTGAGGGGGAGCTCTTGATTTGATGAAACTCACTTGTGAGGGGGAGATTGTTAAGATATCACAAGTGAGTTGGAGTCCCACATCAGATAAATAGTGAAAGAGTGAAGGATTAATATACATGAATGGGCCCAAGACCTAATGGCTTAAGCTTTTGGGTCAAGTTAGGTTCCAAACATGTATGTTAATGCCTTGGGTACGCGCGAGCTCTTTGATTCTTCCCCAACAGAACATACATCCAACTTGGCATTGAAAACCCTTCAATCTTCCCTTCTTGCATTTGCTTGCATACTGTACTCCAAAATATGTCATATTGTACTTCAATATGAGCTCGAGCCAAAATCTGAAATATGTGTTTAGCCATTGAATACTAGAGAGGAGTGATAGGGAATTATGAAGTTCATTTTTTTTATTCTCTGTAAAAAAGTTGACTTTACTAATTGGAAGTATGCACTTGGTTTCCAATTTGTGATAATATGCTTCACAACTACAGGTTACTTTACATCTATTCTGCAATTGAGAAAAATTGCTCAACTGGTGAAAGTTCTTGCTTCTGCAGCTCTGCATGATTTAGGTTTGAAACTTTGAATCACTTATTATGTTAAACAATAAACTAAGTAAATGCATATAATTTGTGAATGTACCACTAGGAATGCATCAGTCAATTGTACTCCTCTGTGTGAAAGAGTTTGTATTCAATTTGTTAACTTTGGGATAAATGCCAATCTTGAGGCTAACAGGGGAGGGTGTCTTCATCAGTCTTGAGATCTAGTGTCCGTAACAGGGCACAACTTAAGGAATATGATAAACTGATTACTGCAAGCCTACTTGTACGCTTGCAGAAAATTGTAACAAGGTTTTCTATTAATTTTTCTGTTGCCTTGTAAGTTTGTCATAACACTTGTATATGAATGTTAGCCTGCATTTAAAGTTGCAAAACAATGTGTAAAATTGTCTTGGGAATGAATTATGTCTTCCTTGAATAATATACAAAGGCGCTCAAGGTTTATATGCTTTATAGTTGAACTTGCCAGCTTATCAAAAGTAAACAAAGTGAATATAAAAACTGTTTGGAGCTAGTGACAAAGCATATAGGAAATAATGGTCAAAATTTTCGCTGAATGAGGAGCCTTGATCTCATCAACCTTTGGAATATATTATCTGAAGCAGATTCAGTCATGACATATAGATTTCATATGATGCTGAAATTTTCCATATATGATTTTAAAATTTGTTTTTGTTTGTATGCAGCACGCGCTGTACATTATGTATATAGCTTCAGGTGTTTTTGCTGCAGGTTGGGTCGGTAAGCTAGAAGATTTTGTTGATGCTTCAGTTTTAAACCATCAATCTGTAGCTGAAGCTTATTTGTGCCGTCTCTAATATTATTTCTGTTTATGTAATAGAGGTTTCATGCTGGACGGTTACCGGGGAAAGGCAGACTGCTGTCGTTAGGTCAAAGTATGTCCAAGTATTACTTAACCAGGACATGAGTTTTTTTGACACATATGGGAACAATGGGGATATTGTGAGCCAAGTTCTAGGTGATGTGCTAATCATTCAATCTGCTATTAGTGAAAAGGTAGATTTGGATTCCATAAATTGTGTTTGACAACAGATTATTTTTCCCTCTTTTTGGATGAAGTCACTTTTGAATCTGCTTCAGTTCTTGCAATGCCTTGTGAATGATTGCATGATTAACATTTATTATGGTCTCAGGTTGGAAATTATATCCACAACATGGCAACATTTTTCAGTGGACTTGTCATCGGATTTGTCAATTGTTGGCAGATTGCTATTATTACGTTAGCTGTAGGTCCATTTATTGTTGCTGTAGGGGGAATATCAAACATTTTTCTCCAGAAACTTGCAGAAAACATTCAAGATGCATATGCTGAGGCTGCAAGTATTGTTGAGCAGGTTATAGTTTTTTAGTTCACTGCTTCTATTCCGGTGAAGTCTTTTTAATTTAGGGAATTGAAATTTCCACAAGTGAAAATGTTAATTCCACAAGGTCCTCTCTCACATGAAAGTGGACCCTATTTACTATTCATGGGAGGAATACTTGTGGAATTAACATTTTTACTTGTGGAAATATCAATTCCCTTAATTTATTTAAATGATGCTTTAGACTTGCTGTAATTACTCTTTCCATCATTTACCAAGAACAACTCGCAGCATCTTACTTTTGCTGTTGACTTTGAGGCTGAGCAAGAATGCTTGCCCACAAAACAATATCTTTTAACTTAAAGTAGCGGCAGAAGAAAAAGGAGGACTAAAAATTGCCTTTGGTTTTGAGGGATTAGGTGCAACCTGAATAACAGTATTGATGAAAACAATGTGCTCACAATATAGTAGAATCTCCAGAGTTATGAAAAACAAATCTGGGAAGACGACATGCAAATGACCACTGCTTCTAAATTGGTACATATGTTAGGTATTGAAAGTTTAGGAGAGCCCTGAATCTCATTTTTGCTGCTCACAGCAGATCCTAAGATATGCGACATTTAAAGTCTTGCACACCACTATCATCTTCTCCTGCAAAACAACAAATTCTACAGGGAGAATGTTCAGATTTTTATTCTCCATCTCCCTCTCTCTCGCGTGCGTGTTGTCTTTGTTAACCTTGAGTTCAATCCTATATAGTTAGTTTCCCCTTTTGTGGTTTATGGTTTAATTTGGGGATTTTGTGGCATGCCTAGCAAGGATATTCCATGAAAATTAAAGTTGTATCGGATTACTTTTAGTTTTATTAAATTTCCATCTTAAAACACCATAAGATGATAAGCAATATGAATCTTTTGTCCCTCACATATACAAGTTTTCCACACTTAAAGTTTATCTACATTCAAATTCTAACTGTCCACCTCAAGATATGTTTCGTGAAGATTTCTTAATCTGACATCTATGCCAAAGGTGTTCACACTCTTTGGTGCTTTCATATGATTGATATCCATGAGTATGTGGAGCCTCTCCCATCTCTATCTGCAGGGGTGAATAAATACATCTTATGCTGAATATACGGTCTTTCTACTTCGGCCCATCCTGGTTACTAAACTCATGTTTGACAAAGCTCCAACGATCCTCCACGGAACTCTCCCAGTTTACTAAGTTATACTCCCCTTCCCCCCTTCATTTCCTCTCTGTAGGAAGTCTCTCATGAGCTTATGAAGCCTTGGGCGAACCAAAGGTGGAAGCAGAAAGAGAGACATAAAGTAAACAAGCAAGCTAGAAAGAGTGCTTTTAATTAGGACTGATTTGTCACCTTTAGAAAGATTACCATCACCCACCCCACCAGCCTTATCTCAAATCTCTCAACAACTTAATTCTAAATAGCTTGAATTTGAACAATGCACACAAACCACTCATTCTGTGTTTATATAGAGCCTGTTATGTATACTCTTTGGATCTGTCAACAAAACCTGTGATCTATCAACAAAACTTGTGTTCCATCACTAACTATATCAGAAAATGGTCCGGGTATTCTGCCTCTTTAATCCCATGCACACCGTTCAACGTATGTACTTATAAAAAACTCTTTTGAAATTTTCATACTAAAATCTTATCAAACCCCATCAGTCTCTCCATTTTTCTGGGAGGAATTCATTTTGGAATGGATTAACGAATTTTGTGTTAGAGTAATTTAACATGTACTTATTCTTTGTTTCCTTCATTTTTCTATGTGTACGTGTGTTTATCTAGAGATTTTCCTTTTAACATGAAGGGATAAATACACCTTAATATATGTTGGTGTTTGATTGCATCTTAATACATCTTAACAGTCCACCTCTTAATGCATCTTAAGAGCCCACATTTTTGTATTAAGAGGTCCTCTGAATAGTTAAGACTCATATTTGTATCTTAACTATTAAGAGGACCTCTTAATACAAAGATGTGGGCCGTTAAAATGCATTAAGAGATGAGTTGTTAAGCTGCATTAAGATGCAATCAAACATCAAGTCTTTTTAGGAGTGCTATTTATTTCTAGAATGTGATTTCTCTCAAGATTTATTTTAATTGCTAAAGTTATGAACTTATGGTTGTAATTTACACCAAGATGAAAAATATGTGGTTCCTATCTTTCAACACTTGGTTTTAAATTTTTTTCCTTACAAACTCAGCTGTCTGTATGTGCAGGCTGTGTCTTCCAGTAGAACACTATATGCATTTACCAATGAACCATTGGCCAAGTATTCTTATGCAACTTCTCTTCAAGCAACACTAAGATATGGTATAATGGTTAGCCTTGTGCAAGGACTTGGTCTTGGACTCACATATGGACTTTCAATTTGTTTATGTGCTTTACAACTTTGGGTTGGGAGGTTCCTAGTTACGAGTGGAAAAGCCAGTGGTGGTGAAATCATTGCAGCTCTTTTTGCTGTACTCTTAAGTGGCCTGTAAGCATTGGTACAGGGATTTATTCCGACTCTTTAATTCCTCTCCCCCTCTCTGATTTCAGTTTTTTTTTACTTTCCAGCGGGATGAATCAGGCAGCGACAAATCTCTATTCATTTGAGCAAGGGAGAATCGCTGCATATAGATTGTATGAGATGATGAGCCGATCAAGTTCTTCTGTCAATCAAGATGGAAGTACTTTAGTTTCTGTGCAAGGATTTATCGAGTTTCGGAATGTTTATTTCAGTTACCCCTCTCGTCCTGAAATACCCATATTAAGCGGGTTTTATCTTACTGTACCTGCTAAAAAATCAGTGGCGCTTGTTGGCAGGACTGGATCAGGAAAAAGCAGTGTAATTCCACTCATGGAACGCTTTTATGACCCTACTTTAGGTATTGCATACGCTAGTCTCCTTGCCCATTATTCCTGCTTTTGTGCTAGCTTTCTAGGTTTTGAAATCTCCATTCTTTATTTGTGCAGGAGAAGTACTTTTCGATGGAGAAAATATAAAAAATCTGAAACTAGAATGGTTAAGAAGTCAAATTGGACTTGTGATCCAGGAGCCTGCCTTGCTGAGTTCAAGTATAGTAGATAACATTGCTTATGGTAGGGTCAATGTTACTTTAGATCAGATTGAAGAGGCCGCTAAAGTAGCACGTCTACATGTCTTTATAAGTTCTCTTGAAAAAGGATACGAGACTAAGGTATAAAGTACTGATGTTGACTTGAAGCACATTATGGTTTTAAAAATTGAAGTACTCTTAGTTTTATTTTAATATATACATGTCAGGTGGGAAGAGCTGGTTTGGTATTGACTGAAGAACAAAGAGTAAAACTTTCTGTTGCTAGGGCAGTGCTTTTAAACCCTTGTGTTCTCTTGCTTGATGAAGTTGCTAGCAGCCTAAAATTTGAAACTGAGACAACTGTTCAGGATGCCATAGATGCCATTATGTTGGGAAGATCAACTATCATAATTGCGCAGCGCTTAAGCCTGATAAAGAACTCTGATTATATTGCTGTGATGGAGGAGGGTCAACTTGTTGAAATGGGCACTCATGATGAATTATCAGGCTTGAATGGCTTATATGCAGAGCTGCTTAGATATGAAGAGGTGGTGAATTTTCCCGAAAGGTATATTTTCTTGCATAAACTAATGACTAACCTGAGCATGGTGGATATATGTTGGAATTGATATAAATGATGTTATAAAAAATGTAAAACCTTGTATAACATTTATAGAACATAAAATAAGAGATGGAATGAAGTTACCCGTAATTAGGGTCAAAAACCCGGCCAAGCGCCAAGGTGGTTTCCCACCCCCTCGTTAGCCAGAGGGGGTCTCAGTTAGGCCCCATCAGCCACCTGGGGGGGGAATCATCTGATTATCTCGGGCCTCAAATGCACCCAATGAAATGCTAAAACAAACAACCTGAACCTAGAGCACCTCAGCACACATTAAACATGCCCCGCTTGTAACTAATGTACACCCTTACGAGCACAAACAAACATATTGAATTCTATTGCCTTCTTGATATGAACTCATTATAATCAACATTAGTATGCTTAGTTCTATAGTCGTGTTGATATGAAAAACAGATAGAGGAGCTTTAAATTATAACCCTAGAACTTATATAACAGACACAATGAAACTACTACCTCAGTGAGGAATCTCTCTTTTAATGGTCTGAATACCTTGGAGGTCCCAGTTGGCTTTCTCCTGCTGCGCACGAACTACACACACCTAATCAAAAGCTCTCATCTACTTCAGAAACATAGCTTGCTTTCTCTGTTTTATTTTCCAGTTCCTCATAAAATTACACTTCCTACATCAACTGTAATTTGGAATGGTATTAAATTATTAATCCTTCTTTGGTGATTAATATTTTCTGGGTCCTTCTCTAGGATGCCAAATCGAAACCAGGAGAGAACTTTCCAAACAAAGAAAGATTTGTCATCAAGTAACAGCTGTCAAGAATCTTCATTTTCAAATATGATGATCAAATCTTCTTCTCTTGGGAGAGGTAATAGGGTCCTTGCCATTCAGCCAAAAGATGGCTCTCAGGAAGCACCAACTGTTCAGAGTAAACCTTCAGAGAAACAGGATGAAGCTGATAATTTATTGTTTATAAAATCGCAGGAGGGTTTTGAAATAAGATTACCTCAGTTACCCAGTCTTGATGACACTTGTGCAGAAAAACAAACTTCAAATGCTACAAACCCTGAATCCACTGTTTCAGTATTCTTGACATGTGACCCTAAAATTGAACTTTTTCATTCAAAGACCTCCAGTCCTATTAATCAATTCAGTGATATGCCAACAAAACAGGAGAAAACTGATGGAACATTTCAGAAAGTTCCATCTTTCTGGAGGCTTGTGAAGCTCAGTTTGACAGAGTGGCTTTATGCAGTTTTAGGAGGTGCTGGGGCTGCTCTTTTTGGAGCTTTTAATCCTCTCCTTGCTTTTATGATTGCACTGATAGAGACGGCCTATTATAGGGCTGAAGGTCATCACCTGCGTTATGAAGTGAACAAATGGTGCTTGATCATCACATGCATGGGACTGGTAACGGTATTTGCCAATTTTTTACAGCACTTCTATTTTGGCATAATGGGGGAGAAAATGACTGAGAGAGTTAGGCGAATGATGTTCTCAGGTGAGAGCTTTCTTCCCTGTGCCGAGCATATCCTTAAATATTTTACCGTTATCTTCTATTGTCCTTGTTTCTTTTGAGCATGGAGGTAAATTTTGGAGCCTATATTTTTTCATTCCTATTCAGCAATGCTGCGCAATGAAGTTGGATGGTTTGATAAAGATGAGAACAGTGTTGACATCTTATCCATGCGCTTGGCAAATGATGCCACGTTTGTGCGAGCTGCTTTCAGTAATCGACTTTCTATTTTCATTCAAGATGGAGCAGCTGTTGTTGTAGCTGTTTCTATTGGGATTTTACTGGGATGGAAATTGGCATTTGTGGCTTTGGCAACTCTACCTATTCTCACAGTTTCCGCCATTGCACAGGTTTGCATTCATATCATTATGCTTTATATTGAAATATCAGTGTCTGTTAATTCTGATTTTCTTTTGGATTATATACTGTGCATTGTAATCTATAAACTCAACAACCCTATAATATCCCTAATGTGTTACTATATCTTTTTTTCTTATTTTTTTAATAAAAAATATGACTAATGTTCGTGTTATTTACAAATTAGAAATTAATGTTCAGCAATTACCTACTCTTTTCACTTATAATATATTGTGAAATTGGAATATATTTTGCGATTGCTATGGATGACATACCTCATATGCATCTGTGAGCCCATTATGCCATATTTTAGTGTTTCATAAATCTTCATAAGATGCATGCATTATTCAAGGAATTTTGTTAAGAAACTTATGTTTTTTGACTTTCTTCTCATTTAATCCCAAATTGGAAAGTGTAGAGTAAAAGAAAACACCAGAACTATGTATTTATGTCTCTGTACAAGTACGAGACTTAAAAAAAGAAAGTGAGAACAAAGTTTTTGAAAAAGATAATGCTTCTAATGAAAAAAAGAGGTTTTAATGTGTTATTTTAACTCTTATCAGGTTTTCACATTTAACTTAAAAATGTATCAACTTTTTTGTAAATCGTATCATACGTGCGAACTGTGACGTATGGTAAGATACGACTCACTTTCTAATACGCTAGCGATTTAGACCGAATTGTTCTTGTATCATATTAATTTGTAAGAAACTAATGTATTGTATATCGTGTATCGTAAGTAGTGTAAATTCCTATTGTGACAAAACTAATGTTATCGTCATAATGCTATAAATATACTCCCTTCGTTCGAAAATATAAGATCATTATTGATTTTTTGAAGTCAATATGAGATATTTCAAACTCTAAACTGACAATGATTCATTTAATTTTAGTCAATACAATGATGTATATTATAAACTATCTAAAAGATACTACTACTTATAAGATTTATTGTTTCATAATTATTAATAAATCTTATTAATTTTGAGTTTGAAAATGTCTCAAATTGACTTTGAAAAGTCTATAATAATCTTATCATTTGGCACGGAGGGAGTATTTTATAAGGTAATATTTTCCATATATAATATATACTTACAAACTTGTATGTTTGTTGTGGTGCTCTCATGTCCATGCCATGTGTTGATTCTGTCTCCATAGTCCATACTTCATAGGCTAATGCGACTTTGTTCACATGTTTTGCTAGTACATAAGAGGCTACTTGCTAGAAGAAGTGTCTAAATATATTTTCCCCTCTCTAATAGCTGATTTTTAAAAGAAATTAGTTATGTTACTAAACAGCTGGTTATTAGTTATTACATGTAGGTATTGAAGTTGTTTCTTATTATTTTACTCGTAACTGAATTTGTTTTGTTTCCATATTTTCTTTTCTAGAAAATGTGGGTTTCTGGGTTTTCAAGGGGAATGCAAGAGCTGCACAGGAAGGCATCTCTGGTCCTTGAGGACGCCGTTACAAATATGTATGCTGTTGTGGCATTCTGTGCTGGAAATAAGGTACTGGAACTTTATGGGTTGCAGCTGAGGAGAATATATAGGCAAAGTGTCCTCCATGGAACGGCCATTGGTTTTGCCTTTGGCTTTTCACAGTTTCTTCTTTTTGCCTGTAATGCTCTCCTACTTTGGTATACTGCTATTTCCGTAAAAAATGGCTATATTGATCTACCGGCAGCTCTCAAAGAGTACGTGGTCTTCTCTTTTGCAACCTTTGCTGTGGTGGAACCATTTGGTCTGGCCCCTTACATATTTAAAGGGCGAGAATCACTCATTTCGGTTTTTGATATAATTGATCGTGTCCCCAAAATTGACCCAGATGATAGCTCTGCACTGAAGCCCACTAATGTCTATGGAAGTATTGAGTTCAAAAATGTTGATTTTTGTTATCCCATCTGTCCAAAGGTGATGGTCTTGAGCGATTTCAGTCTTAAAATAAATGGAGGGCAAACCATAGCGGTGGTTGGAGTTTCTGGCTCAGGAAAGAGTACGATAATTTCTTTGTTGGAGAGGTTTTATGATCCAATCGCTGGTCAAGTGTTATTGGATGGAAAGGATCTTCAACTGTTCAATTTGAGATGGTTGAGGAACCACCTGGGTCTACTTCACCAAGAACCTGTAATCTTCTCAACAACAATTAGAGAGAACATCATATATGCAAGACATAATGCAACTGAAGCTGAGATGAAAGAGGCAGCAAGAATAGCAAATGCTCATCATTTCATAAGCAGCTTGCCTCATGGTTATGACACCCATGTGGGTATCGGAGGAGTAGATTTAACACCAGGACAGAAACAAAGAGTTGCAATTGCTCGGGTGGTGCTAAAGAATGCACCCATTTTATTACTGGATGAGGCGAGCTCCACAATTGAATGCGAGTCGAGCCGGGCTGTGCAGGAGGCTCTTGACACGCTGATTATGGGGAACAAAACAACTATCATCATTGCTCATAGAGCAGCAGTGATGAGACATGTTGATAATGTTGTGGTTATTAATGGAGGAAAAATTGTAGAGCAAGGAACTCATTATTCTCTAATTGAAAAGAGAGGTATGTATGCAAAATTGATGCAGCCTCAATTTACAAATGGCCTCCGGAAGCATTTGCTTGGATCATAGGACTGAATTGATTCAGGTTGGAGTTTGATTGGTTGCTAATACCTCCATTCCACGTCATTGATTACCTGTATATCTGACTTTGCTGGAATTCTTGCAACGGTATGTTTTTCAGATACATAATAAGATGATTGAAGAGAGCTTAGTCTTGAATTTACAGCTGGTGAGGGTGGAATGGCTCAATGAGACGAAACAAAAAAAAAAAAAAATCAGAGGTAGACAATTTTTGAATTGGGGTCGTGCAGTTTAAGGTTTTTCATTATAATCAATTTAGGACATGTCTTCCGAAATTGTCTTTTACCCAATATCATATTCCTTCTGTTTTATAAACAGTTGGAGAAAACATTGTGTTTCTGAAGTTATAGGTTTCTTTAGTATTGTTAGTTTGTATATTTTAGTGTACATTTTTTACTGAGCAAAAAGTTGTAAAGGCCTCGAAGCTAATAAATGAAATATGTTACTTATTTTCATGGTTCACTCTGTTGACTTGTAAACCATTGGTTTTCTTTTTGACCCATGTTACATGAGGTGGTTCATTCGTCTTGATTGGTTCTGATTAACATGCTACAATTATTTTGCTTACAACTGAATAGAAGTTTGCATTTCCTGGTTGGTAATGCCTTCCAAGTTTCCTTTTTACTTTAGCATAAAAAGCTAATTAGTTGTGCAACTCTCATTTTTCTGCCATTAATGAACTTTGATTCAGTAGTCAGCCCTCTATAAACCAAAATTGTACAATTTTCAGGGGACGATAATTAAATCTGTCCAGTCCTGCCAATGTTAATTTACAGGTTTCTCACCACTGAAAAAAGTCTGATCTTGTTGAAGGATTACCGGGTGGGTTCCAACTCTAGTTGCGTCAGAGCTCTGCATTCCTAAATTGTTTGGAGGTCAGGAGATGGGGATGGAGTTGGAGGCATGTTATGCTCTATCTGCAAACAAAATGGAATGCCGATTAGAATTGACAAAGCTTTTCACTAATCTGAATAACGCGGAGAGAGGTATATATTCAAGACATTAGAAGTGGGTGATAGTTTTAAAGGATTCTTTCTTGCTCTATGAAATGTCAATGGGTTTCTCCAATGACAGTAGATCCAAAAACTGCATTCTTTTATTTAGTACGTACCTAGTTAATTAATGTCACAATAGGAATCACATATATTTATCAATCCTCATTTTCGTAAAATACGAGGATGTGAAGATCATTTGTTGTGAAGTTGTTTTTCTGAAAAAAATGGTATATGGTTTATGGGTTAACATGAAGAATCCATTGATTATCGAGTTATCTATTCACAAGCAAAGACAGGGTATATGCTTCTGCCACCATTTCTGGTATGTAAATCAGAAATTTCTGGGCTTCATAATGTTTAGTGCTCAATCTCAAAAGACTAAATATTCACTCAAGGAGAAGGAATAACAATTTTTGAATTTAGCAACAAAAACAACAACAACAATTTTTGTGTGATATATATATCTCATCTATTATTTCTTTAATTTAATTTGCTTATGAATTAAATTCTTAACTTCCCGCAGAACTTGTTTCAGTTTCGAAACAAAGTGTAAAGTAAAGGCTGTACACGAGTCAAACTCGAAAAAATACGAGAGAGACTCGTATTTGTTAATAATATGATCTAAATTTGAGCGTAAAAAATTGTTCGAATAAAAATATAGGTAGAATTTGAGTAATGTTATATTCGAATCATTTAATCGATTGTGATTCGATATATAATCGATTGATACAAATGCGATTAGATATTCGATACATTCTCTTATAATATATACAAAATTAAATCAAATTAGGATAATTAATTATTATTATTATTAATTTGTTTTGTTTTTAATTTTAATTGTGATTTTATATTTGTAAAGTGTAATAGTAAATATATTTCTCTTTTCTAAGTATAATAACAAATTCAATTTATAATTATATTTAGGGTCCTTTACATAAGTATACAATAAATAGAAAGTAATTACAAGAAAAGTGCATCAACTAAATAATTACAAAAAAGAGTAATTAGGACTCATTTTACAAAAATAGTACAAACCTAAAATCAAGGATAACTAAAATTCAAATTCAAATCTTTTGGATCTAACAACAATTTCAAATCCATAATTCAAAATTCAAATCAAAATGAAGAAATTAAAAATAAAAATTATGAAGGAGTTATCAGACATCATCCTCCTCCTCCCCGCGCCTCCTTGCATGCCGCTATATATCGTCGTAATTCATACGTCATTGCCATTATATCATCACACCGCCATGCATAGGAGTTCTTATTCAAATTTTTTGACGATTTGGTTACCAACAAAAATTAAAATGTTTACCTTTATACGTAAGTTCATTTCTTAATCGCATCACATTTAAAATAAAATGGTAATCAAATAAAATTGAATTAGTTACTTTATCGAAAAGTTTGGTAACCAATCGATGAAGTTTGGTTACCAACCGCATCACATTCAAAATAAATAAGTAATCAAATAAAATTGAATTGGTTACCTTATCGGAATGTTTTGGCTACCAACTACATGGTGATTCGATTGCTACTAACGATGATCGCTTTCTGGGTGGAAGTGGAGAATGAACCTAGGTGGAAGTGGGCGACGGAGGGAGGAGAAAGAGGGAAGGAGAGAGAGATGGTGGAGAGTGTGGGGTGTGGGGTGTGGGGTGTGGGGGTGTGGGGGAGAGGAGAAAGGGGGCGGATGGAAGGGGAGGCGGGGGGAGGGGGTGGGGCGGGAGGAGGTGGGATGTGGGGGAAGGTGGAGGGGGAGGCGGAGGGAGGAGAAAGGGGCGGGAGCGGGAGGAGGAGGAGTAGGAGGGAGAGGGGTTGGACAGGAGGAGGCGGAGGGAGGGAGGAGGGAGGAGGAGAATGGAATCAAAAATGGAGTAGGAGAAAATGTGGGAGAGATAGAGGAGAAAATCTTGGCCATAATTAAAGGGATAAGATTGCACTCTTTTTGTTATTAAATATTGTATATGCATAAATTTTGTAAATATTTTATTTATGTACTTTTTTTGTATTATTTTATTAAAATATACTATTATATGTAATTGTTCCTTATATTTATTATAAAATTAGTTATTATGTGGAGACTCGAATTCTAGCTTAAATTTAAAGCTCACGAGTAGTTTGAATATAATTCGATCCGAATTCGAGTAATAAATATGAGTAGAATTTTTCAAATACAATTCGAAAATGAGCATCTCTCTATTCTATTAGCTTCTATTTGACTTATTTACCCCCTAAATATAAAAACAAAAGTGATGACATCCTTTTTTTCTCGATACCCTGACCTCATTGTTATCCTAGATTGAGTAATACTATTGGGACCAAATGTCTTTGATGATGACGTCGTTTATGATGGGGATATAGATGCATGGTTTTGATTACAAATAATATTAGGGAATTGTTAAATTCATAATTTTTTTTTGTTATTTTTATAATAAAAGTGTCGCTGTAGATGTATAGCGACAATAAAAATCGTTGCAATAGAATCTATAACTATACTTTTATTGTGAAAATAATATTTTCAAATGTAGATTTAACAATTTCCATAATATTACCACTGCAACGAATATTTAATCTTTGCCTCAAATGGGGCAAACTCATCAAAACCTTTTTTTTATTATTTATTTTATTCACTTCTTAAAATATTTGCAACTCATTTAGAATCAAATATTGAACACAATTACATATAAATTAAAGAATAACAAGTAAATACCACACAATATACTAAAATTAACCAGAAGTTAAATTAAATTGTGGTTAATTCTGCATATCTGATATATTCATTAATATACTTCACACTCTACAATGATTCACACATCAAATATTGTTATCTAGCAACTAAATTTTTTAAGGAATTAATATTTTCACAAGTGAAATTTCATATTTCCGCAAGCTCCCTCAACCATGAGTATGGAGTTCAATTACTACTATTAAGAAATTTGTGAAACTATTATTTTTCCTTTAATTGCTATAACATGGGCATGAGACCTAAAATATTAGACAAACTCAAGCTGTTAATAAATATCCAAACCCAAATACATAATGGTCGGAATCCATTGAAATATAAGCCAATATATACTACTCCTTCCTTCCGTTCCTAAAAGATTATCGTTTTAAAAGAAAAAATTTGTTCTAAAAAATTTATCGCTTATAACTTTCGAGGATAATAAATTACTTATTTACTACTTTCTTATTTACCCCTACCTTATCTCATTGTCCCAAAAAATTATCTCCCTTCTATTAATAGTTTTTAACTTTCCATAAAGAGTAATAATGAAATTTCAAACAAATTTTACTTAATAAATGATACTTTCTTAATCCATGTGTTAAAACCTTAAAATGTGATAACATTTTAATTTTTTTGCCAAGTGAACATTTTGTTTTGCATTTTGACTTTATATTTTGAAACTGGAGGTAGTAGTATGTATATTTATTTTGTACGAGCACGACAAATTCTTCCTATAACCAGCAAACTTTCTTGAGTGAGAATTCTTGTACAAATTTACCACCATACCACGGTCTCTTTCACAATATCACTGGTTCTGAAACGTGTACTCTTCAAACAAGGAACTTCCATGCTATTCTGCAAATGAAAATTCTTGGGCCTATATTGTTCTTTCATTGCACTCCCCCGAAAGCCAATGCAACATAAAACCCTTTTGCTTCAAAGTTTCTAAAATGATATTCTTTTCAACTTTCAAGCAAACATGATATTTGGAAGGAAATAGAACAAAAAAGACCATATATATATATATAGAGAGAGAGATCAATTACAAATTCATAACCATGGCCATTGAAATTCAACTAAAAATCTACAGTCATTGAAAACCCAAATCAGCATCTCCAATTTACACCCTCAACCATCAAAATCAAACTATTTTATACAAACCCAAGAAAAGAAAAAAAGGGGAAAAGATCAGAATATCCTTCATCATATCTCAATGGAACCTTTGCCTCTTGCCGGTTGGAACAAAGTTGTTACCATTAGCACCTGCAGATATCATCGACCTTCCATTCCCCACACTTGGACTCGAATTCCCATTTCCAAAATTCAACATAGATGTTGACGTCATTTGAGAAGTCCCACAAGACATCCCAACAAATGGTTGTGAATTCAGTGGCCTTGGGGCATGGCTTAAATTCCCACCTGGTTTTTGGCCTATATTTTCAGCTTCACAACCTTTAATCGAAACAGGAGGAATATGAAAGGTCTGAAGAGGCGGCGGATTACGCCACCTTGGAAGCGGCCCGGCCACAACAAGTGTCTGCAGTAGTGGACCTGCTTCCAGCACAGCCTGCAGCAGATTGCCCTTCTGAGGTAGAGTTTTACCCTTCACAAGATTGTCAATAAGTATAGAAGCCTGATCAGCTTTCGGAATGCCCAAAGGAGCATGACTTGTTGCAATTGTGGCACTATAGTCGTGAACAAAGGGCTGATTCATGAATGCTATGTTGTTGTTACTTGAATCACCTATGCGGTTGTTAATGTTTGACAGTTCAGGGGACGAAACGGCGTCGAAAAAGGAATCAACAGGAGAAGAATTTTGTGACTGGTAATTGTATGGCTCGGAAAGGCTGTTGGATTCAGTTATGCTGGAGTTCGCTCTTGTGGGTTTCATGAGGGGGCTTTCAGGTGGTGGGAGTTGAGGAAAAGTTGTCAAAAATTCAGCATTTGGGGTTTTGGAAGGAATCATTAGCTTGTTGAGTAGCTTGTGAAGTTGATCTCTTGCTTCATCTCTTTCTTGAATTGTCATCTTGAGGAGTCGGAGTGATTGTTTGACATATTCTTTGTGCTTTTTCATTTCTTCACTTGCTTGTGCTCTTACTGTTTCAAGTTCCACTGTTGTGTACAAAAGCTTCTGCTTCAATTCATCAATACTCTGTCAATTCAAATAAGCCATAATCAGTTTGAGAGAGGGAGACTAGTATAATTTTCGTACGCTTTAAAATCCTTGCTAAAATTCAACAAAAAAAGTTCTGATCTAATGCAGTACAATCTGACACACACAGACACAGATTTTAATCTGAGGGGATATTGGTACAAAAAGAAAGCCAAATAGTGTGTTTTTGGTGATATTTCAAAAATCATTTAAAATTAACATATTGCAGATAAGCATACTGATTCCAAGGATGGGCCCATGCAGATCAAAAGACATTACAGTCAAATCATGCCATGTTAACCATACAAATATCTTTATTTACTTTTTCTACAGGACTAGAAAAGCTTTATTGGATTCCTACCAAAGTAGTTAAAATTGGGTATTGGTTCCTTCAAATGATTATTTCAAGAAAAATCATCAGTTCACATTGAGGAAAACTTTTCCAACTCCAAAAGGTCTCTATTGAGACATGTTTCTTAAATCTGTATTAAAAATCCAACAAGTGCACTACTTTATCTGAAATCTGTATTAAAAATCCAAATAACAAATAAAGATATGTGGAGAGAGAATATATTTATGTTGAAATAAAGAGACTCAATTGGCCCCCCCAAAAAAACATAATAAAATTCAATCAACTTCATAGAAAGGATCCTAAATCCAACTAAATGCAGATTTAGAAGCAACCCAGAAAATTAAGTACAGTAATGCAATGACATCCTTTCAATTGAATCTACACCACATATAAGTCTTTAAATGCCAAACAAAACAGCAACGAATATGATATAAAGAAAGAAAGAAAAGTTAAAAGTAGTACTTTGAAGAAGCATACAACAGGCTCCAGTTAGCCCAAAGAAACAGATGAATGGAAATTCATTCAATGAACTTCATAAAAACATTCAAAAAGTCCAACTAAATGAAGATTTAAAACCAATCCAGAAAAGAAAATGAGAAATGAAAAGAAAATCTTTCCATTCAATTCAATTACACCAAAAGAATCCACTCCAAAGAAAAGTCTTTATAAATGCCAAAACAAAACAAGCACACTGAGAAAAGTAGTACCCACAAGAAATGAACTGAAAAGACCGACAAAACTAGAAAAAAAAAAGAGTGACCCACCTCTTGGTAACCCCATAAAGAAGCCATATCCTCCATTTTTTTCCTCTCAATTCCTTGTCCAAAAACAGAGCAAATGTGAATAGGGGGAATTTGGAGAGAGATGGGTGTTAGTCTTTTATAGAACAAAGTTGTGAATATAAGACAAAGAATGAGAGTAATAACTTTCCCACAAACTTCCAGAATACCCAATCCACATCAGACGAAAATTTATTATGGAATTCTACAATACCTTCCCATTATAAAAATTTAAGACCCCCATTTCTCTCTCTTTCCCTCTCTACTCTGAAAATTTCAAATTTCTTTGTGGAATTTCCTTCCACTCTTTCAGCTCCTTGTCTCTACTATAAATAAAAGTTTTTTTTCTCTCTCTATATATTGTACTATATTATTATAATATAATGAAGTGATTCATAACTAATACTTTCTTTTTTTCAAAATATAAGAAGGTTATTGACTTTTTAAAATTCAAAATTGACACGGAGCATTTCATGACTCAATGGTGAAAAAATTACTCGTAAAATTTGAATACATGAAATCTTAGGATTCATTATTGTCTTTGATCTTCAATGAATCATCTCAATTTTAAGTTTAAAAGGTCAATAATAATTTTATAATTTAAAATGCGATTACTTACTACCATAAAATATATGTCTAACTTATTCCCTCTACTAATAATAGGGGATAAATTAAAATTTTAAATTTAGATGGTCTGTTCTTTCACAAAAAGTCAGAGATGTATTTATTAGAATAATATCATAATAAGCATTTGGCATGCATCTATATATCTATATTTTTATATGGTGAACGAGAAAATCCAATTAGATTTTCCCTATATATTCCACCGTTTGTGTGAGGGAAAGAGAAACGGTTGTTTTACTATCTAGGTGAATATAAAAGCATAATATAGCTTTGTTTACGCGGTTTTGTTTGTTGTAAGAAAATTTTAGTTTTCCTAATTTGCCCTTTTAGACTTTACTAATTTGGTTTTGAGATTCGAAATTTCCTTTGGGTAATTTTTATTGAAGAGGGTAAAATTGGTGTGAACGGTATGAGTTGGATACGGGTGACCGACCATCATGAGTGGTGGTTATGTCTCATTTTGATTGCTTGAGAGGCTGATCATCACCGTCTAATAAATTGTTGTATTTTCTTTTAGTATTTCTTTGACCCAATTTTATTTATTTAATATCTCATTCATGGTAAGTGAAGAATATAAAGCATATAAATTAATCAATTTTTTCTCTTCTTTTTTTAATTAACACCTATAAAAAATTTCAACAACACAGTACAAAATTGTTCGTCCATTAAAACAGTACATGAACTGGGCTCAAAATATCGCCACATTAAAATTAACATGTTGTTTTTCTTTTGATGGTCAAATTGATGTATCAAGTCTAGTTTATGCAAGTAAACTATGATATTGATCTTGAATTATGTGAAGAGTCATGTTATGTATTGCGATAAATTTATACTGAATTATAATTACGAAATTTATCAATAGTAAAAATTATAGGAGCACTCCACTTATTACGCATCTCTTCAAAAAAGTTACCACTACTATTTTAACCGATAATTAAAAAGTCGAGTTAAATCGCAATATATATCATTTTTTTTCTTGTGTGAATAGAAAAAAATCTTCAAAAATAATTCAATTTTTAAAAATGGACTTTTATTTAATACTAGTAGTACATTTGTGGGCCAACTACTTTCTAAAGGGCAAAATCACCCTCTCTGTCATTATTTAATGGTATTTTTAAATTTCGAAGCATAACTATTACAGTTCATTTGAGTTGTGGTTACCTTAAAATGGCTCAAAATTAAAATTCAGTTTGTATATTATATTATATCTACTGAAATTAAGGCCATCAATTTAGCTCCTTCCGTAAATAATAAGTTTACTTCAATGACTAGGTGTAATAATTCTCGTGGGACAAAAGTAATTTTTCCCGCTTGGTTTGGCTCCAGAATTTGAATTTCATTTTGAGATAATTTATATATCCATTAAATTTTGGAATTTTAAGATTTCAATATATATGGAAGTTATTACTCACTCCTATTCATATTAAGTGTCGTTTTGGAGAGTTTCATTTTATTCAATATAAGTGTCGTTTTGGAATTCTTATGCAAGATTGCTTGTTCCGCTGCAGTTAAACTTGATGGTTGTTATATTATATCAGTTTAACACTGTTGAAGGCTAACGATAATATATTCTGCATTATCTTAGTCATAATATTTTCTACTTTGGGCTAGTTGAGCTCACCCTTTTACTTTCATTGTTCTCTTCGTAAAATGAGAACGTAGCGAGGGGGACTAATGGGAGCGGGTAGCGGACGGGATGATAGCATTAG
The DNA here is from genome assembly GCA_020205615.1 of Panax quinquefolius. NCBI lineage: Eukaryota > Viridiplantae > Streptophyta > Magnoliopsida > Apiales > Araliaceae > Panax > Panax quinquefolius. The sequence goes on along the minus strand of CM035162.1, from coordinate 13,654,155 downwards.
TAGTCCTCACTATTCCGTGAAATAGTGGGAAAATAAATGTAATAATATTGAATTTGAGTTTGTATATTGTCTAGACGACAATATTTGTATTAAAACTCACAGCTTATATTTTGTCGTACTTTGCACGACAGTTGTATAATTAAGTTGTATTTTTATTCTGTACCATGTATTTGGCGACTCAGAATAGGTGATGTATACCTGTTTTGGGGGCGTCACAATTGGTATCAAAATTTAGGGATATGACCCCTGGCTAAGATGTAAGACTAGAACTAGGAGGGGAGAGACGGGGAATTCCTTCGCTAGTATGACCTACCTAAATTTTTTAGTATTTAATTGGTTGGTCAGAGTATAGAGATAATATGTTGCATGTTAATTAACCCTTGTTTTGTGGCAATATTTGAAAATGGCATCCAAGAATATTGAGAATAGCAATGGGGGTACAAGAGACCGTTGAGTCTCCACAGATCAACAATCAGAATAATGTGCATCAGGAAGGCGACAATCCTCATGCAAACAACAACACTGACCAAATGATGAACGATGAAATGTTCAGAGGCTTTATGCAATTCATATGGAGTATGTTTTAGTTCATGCGATAAATTTACATCGAATTATAATTACGAAACATATCAACATATGCGATTACGTAAAATGATAAGAAAAATCTATTTATTACGCATATCTTCAAAAGAGTTATCTCTAATACTTATCTACAAAACAGACAATCAAAAATTCGATATAAACATTCACTAACATATATTATTTGGGATAAATTAACTTTTGGTACCTGTACTGGAACACGACTTACAATTTGATACCCAGAGTGAAAAAAGTTATAAACTGGTTGTAACGCCCCAAAATAGGTCCATTCCATCCAACCCATTCTGAGTCGCCAAATATATGATACGAAAAACAACTACAACTTTATTACAACAATTTGTCGTGCAAAATACAACAACACATATCTTGTGAGTTTGGATACAAATATATACCAATCAGTAGCACATCACAATGACACCTTACATAAAGGTATAGTCAAAAACATTTTAGAAATTAGATTTTTGGGAAGTGCTCAATGAAACCTTCGTATACATGGGAGGCCATGCTTTTAGGTTATGGTAGATATCATATGGCCACGTAATTATCCTTGGTTGATCTAATAGACCCCAAAGAAAAACGAGAAGATTACTATCATATTCTTCCCAATGGTGAGTCTTTTTCGACATATCATTATCTCTTTGTCTCTAATTGGGTATTATACTCCAAACAAACACCAAGATTATATAGGTAGTGCTTGTAAATATACTCGGCAAGTGGATGTGCACAACCTTGTCTTATGATAACACGAGTTTGTATGTCATTAGACATCTTGTATGATAAGTGGCAAAACACCCTTCCAAAGTTAAATTCACCTCACCCTCAACATCTATAGACCACCACTTTATTCCTCGCTATCCCCGCTCGACCCAAACTACACTTTTATTACACGAAAGGAATTCAGAAACAAAAGGGTGAAGCACAACTAGCTCAATAAAGAATATTATGACTAAGGATAAATAAATTATCAATAGTCTTCATCGAATAAATCGAGATTTAGAACATATGGTAGATGATAAAACTTTTAAATATAGTTGCGGTGAACGAAGCAATCCATTAGAAGAGTCAAATAGACCATAAAATCTATTATCTTCTCCATGTTAAAAGTCCACCAACAATGTTTTATCCCTGTAACATCAATCAACAATTTCTGTCCACAATCACGTGTATAACTCATAATCGTAATTGTAGTTCTAAATTCCTTTCCTCATCCAAGACAAAGATAATTTTCATCACTTGTCTTTACCTGAAACATCAAAGATCATGGTTATACCAAATCACAGTTCATATTCATAATCATACTAATAAATTCATCTTTGCACCACTACCAAAGATATTCATTAACGATTCATCTTTACACTACAAAGCTAAAGATATTCATCAACAAGTCATCTTTGCATTACGAGCCAAAGATATTCATCAATAATTCATCTCGCACTACAAATTTAAAGATATTCAACAACAGTCATCTTTTGATTACGAGCAAAAAGATATTCATCAATAATTCATCTTTTGCACTACTGTGCTAAGATATTCATCAACAAGTCATCTTTGCACTACTTGAGCCAAAGATATTCATATATCAAAGAAATACATAATCATTTCGAAGTTATATAACAATAATTATAACTATGTTGATCAATTCACCTTTGCACTTAAGCTAAAAATATTCAATTGTAAATTCAATGGTCATGATCATACCAAACCAACAATTCAACTTTTGCACTATCTTGGCAAAAGAGAACCTATGGTCACGATCATACCAATAATCTACCCATCTTTACACTCAAGTCAAAGAGAAATATTATCATTAGGGTTATAAGAATGTTATATAAAATAATATAATCAAAACATGGTTTTAATTTCAAGAGTAAGATTCATAAATCAACGATAATTTGGTCGTAGAAGAAACCAATTTATCGTGAATAAGACTTCGTATTTAGATACATAATGCAGGTATAATGCGTAAGTAATCTCAACACGAAAAGATAAAGTTTCATAATAAAATTCATATTCATATTTATAACACCTTAATCCAAATGTTATAAATCATTTAGAAATCTCATAATCTAATATTATTAATATTATAATAATATTTTAATCATTTCTTAAACTTATAAATAATTTAATCCAATTATTTACACTTTAATAAGTAATGCATTTAATCATCTAAAAATGCCAAACTCATAAGATTTCATCATCATTAACCAAAACCCTCATAAAAATCTGCATATATCTCATATATGATTCTCAAGCCAATAAATCATATTTTCCAATTTTCTTACTTCACATAACATATTTAATTCATTTATTCATAACTAGAACATTTTCATGAAAAATACCAAATCAGTTCCAAAAATATTTCTTTTCTGGAATTTAGCATAACATAGTCCCATATTGAACATATATTTTTCTCGAAATTTTAAAAATTCATTTACTATTTTTCATATGGCCAAAACCACCGAATATTTAAATATTTATCATAAATTATACTTTTATCCAAAAATTCTGAAATTATTACGGTATACTGATATTATATAGATGTACTCCCAATAAAAATTTCATTAATTTTGGAGTTAATCACAAGGAGTTATAAGCGGTTACTTTTAAAATAGTCTTTTCTCATAAAATTCATAACTCTCAATCTATACATCCAAAAATCGCCATTTTTGGACACAATATATAAAACTCATCAAATTATCATTTCAAATTTTCCAGAATTTTGAAGTTTCAAAAAATTTCGAAACTAAAAACATAATAACCCTTAAAATCCTTATTATCCCTTACCTCAAAAAGAAAGCGATCTTACGATTTGGAATAACTTATTTGAACGAAACTTGCAAGTATAACAATACTCAAAGTATACTCAAAATACTCACAATAATACGCTCGATAATATTGAGAGAAAAACTTGATTTGGTGTGATTTTCAATTCTAACCTAAGACTTTATTTATAGGAAAATACTTGTAACACTAAATCGTAAAATTTAATAAAATATTAATATATATTATTTTTATTCCAAAGCACACTTATTTTGCTTCAAAACCTCAGCCATCAAACAGCCCACCTTACAAGACTTGCACAAAAAACGTTTTTGTTATTTAAATTATTTTAAACTTTCAAAAATCAATTATTTCAGAGCTTCAGAACTTCAATAATTCATAATAAATAGTCCTTTTATCAAAAAATTCGAATCTCGCGAGTTTTTATAGGAAATTCAATTCTCTACAACTTTGCAGAAGAAAGTTTTTCCAAATTCCAAACAGAAATTGACCGAAATCCACAAACGGACGATTTTACAGTCTATAATCAAATTTCAGTCAAGAAATGGGGTCCACCGACATGTTTAACATGTTTTAAACATTTATTGTAACAAAAATATTCTTCCTCCTCATATACTCATATATTCCACATTCACTGTAAAATATCACCATTATTATATTATTAAAATAATATATTTAAATGAATTATTTTATCGAAAAAGATAAAATATTAATTTTCAACAATTGTCACTTTAAAAATTTTCTCCATCTATATCCACATAAAATAAATATTTTCTCATCATAAAATCAATAATTAATTATTCATAAATAATATTACATAATCATAATATTAACAACTGTGTAGTTAAGGAGGAAAGGGGCTTTCCAATAAGGATCTCTCCTTACTTTGTGGCAATTATGATTAGGTGACCAAACCTCTCCTTAGGCAGAACTTTCAGACATTGCCAATAATGTTATCCAATAATATTATTGAGATAATATGAATTATTGTCTCAGATAATGGAAAATCTTGTCTTAGTGACAATTATTGAAACAACAATAATATAAAATATCAACGTAGCAATTATTGAATCAATAAAATAAAATATTGAACAAGTAATTATCGTAATAATTATTGAGTAATGCCTTCTTACGAAAAAAAATTATCATGCTTCATGAATAGTACTCGTGAATAGAACTCGTGAATAAGAACTCATGAATAGTGTAAGACCAAATTTTTTTAAATAAAAAGGAATTTTCTTTATTTATTATTTTGAAATAGTAAAGGTGGATTTGATTAATGTGGTTAGTTATGGGTAAAATCATAAATATTTTGAATAAGCAAGTGGTTATAAAATATTCATTATTATCGGGAATATTCGTTTGGTCGTGGAATATTCGCATTGTCTGGGAATATTAAATGATGCGATGTGCTTGATCTTTTGTGGGCCCCATAATGTAAAGCGATTGGATGAAGAAAATGACAAATATAAGTTATTTATAAATAACGGCGTAGTTATTCTGAATTAATCATTGTTGGAATACCGGTTGTTAAAACACACTAATACGTCTGGCGTTCAACAAGCAGACACTGTGCAGTATTGCACCAATTATTGATTCTTACGTAAGAAGGCACTTTACTCAATAATTATTACGATAATTCTTATTCAATATTTTATTTTATTGATTCAATAATTGTTGCGTTGATATTTTATATTCATTGTTGTTTCAATAATTGTCATTACACAAGTATTTTTTATTATCGAGAGCAATAATTCATATTATCTGAATAATATTATTAGATAACATTATTGGCAATGTCTAGAAAGTTACATCTAAGGAGAGGTTTGGTCACCTAATTCTTGGTACCAAGAAGGAGAAATTTTTATTGGAAGCCCTCTTCCTGAAGCGCACTTTGGTTGTCAATAATGTGATTATGTAATATTATTTATGAATAATTAATTATTGATTTATATGATGAGGAAAATATTGATTTTATGTGGATATAGATGGAGAAATTTTTAAAATGACAATTGTTGAAAATTAATATTTTATCTTTTTTCGATAAAATAATTCATTTAAATATATTATAATATATTAACGGTGATTTTTTTACAACGAATGTGGGATATATGAGTATCTGAGGAGGAAGAGTATTTTTGTTGCAATAAATATTTAAAACATGTTAAACATGTCGGTGGACCCCATTTCTTGTTGAAATTTGATTATAGCACGTGTAAAATTGTCCGTATGTGGATTTGGTCAATTTGCATTTGGAATTTGGTAAAACTTTCTTTTGCAAAGTTGTAGAGAATTGAATTTCCTATAAAAAGTCACGAGATTCGAATTTTCGATAAAATGGCTATTTATTATGAATTATTGAAGTTTCGAAGTTCAAATAATTGATTTTTGGAAGTTTTATTTATTTTTATTAATAAAACGTTTTTTATATGTTGTGGGCATATTTAACATGTGCATGGTGGCTGAATTGATTCAAGATGTGGGCGTATGAATTTTGTTTATATATAATATTATTATATTCATTTTTTCGCTTTGGTGTTTCTAAGCAATTTCTATAAATAGGTGCTTAGGTTAGAATTGAAAATCACACCAAACTCAAGTTTTTCTCTATATTATATCGGCGTATTCTTGTGAGTATTTTGAGTATACTTTGAGTATTGCTATATCTGATTGCAAGTTCAAGTCATAGCCTATATCCAGGTGTTTCAACTTTAAGATCTTGTCTTTCGAGGTAAGAGATGTTATTTTCTTCTCAAATGATATTATTTCTTCAATATCATTATTTGAAATATTGGTTAAAACTTTTATCAAATTTGGAACTTTTTTCATATGTCGAGTTCTTATTCATGAGTTCTTATTCATGAGTTCTTATTCACGAGTTCTTATTCACGAAGTTCTTATTTATGAGTTACTTATTCACGAGTTACTATAAATGAGTTACTTATTCACGAGTTACTATTCACGAGTACTATTCATGAAGCGTGAAGATGTTTTTTTTTGTGGAATTTCTATCTTTTGGTGTCTGAGTTCTTTATTCACGATATATGGGCACTATTCACGTATCTGACCTTTATTCACGAATCACGACATTATTCAATAGAAAAATAAAATTTTTCTTTTCGTCTAAAATATCTATTCGGATACTAGCTTTGATTGTATCCATGTTTTGATCATTCTTGAATTTTACACCCCTATGATTATTTTTGAGGTATTTTTGGACGTGGATAAAACAAAAGTACGAATCCTTAATCCTTAATCCTTGTCATTTTGTTTTCTTTGGATTCGTTTTTTAAAAAATATTTTCATCATCTTCAATCTTAAATGATGATATTATTGAATATCTTTGGCCCGTAGTGTAAAAGATGAATAATTCTGAAGAATATCTTTGGCAGTAGTCTGAAGATGAGCAGTTGTTTAGATGAACATGACCCGGTGATGAATATCTTTGGCACAGAAGTGCAAAGATGAATATTTGATTCCGTATATATATTGATTGATGTTACGGGGGATAAAATATCGACGATGAACTTTTAAATTCATATATAGAAGATAGTAGTTTGCATTCTCTACTTAACTCTTCTAATGAATTGTTGTTTCACCGCAATTGTTGATTTAAAACCGGTTTGTCTATTGTATTCTATTAGATTTTTCCCTGTTGGAGACTAACGATAATTTGTTGTATATTATCTTAGTCATAATATTCTTCTTCGGGCTAGTTGAGCTCACCCTTTTCCTTGTTGTTCCATTTTTCTTCTCAGAGGCGAGAATGTAGCGAGTACTTAGTCGGGGTATGGAATGAAGGTTCTAGAGAGAGTTGTTTAGTAGTCCTCACCATTTTATAAAATAATGTATCAATAATTATGATGGGGATTTATTTGCGTGTGGATATTGTCAGATGACAATATCTCGTATTTAAACTCACAGTTTATATGTTGTAATAATAAAGTTGTAGTTATTTCGTACCATGTATTTGGCTACTCAAAATGGGTTGGATGGAATGGACCTATTTTGGGGCGTCATGATTGGTATCGAGCTTAGGATATGATCTCCTGGCGGAGATCGGGAATAGAACTAGGAGGGAGGCGAGTAAATCCTTCGCTAAAGTGTGTCCTACCTACCTAAGCTTATTTGTTAGTTGGTCATTATATAGGGATATTATGTGATATATTGATTTCCTTAATTAACCCTTGTTTTATGACGGTGATTTGAGAATGTCGTGAGAATATTAACAATGGAAATAAGACCGTGGAGACGCTGTACTCACCAACGAGGAGAGCGTCAGCAACAGTGGCAATGTTCCTCCCGTGAACAACACCATCGAAAGCGAGATGATGAACGAGTGGATGTTTAGAAGTTTTTGCAGATTTCATGCAAAAATCGAGACGAGGAGACTCGTGTTCAAAATACAGGAGAAATGATAGCAATTCACGGGTTGTCACAACCAAGCGATTCAAAGAGTTGGGACCACCGAATTTAAGGAAAGCGAGATCCGATCACGGCGGAAACATGGGTCAAACAAATTACCAAGATATTCGATGTCTTGGGATGCACGGAGAACGAAGGTTCCATTCGCCACCTTTTATGTTAAAGTGGCGGAGGCAGACATTGGTGGGAATCGTGAAGCGTACCCATCCATCCAAACCGCACTGCGTACGCGTGGGAGACGCGTTTGAAAGCAGTTCAATGACAAGTACTTCCACGAAAGTATTCGCTATATAAAGGAAGTGGAGTTTATTAGATGGGAGCGAATAATATAGCGGTGTCCCAAAGACGAGGCGAAGTTCGCGGAGTTATCGGTTTGCACCTCATTTGGTGGAGAATGAGGAGCGTATTATTACGGATGTTTTAAGAGGTTTGAAAACTAAGATACGTCAAGATCTCATTCTCATAAATTTTCTCTATTCGAGATGTTGTCGGCAGGCTCGGTTGTTAGAGCGAGATAACGAAAGTACGTTCAACCGAGGGACCATAACCGAGATTATCTCAAGATAGCGATCATCGTAATAACGATAACCGGCGGAGAAAGAAGAATCTGACAAAGGCGGTAAGAACTCTCGGTGGTAATCGTGGCCATGAAAATAGAAGCGAGTCGGGAGGAGATTTTAAAAAGAGAAGATTCAACAACGACCACGTGAAGACGTGAAGGCGTGAGAATCCGGTTCCAGGTTCGAGGAGGAGAAAGACCATCGATCAGTATGTTACAAATGCGGGAAAGAGGGACATATCATTGGCCCGCCCACAACAACAGTTTAAGGTATGCTATAATTATGGAAAAGAAGGACATATTGCTCGTGATTATGCGATATCGAAACCCAAATCCAATGAATGGTAACTCAAAAGGATGTCCCGGAAAAGTCAAAGACAACGATTCACGGAAGAGGGTTTGTTGTGACGGTCAAAATGCGAGGAACCCGAACAAAGTTAGCTACGCAGGTTAGTTAATTATAAATTCTTGCGAAGTTTATACCTTACTAGATACCGGTTCTACCCATTCTTTTATCTCTCTTTCTTGCGCTCAACGTTTGAACTTGACTACGGAGAAATTAGACTTTGACCTATTTATGGAGACTCCGTTAGGAGAAACTTTCATTACATCCGTTGTTTAGAAATCTTGCTTGATTCAGTTGGCACTATCACATTACTGTTAACCTTATTTCTATAGAGATATTTGCTTTTGATGTGATTTTAAGGTTAACTACTCATCATGCCGAAATTGATTACTTTCGTAAGGTTGTTAGTTTTCATATTCCTAAGCAACCTGTTACTCGAATTCAAGCAATCAAACCATTGTAGTCAAACATTTTCATATCAAGCCATGAAGTCATTCGTTTATTATGGATGTCAAGTTTTCTTAGTCCATGTTATGGATTTGAATAAAGACACGTTAGATTTGAATAATATTCCTGTTGTTATTGATTTTTCCTAACGTATTTCCTGAAGAATTTCTTGGTTTACTCCCAAAGACTGATATTAAATTTTGTATCGACTTTGAACCCCAGACAAAACTCATTTCTAAAATCTCATATCGAATGGCTCCTATTGAACTTCGTGGAGTTAAAAATTCAACTATAAATTTGGTACTGAGCCTTTATCTGGTGACTTCCTTTGTGGAATGCACCGAAGCCGACTCTCGTAGGGACACCATATTAAGATGCGATAGTAAAACCGACAGGTGTCATTGTAACGTCTTTATCCAAGGTTGGGATATGAGTCACGATTGAGAACAACCTAAGCTTTCAGAATCGAAAATCGTAGCTTTCTGAAGCTTAGTTGGTTATTATCGGAGATTCGTTGAAGGATATTCTCGAATCGCTATTCCATTAACGCGGTGACTCGTAGAGATACAAAATTCGAATGGAGCAAGGAATGTGGGAAGAGCTTCAAGAACTCAAGAGGAGACCCATTTCAAAGATACATGTTACGACCATGCCATCTGGAAAAGCGAACGTGGTAGCCGACGTGTTGAGTGAAGATCGATACAAGACGAGTACGATATTGTCAAAGGCTCATTTCAGTATAATTTACAAATAATAGAGATGGAGATGAAAACTCTACAGTACCCACGTGATGATATATGAGTATAATCGACTTTAATCGATAAAGTTAAAGTCATTCAAGCTACACAACGGGAAATGATGAATTTGAAGAAGGAGGTGCAAGAAGTTGTTATTTCAAAAGCGAGAGAATCGGTGAGGTGAGAAAGCTCAAACCTTCGATTTATTAATCCATTTAAAATTCTCGATCGAATAGGGCGTGGCCTATAGACTCGCTTTTATCGCCAAGTATGACGCGTGTTCATAACGTTTTCACGTATCGATGTTACGTAAATATGTGGACAACCCGAACCACGTCATTGAGTTAGAACCGGACGAGATGACGAAGACTTAACGCACGAGGAGGTGCACTGTCAAGATCTTGTAGAGGAAAGAACATGTCCATGTGACCCGAGGTTATACCACAAGTTAAAGTTTTGTGGAGAAACCATGCTATCGAGGAAATGACCGGGAGTTGGAAAGCGGAAATGAAAGCGAGGTAATCTCATCTTTTCGAAATACCAGTAATACGCACGCCAATTTCGAGGACGAAATTTCATAAGGAGGGAGGTTGTAAGACCCGAAATTTTTAAATAAAAGGAATTTCCTTTATTTATTATTTTGAAATAGTAAGGGTGGATTTGATTAATGTGGTTAGTTATGGGTAAAATGCTAAATATTTTGAATAAGCAAGTGGTTATAAAATATTCATTATTGTGGGGAATATTCGTTTGGTCGTGGAATATAAATGACTTGTCGGGAATATTAAATGACGACGGTAGCGATCTTTTGTGGGCCCCATAACTGGAAAGCGATTGGATGAAGAAAATGACAAATATAAGTTGTTTATAAATAACGGCGTAGTTATTACTGAATTATATCGTTGGAATACCCTGTGGTTAAAACACACTAATACGCGTTGTTGAGCAAAGAAGACACGGTATTGCACCAATTATTGATTATTACGTGAAGGCACTACTCAATAATTTATTACGATAATTCTTTGTTCAAATATTTTATTTTATTGATTCAATAATTGTTGCGTTGATATTTTATATTCTTTGTTGTTTTAATAATTGTCATTACTGCGATATTTTTTTATTATCGAGAGCAATAATTCATATTATCTGAATAATATTATTAGATAACATTATTGGCAATGTCTAAAAAGTTACATCTCAAGGAGAGGTTTGGTCACTTAATTACTTGCGCCAAGTAAGGAGAAATTCTTATTGGAAAGCCCCTCTTTCCTGAAGCGCACTGGTTGTCAATAATGTGATTCATAATATTATTTGTGAATAATTAATTATTGATTTATATGATGAGGAAAATATTGATTTTATGTGGATATAGATGGAGAAAATTTTAAAATGACAATTGTTGAAAATTAATATTTTATCTTTTTTCCGATAAAATAATTCATTTAAATATATTATAATATATTAACGGTGATATTTTTACAACGAATGTGGGATATATGAGTATACAAGGAGGAAGAGTATTTTGTTGCAATAAATGTTTAAAACATGTTAAATATGTCGGTGGACCCCATTTCTTGATCGAAATTTGATTATAGCACATAAAATTGTCCTCAGTATGTGGATTTTTATCGAATTTCATTTGGAATTTGGAAAACTTTCTTACGCAAAGTTGTAGAGAATTGAATTTCCTATAAAAAGTCACGAGATTGAATTTTCCGATAAAATGGCTATTTATTATGAATTATTGAAGTTCAAGTTCAAATAATTGATTTTTGAAAGTTTTATTTATTTTTATTAATAAAAACGTTTTTTATATGTTGTGGGCATATTTAATATGTGCATGGTGGCTGAATTCAGATTCAAGATGTGGGCGTATGAATTTTGTTTATATATAATATTATTATATTCAATTTTACGCTTTGGTGTTCTAAGCAATTTCCTATAAATAGGTGCTTAGGTTAGAATTGAAAATCACACCGTAAATCAAGTTTTCTCTCTATATTATCGAAAGCGTATTCTTGTGAGTATTTTGAGTATACTTTGAGTATTGCTATACGGTGCAAGTTCAAGTCATAGCCTATATATCCTGTTTCAACTGAAATCTTGTCTTTTCGAGGTAAGGGATGTTATTTTATTCTCAAATGATATTATTTCTTCAATATCATTATCTTTGAAATATTGGTTGAAATTTTTTATCAAATTTGGAACTTTTTCATGTAGGGGTTACTTATTCAGAGTTACTTATTCATGAGTTACTATTTATTCAGATTACTATTCATGAAGATTTATTCACGAGTTACTTATTCATGAGTTACTATTCACGAAGAGTTACTATTTACGAGTACTATTTATGAAGCGTGAAGATGTTTTTTTGTGGAATTTCTATCTTTTGGTGTGAGAGTTACTATTCACGATACGACATTATTCACGTATATGGCCTTATTCACGAATACGACACTATTCATAGAAAAATAAAATTTTTCTTTTCGTCTAAAATATCTATTACGGATACTAGCTTTGATTGTATCCATGTTTTGATCATTCTTGAATTTTACACCCCTATGATTATTTTTTTTGAGGTATTTTTGGACGTGGATAAAACAAAATACGAATCCTTAATCCTTAATCCTTGTCATTTTGTTTTCTTTGGATTCGTTTTTTAAAAATATTTTCATCATCTTCAATCTTAAATGATGATATTATTGAATATCTTTGGCTCTGTAGTGAAAAGATGAATGATTTCGAAGAATATCTTTAGCTCGTAGTGCAAAGATGAGCAGTGTTTAGATGAACATGACCGGTGATGAATATCTTTGGCACAGAAAAAGTGCAAAGATGAATATTTGATTCGGATATATATTGATTGATGTTACAGGATAAAATATCGACGATGAACTTTTAAATTCATATATAGAAGATAGTAGTTTGCATTTCTACTTAACTCTTCTAATGAATTGTTGTTTCATTGCAATTGTTGATTTAAAACCTGTTATCTATTGTATTCTATTAGATTTTTTCCTGTTGGAGACTAACAATAATTTGTTGTATATTATCTTAGTCATAATATTCTTTACTAGGCTAGTTGAGCTCACCCTTTTCCTTGTTGTTCCATTTTTCTTCTCGGGGAGGCGAGAATGTAGCGAAATCTTAGTCGGGGTATGGAATGAAGGTTCAGAGAGAGTTGTTTAGTAGTCCTCACCATTTTGTAAAATAATGTATCAATAATTATGATGGGGATTTATTTGCGTGTGGATATTGTCTAGATGGCAATATCTCGTATTTAAACTCACACGTTTATATGTTGTAATAATAAAGTTGTAGTTATTTACATGCACCATGTATTTGGCTAACTTTCGAGAATGGGTTGGATGGAATGGACCTATTTTGGGGGCGTCACAAATAGTAACTCGTGAATAGTAACTCATGAATAGTAACTCGTGAATAGTAACTCATGAATAGTAACTCATGAATAGTAATTAAAAAAAATTGAATACTTTTATTTCATAAAATTCGGGGTCTTACACTGGTGATTGTACTCGAAAAATGTTACACTTCGTTAAACATTAGGGACACGACTTACAATTTGGTACCCGAAGTGAAAAAAGTTACAAACTGGTGATTGTACTAAAATTTTTTTGTAATCTAGTGCTGAATTTTATTTCAAATGTGGTGGGTGAAAATAGTAGCAGGTAAAGCCATCAGGTTGCAGGTCAAGTCTGCTAAAATTTTCCTATAAATAGAGGGCTAAATTAGAATTGAAAATCACACCAGAAACATAAGCTTTCTCTCTCTAGATTATTGAGTATATTTTGTGAGTATTTAGATACTTGGTGAGTTGATATTCATCAGTGCAAGTTTCTTTCGGTCATCATCCGATATCCGATATCCAAATGGAAGTCTTTTTCTTTTGAGGTAAGGAATAGTAAGGGATTTTAAGGGTTATTATGTTTTTCAGTTCGTACTTCTTCTGATCTTCAGAAAATTTTGAAAAAATTTGAAATGATATGTTGATGAGTTTTATTGATTTTGTCCAAAAATGGTGATTTTTGGATGTATAGATTAAGAGTTATGAATTTTATGAGAAAAGACTATTTTAAAAGTAACCGCTTATAATTCCTTGTGGTTAACTCCAAAATTGATGAAATTTTTATTGGGAGTACATCTATATAATATCAGTGTACTCTGTGAATTTTGAATTTTGGATAAAAATATAATTTATGATAAATGTCTAAATATTCAAGTGTTTTGGCCATATGAAAAATAGTAAATGAATTTTAAAAATTCTAAGAAAAATATATGTTCAATATGGGACTATATTATGCTAAATTCCAGAAAAGAAATATTTTTGGAACTGATTTGATATTTTTCATGAAAATGGACTAGTTATGAATAAATGAGTTAAATATGTTATGTGAAGGAAGAAAATTGAAAAATATGATTTTATGGCTTGAGAATCATATATGTGGTATATGCAGATTTTTGATGAGGGTTTTGGTTATTGGTGATGAAATCTTATAAGTTTGGCATTTTATGATGATTAAATGCATTATTTAGTAAAGTGTAAACAATTAAAATAAATTGTTTATAAGTTTAAGAAATGTTATTCTTTCAATATCATTATATCGAAATATTGGTATGGATTTTATTGTGGAATTTCTATCTTTTTTGTGTCAGGGTTACTATTTATGAGTTACTATTCACGAGTTACTATTCACGGGTACTATTCACTACAAAATTGGTTTCTTTTTCTAACCAAATTATAGTTGATTTATGAATATTACTCTGGAGATTAAAACTATATATTGATTATATTGATTTTATTATCATATATAACATTTTTATAACCACGATGTTTAAATTCTCTTTCACTTGAGTATAAAGATGGGTAGATTATTGGTATGATCATTTACTAGGGTTCTCTTTGCCAAGAAGTGAAAAATTGAATTGTATTTGGTATGATCATGACCATTGAATTTATAATTGAATATATTTAGCTTAAGTCAACGGTGAATTGATCAACATGGTTATAATTATTGTTTATATAAATTCTGAAATGATTATATATTTCTTTGAGATATTAATATATTTGGCCTGTAGTGCAAATATGAACTGTTGAGGAATATCTTTGGCCTGTAGTGTAAAGATGAACTGTTGATGAATATCTTTGGCCCGTAGTGCAAAGATGACCTGTTATTGAATATTTTTGGCCAGTGGTGCGAAGATGAACTGTGAATGAATATCTTTGGCCCGTAGTGCAAAGATGAATTTATTAGTATGATTATGAGCAGAGGCGTGATTTGGTATAACCATGATCTTTGATGTTTCAGGTAAAGACATGTGATGAAAATTATATTTGTCCTGGGTACGAAAAGGATTTAGAATCACAATTATGATTATGAGATATTCATATAATTGTGGAAAGGAACTGTTGATTGATGTTACATGGATAAAACATTGTTGGTGGACTTTTAACATGGAGAAGATAATAATCGTATTATCTATTTGACTCTTCTAATGGATTGCTCGTTCATTTATAACTATGGTTGAAATTTTATCATCTACCATATGTTTCTAAATCTACGATTTGTTATTGATGAAGGCTATTGATAATTTAATTATCTTTAGTCATGATATTCTTTCTTGAGCTAGTTGTGTTCACCCTTTTGCTTCACAATTCCTTTCGTGTAATAAAAGTGTAATTGGCCGGGTGCCCGGGTAATGAGGAATAGAAGCGGTGGTCTCTAGTTGTAGAATTCTCCCCTAAGCAAAGATAGACAAGTGTGTTGTATACATCTTTTAGTAGTTATATTTGGTGAATCATATAGGAGAAAGCGAACCCAACGTTGGAAGGTGTTTTGCCACTATCATACAAGATGTCTGAATGACATACAACCTCGTGTCATCATAAAAGACAGGGTTGTGCTCATCCACTTTGCCGAGTATATTTCTGAGCACTACCTATATAATCTTGGTGTTTGTTTGAAGTATAATTCTCAATTTGAGACAGTGGAGATAATGATAAATCAAGAGAAGACTCACCATTGAGAAGAATATGATAGTAATCTTCTCGTTTTTCTTTGGGGTCTATTGGGTCAATCAAGGATAATTCTGTGGCCATATGATATCTATCATAACCTAGAAGCATGGCCTCCCATGTACGAAGGTTTTCTTGAGCACTTCCCAAAGATTTTAGTTTCTAAAACAGTTTTTGACTATACCTTTATGTAAGGTGTCACTGTGAGGTGCTGTCCACGGTTGGGACATGTGTCACATTTGGTATATATTTGTAATCAAACTCACAGTATATGTGTTGTTATATTTTGCACGACAATTGTTGTAATAAAATTGTAGTTGTTTTCTGTACCATGTATTTGGCGACTCAGAATAGATTGGATGGAATGGACCTATTTTGAGGTTGTCACATAAATAGTTAAAGAGTAGGTCCTACATGTAAAAATATTATAAATTTATCAGTTTTTTTTTTATTTTGTGTTGATCATAAATTTAAATTAACTCATTCATAAATTTAGAATATAAATTCAATGGTAAGTTGTCACTAAGTTATCTCCCAATTTCTCCTAACACTTATGATTGAAATGTATTATTAAAATTATTACTCACTCGTTATATAAGAAGTTTTAGGGGATTTTTTTTTCTATAATATAAGACGTTTTAGGAGAATTTTTATTTATAGTATAAGATATTTTTTGTATATCTAAAAAAATTAATGAGAGGATTATGAAAAAAAATAAGAAAGAAAATGAAAAAGTTGCATGCTGGGTTTGCAAAATTAAATACACCCAAGAGTAATTGAGAGAAAGAGGGGATAGGGATTCTAGTGGATAAAAATGGAATTTTACAGAAAAATTAATTACTTAACATTGTTATTAATGAAATTTCATAATATGTGAGAATATATTTTAAACAACTTACATAATTGAAAGGAGCTAAGAAGTAATTTGTAAAAATATATGTCGAGATTGACTCATACTTCTACGGGTTCGACGAATGACCACTACAACAGGGTAGTCGGAGGTCTCGCTCCTTTGGAGAAAGCGGTACCTTGACTCACTTTCAGTGTAAGGCCGGGGGTTGCAAGGGGCAACGCCATACGAAAGTTAAGCGCAAAGTATAATTTAGCTTAAGGATTTATTAGTAACCCTATTGGGTCTCATGTGTTTGGGATCATGTTATAACAGTTAGGGCATATATTATAGTTACTATAAAAATATTATTTGGTGCATGTATGGATTATTGTAGAGTGTGTGATGCATGGGTAGCTAAATTGATGAACTTGGATATATTGCGTGTTCTTATTTTTCTATTTTTAATATAATATCTGTATGATTGCAATATTATTCATTCTTAAATTCTAACAATATAGATTCTCAAAAACGAAAACAACGTTATGTAGGTTCCGATGGATCAACAAATCTGTACATTCTGTATTACATGTTAATATTATGAAAGCCAGATAAATTTATAATGTAGAAGTTACAACTTACAATGCAAAACTGTTGAAATAAAAATGACAATCATTTATTTCATACATATAATTAAACCTCTACATTTTTTTCCATGCAAACAGCCGAATCTAAAAATACAAATACAAACAAAATATTTTTACATGCATTTATATATACGTTGCTGAATATCTAATTTGTAGTTATTATATAATAACTTAACCAAACAGAATCAGAACTCATAATTAAAGTTCATGGCATAAATTAATTAATCTGTTCACACATTAGTTCCGAACCAACCTGATGAAACCTTGGTCTGACAAAGACAATGAACATGCAGGATGAGGTATTTTAATGGAAAAACTGGAATATTTCTTTCTAAATCGCGGGAAAGCGGTTGCCACACTCCATAAACTTTCTTAATTAATCTCTTAATTAATTTTCAGACAATTATTTTAACGTCGATCCGATATGATAGAAGAACCATACTACCTTAGGCTCAGCCATTGGATCAACCACTAATGATGTTATTTTACACTTTAAAGTGTGTCATTTTCTTTAATCTGACCACTAGGAATTGAAGTAGCATACTAAAACTTGTACTACTAGGAATAGACTAGGGTTTTTATCTTTCCATTATATATTTAAATTATTCTTTTTATTAGATTTGTAATGGTTCTTTATTTAAATTATAGAGTTTAACCTAAGGTGACAAAACTGCTGAATTTAAAATTATAACCCTTTTATATAAGACAAAGCTGGTGGATTAAATAAATTGGTGATGTACAATGTATCTTGCAGCTCTGCATGGAGTACAAAATATGCACACACATGTACATTATTCTTCTCTAGCTTAAAAGTTGACTTTTCTCTCAAATTTATTTTAACAAAAAAATTGTCAGTTACGTTAATGGACTTTTTGGGTCTGGATTATTAGAGGGCTGGCTCTAATAAGTCTTGAAATTTAGGCTCCTAAATACAGTGATATTTTTATTTGTATTTGAAAAAAATATTATATATATATTGGTATGTAATATTAGACGAATTTCTTAAGATACTATTCGAAAAATAATTCAAATATTATTCGATTACGAATAACTATCCGAATTTATTAGTATAATTAATTAAAATTATTTAAAAAATTATATTATGATATTAATATAACGTAACACAATTATCAACCATATGATTAAATTATAAAATTTAAAAGAAAAAAAACTAATTACTATATTTAATAAAATATCTTTAAGAAAGATATTAAAAAAATATTATAATTTGTTAGGGATTATGATACCGCATATTTGATTCAATAAAAATGTTGGTTGATCGATGTTCAACAGATACAAATATACATGTATTTATATTTGTATCCGTTTATTTGCCAATATCTCTAATCGAATACGAATAATATGCGTTTAAATTGAATACGAATACGAATATAAAAACGAACGAATATCCTATTTTTCGGTTACCATTTATAATTCTATAAAATTTAATATTGAATTTCGTTTTAATTAATTATTTCAATTCATTTCTGAGTCAAAATGTTAGGATAAATTTTGAATAATAGTTTTTAATTTTCGATTTTGTCGGAAAAAATTTAAACTTGTTAATGTAATATTTGATAATATATATAGATGTCCATTTAGAAAGTTTAACGATAAAATTATTGGTTTGCAAATATATACCAACAGGGACAGTACTGATTGGTAGCAGCCACCAGAGACAATTTAGTCACGATCGAATACCAAAGTATTTTGTCGGACCCTATATTTGTCCTATACCCAAACACATCAGAGTATTGATTCAGCTAACAAGGAAATCAGGAGTATCATGCATGCATGTTAGTTGTTTATGCATAGAGTGAAAGTGATCATATTTAATAGCTAAGAGAAATCATGAATTTGAGCCTGAGTTTTATTAATTATTTAAAATAAATTTACATATTAATATATTTTATTTTATGAGTAGATTAAAATTAAATATTTGAAAACTCAAATTCATTAATTCTCAATAATCACCATTAAAAATAATAATAAATACTTGTAATAAAATCTTTTTCAATTCATGCCATCCATTTTACTTATCAACGGTCCGAATTTATATTTATTTGAAATAAGCAATAAACAAGGATAAAGTCATATAAAGACATGTATTCAAAATCTGGACACAAGTAGATTACGTGCATGCATTTAGAATTTACAAGCATATATAGTCCATAAGTTAAGTATGACTCGTAATATTAATTCAGTCATTTTATTTAAACCAAAGCAAAGCAAATTGTAAGAGTGGGTTGGTAAAATTGTATGTAGTCTAAATTAAATGTGATACCTCAGTTTGATATATTGTAGGAGTATTAAATTAAAAATAAGTTGTAACTATTTTTTAGTTAACTTATGTCGGGTCAAATTGACCCAACTAGTACTATTGAGACGTTGACTGAGTCTTATAATTATTACGTACGTTGAATCCAAATCATGCATGCTGAATTAAGAATTAATATTACACAAATCTACAAGATGAGTTTGTGGTGAATCTAGCTTAAAGATATAATTGAGATTTATGAGTTCATACTAAAGTTCTCCTTGATCCCACAATACCAAACCCAACTAAATATTGAATTGGACCCCTTTCTCTTTTACTTTTCTGTCTCTTTGTCATCCTTTTTTGCCTTTAGGTTCCTAAGCTCCTCCTCCTATATTCATAGCAACTAACTACTTTACCTGTCGTCGACCTAATCATGTGAAACCCGAAACCATCCATATATATATATATTATATATAGAGAGAGAGACATCCAAACTACACATACTGTACACACACTAATCTAATCTAATATCTAATATCTAATATCAAATATCTAATATAATCTAATCGATCAAAATTAATTAATCACTATCATAAAAAGCTTTTATCATAGATCATTTCTCATAATTAGACGGTGCCACGTGTCAATTCACTGTTCGAGAATCCACCTGCTACTAAGTCCTAATTTTCCATTTCCTAATCGCACAAAAAAAGTTTATTTAATTAAAATTTTAGATGTTATTTAAGTAACATGTCTGATCTCTCTATCATAAGTGCGGCTTAATATATATAATCACCAAAGCCTTCAAGCATGTCCTCTTGCGCGGCGGCACATGGGGTAATTAGGTACAAGTCATGTGGCATACGATGGATTCAACGACACGTGTACTAAATACGGCTAGAAATTCGGCACGTACGTACGTGCCATGCATGACTCTCATCACAGGACACTTGGCGCGACGACCATGTTGCATGGCACATGTGATTGTCCTTAATAGGATACTAGCTCCCATGGTATGTTAGGTTGCACGTTCATGAGGGTGCTGCTAACAACACATATAAAGACAGACGATTTTTATAAATTAAGTATAACTTATTAGTCAAAGAAATGGATAATTTTTGTGGCTTCTTCTTCCATGTAATAGCGTGTCCTAGAAGTAAAGTAAAGTAAAGCTGTCTACAAACTTGCATGTTCATGAAAATTAATTAATTAAGGTCATGGTTTTATGGACAGAAGAACATTGGATCTAATTATGTAACATTAATTCTTTCTTCTTTGGTTGTGTTGTATATATAGTTGACTTGTAACTTTTGAAGTAATATACTCCCTCGTGCCTTACTATATTTTTTTTTTTTAGAATTGTGTACAAGTATTAAAAAAAAATAATTATATAAGTATTAAATATAATATTAAATATCTAAATTACTTTTATATTAAATTTTTTTTATTTATTGGGCAAAAAATAATGAGAGAACCAAAGTTATGTTTAATACTTGAGATAATATTAAAACTAATCATTTAATACTTACTTAAAATTCTAAAACGTCATATATTAATTAAGAGACCGAGGGAGTACTATTCAATTTTCTATATATATATATATATATATATATATATATGGAAAAATATATGTACATTCTTATGTAGTAATACATGATCGACTATGATGACGGGTATTTTGGGCTATATTATTTGTTTCCGATTATGTAATACACAACTACCCCTTTAGTGATTGAGAAGAGCGGAGGCTGACAGTTCGGTCCGTCGCTATATGTTGTTTGTCGCTAAAAGTTAAGACGACGGTTCTCTGATATTGTGACGACGACAGATCGAACTGTCGCATGATCCGTCGCTAAAGGGGGTAAACATAATATATAAAATAAAAGTTTGAGCCCTTGAAATGAACTGTGTACATACATTAATTTATTGTGTTGTTGCCGCAACCAATTACTTGTGACAAAAATGAAGAATTATATTGTTCCTATATATTGCTTGTATGTTTCAGTTTTTTATGTTTTATGTTTTAAGAACTCTCTAAAGTTTTGTGTACGTAACACCCGAGGGACGATGCCATAAACTTTTTTCTTTGGGGAGGGGAGGATATAATACGGAAAGGTTATGAATAATTTAGCGAGGTTGGAGAGGTAAGTTGTTACGTCCCTAAAATAGGTATACATCACTCATTTTGAGTTATCAATACATGATACAAAAACAATTACAACTTTATTATTACAACAGTAAAATTATGAGTTTGAATACAAATATTATCTTCTAGACAATATCTATACTCAAATAAATCCTTATCACATTTATTGATACATTATTTTACAAAA
This sequence comes from Panax quinquefolius, assembly GCA_020205615.1. NCBI lineage: Eukaryota > Viridiplantae > Streptophyta > Magnoliopsida > Apiales > Araliaceae > Panax > Panax quinquefolius. Next base: position 13,632,157 of record CM035162.1, on the reverse strand, counting down.
ATGGTGAGGACTACAAAACAACTCTCTCTAGAACCTTCATTCCATAGCCCGACTCGTACTCGCTATATTTCGCCTCCTGAGAAGAAAAATGGAACAAAAAGGAAAAGGGTGAGCTCAACTAGCCCAGTAAAGAATATTACGACTAAGATAATATACAACAAATTATCATTAGTCTTCAACAGAAAAAAAATCTAATAGAATACAATAGACAACAAGTTTTAAATCAATATTCGCAGCGGAAATAATAATTCATTAGAAGAGTTAAGTAGAGAATGCAAACTACTATCTTCTATGTATGAATTTAAAAGTTCATCGCTCATCTTTTATCCCCGTAACATCAATCAATATATATACGGAATCAAATATTCATCTTTGCACTTCACAGCCAAAGATATTCATCGATTGGTCATGCTCATCTAAACACTGTTCATCTTTGCACTACGGCCAAAGATATTCATCGAAATCATTCATCTTTGACTACTGGGCCAAAGATATTCGAGTAATATCATCATTTAAGGCGAGGATGATGAAAATATTTTTAAAGAAAGCGAATCCGATTGAAACAAAATGACAAGGATTAAGGATTAAGGATTCGTACTTTGTTTTATCCATGTCCAAAAATACCTCAAAATAATCATAGTGGTGTAAAATTCAAGAATGATCAAAACATGGATACAATCAAAGCTAGTATCCACAATAGATATTTTAGACGAAAAGGGAAAATTTTCATTTTTCGATGAATAATCATCGTGATTCGTGAATAGTGTCAGATATACGTGAATAGTCTTTAGTATCGTGAATAAAGTAACTCAGAACACCAAAAGTTCCAAATTTGATAAAAACTTCAGATCAATATTTCAAAGATAATGATATTGAAGAAATAATATCATTACGAAAAAAATAATATTCCTTACCTCGTAAAGACAAGTACTCTAAATTAAAAACACTTGGGATAAAAGCTATGACTTGAACTTGCATCAGAGTATAGCAATACTCAAAATATACTCAAAATACTCACAAGAATACGCTCGATAATATAGTGAGAGAAAACTTCAGTTTCTGGTGTGATTTTCAATTCTAACCTAAGCACCCTATTTATAGGAAAATACTTAGAACACAAAAAGTAGAAAATTTAATATAATATTATTATTATTTGTTAAAATTCTATCGCCCACTCTTGGAGATCTGATTTCAAGCAATAAATAACACATGCTAGACCCACTTAACACACCAAAAACGTTTTTCTTGAAAAAAATAATTAAAACTTCCAAAAATCAATTATTTTGGAGCTTCGGAACTTCAATAATTCATAATAAATAGCCATTTTGTCAGAAAATTCGAATCTCGCGCCTTATTATAGGAAATTCAATTCTCTACAACTTTGCAGAAGAAAGTTTTTCCAAATTCCAAACAGAAATTGACCAAAATCTACAAACGGGCGATTTTACAGGCTATAATCAAATTTCGATCAATAATTGTGTCCACCAACACACAAAATATGTGTTAAACATTTAATGCCACAAAAATACTCTTCCTCCTCATATACTTATATATTCCACATTCATTATAAAAATATCACCGTTAATATATTATATATTTAAATGAATTATTTTATCAGAAAAAGATAAAATATTAATTTTCAACAATTGTCATTTTAAAAATTTTCTCCATCTATATCCACATAAAATCAATATTTTCCTCATCATATAAATCAATAATTAATTATTCACAAATAATATTACTGAGAATCACAAGATCTTGCAACCGTGGTAGTTCACCAGAGAAAGGGGCTTTCGATAAGAATTTCTCCTTATTTGGCGCTTGACTAGGTGACGAACCTCTCCTTAGGCGTAACTTTCTAGACATTGCCAATAATGTTATCTAATAATATTATTCAGGATAATATGAATTATTGCTTCGATAATGAAAAATCTTTGTGTAATGACAATTATTTAAACAACAATGAATATAAAATATCAATGCAACAATTATTAAATCAATAAAATCTTGAGCAATAATTATTGTAACCATTATTGAGTAGTGCCTTCTTACGTAAGAATCAATAATTGGTGCAATACTGGTGTGTTCTTGTGTTTTTAACCAATAGAGTATTTTAACGGTATTAAGCTGTAACAACTACTGTCTGTTATTTTTAAACAACTTATATTTCGCGTTTTCTTCATCCAATCGCTTTTTAGTTATGGGGCCCATAAAAGATTCTGCGCCGTCGTCTGAATATTCCCGGCAATGAAGAATATTCTACGACCAAACGAATATTCCCAAACAACAATGAATATTTTATAACCACTTGCTTATTTTGAAATATTTGCGTATTTTACCCTAACTATCCACATTAATCAAATCAACCCTTACTATTTTAAAATAATAAATAGAGAAAATTAAATTTCATTAATAATAAGTTGTGGTTTTACAACCTCCTCTCTTATGAATTTTCATCCTCGAAATTGACGACGTGCACGGTGTTTGAAAAGGTGAGGATACCTCGCTTTCATTTAGTTTCCAATTCCCGAGGTCATTTCCTCTATAGCATGATTCCTCCACGAACTTTAACTTGTGGTATGACCTTTCTTGGCGTAGGACATGCTCCTTCCTATCCAAGATCTTGACAGTACCTCCTCATACGTTAAGTCTTGGCTATCTCGTCCGGTTCTAACTCTATAACGTGGTTCGGGTCTTTCACATATTTCTGAAAGATGAGATATGTGAAACACATTATGAACACGAGACATACTTGGAGGTAACGCGAGTCTATAGGCTACATTTCCTACTCGGTCAAGAATTTAAAATGGACCGATAAATCGTGGATTGAGCTTTCCTCTCTTCCCAAATCTTGTAACTCCTTCCATGGAGCAACTCGCAACAATACATGATCCCTATACTAAATTCCACGTCCTTTCGATGAAGATCCATAACCCTTTTGTCGATCTTGTCTTGGTTTGTATCGTTGTTGAATCATTTGGATCTTTTTGGTAGTCATACGCGTCTTAACTTTCGAGTCCCAATAATGTTGCTTCACCCACCTCATCCCAACATATTGGAAGCGACACTTTTCGTCCATATAATGCTTCAAATGGAGCCACACCTATACTTGCTCGATAAGCTGTTCTTGTAGGAGAATTCCACCAATGGTAAATACTTATCTCAACCGCCTTGAAGTCTAGGACACGAGTCTTAATAGATCTTCAAGAGTTTGAATAGTCCTCTCTCGATTGTCGTCTGTTTGAGGATGGTATTGAAAGTAATATGCACCTACAAGCCAATCATGTTTGATGATAAAGCATATATTTTGTAACAATCTTATTCATTTATTAATAAAAAGTATTAATTTATTAAAGGCTTTTAATTATCTACATGATCTTTGTTTTATAATATGTGATAAACCCATAGTTTTAAGCAATGCTTTTAGAATAATGATGATGATCATTCTAATGAGATCTAAATTCTTTGAAAAGCTTAAAACTAAAATAGTTCCCAATCGTTGGATTACTAAATTGGGGATTAGTGAATCCGGATAGATTGGTACATCGTTCTTGCTCATTGGATGAGGATGATTGATCTCATGATCATTTGTGTGGAGACACTAAAGCAAGTATGTAGGTGCTTATTAGAGAATAAGTTTCCTTTGAGCGTGGCTCATTAAGGAATACTAATGGAGTTTTATTTGCTGTCAATAGGAATTCTGTAGTGATAGTAGTCTAGTGATCCTTGGACTTGAGATCATCATAGTATCTTGTGTATGATGAATTATACTTTGACTTATTCCTTAAGACCCTTAGGGTATATCAAAAGGTATGCTTGGGTATAATAAGTTATACATGGAGATAATGTATGATCAATAAAGAATCTACCACTTCTAATAAAAGAAGAGAAATGTCCTATGTGATTCGATAAATGACAACCCAGTAGTCCTTGACCAAGGCAGAATGAAATTAGAAAGGAGTTTCTAATTTGCATTATTTGGAGTTGTGCATTTAAGGATCGAAATACATATAATTAAATAAAATAAGACTTGATGAAATTCCATGTCTTATATTTAATTGGGACATTGTATGGTGGAAGGATTGAATTATAAATAACTATTTACTCAAAGGTTCTTTTATGATTAATGTTGAAATCTATATTATCTGGAAAGTCGTTGATCATTGGGAGGCTTATCCTATTGTAGAATAAATATTATTTATTCAAATAAATTAATTATTTAATTTATTTATTTAAATAAGATTAGAATTGTTCTAATTGATTTATTCACAATAGGTTTAATATGGAGAACCTAAAGGGTCACACCATAAAAGGAAGAATAATTATTTAAGAAGTTAATGGCATAATCGTAATAATATGTTAAGTATATTTAATTTAATCTATGGTGATAGAATAAATTAAATAGCTTAATTTTATTATTTAATATTTTAGAAATATTAAATATAAATTAATAAGAGAGTCTTATTAATATTATTACAATTATTATTATTTTAATTTCTAAAAGAGTTTAGGAATTAATTTAATATAAGTACTCTCATTTATTCCTAATTAGATTAGGAAGGAAAATTAGTTAAAGGAGTTTAATTAATTATCCCTAATAAGATTAGGGAGCTTAATTAATTAAAAGAATTTAATTAATTAAATAAATCCCAATTCCTTAATTGTTAAGGTGGGTTGCCCACATCTATTAATAAGAGAGTCTTATTATGGGTGAGGGGTTGTTGACTTTTCAAACATCTGACATAATTCCAATTGTTGGGAGAGTACACCTTTTTCTATAGAGATAGAAAAACTAGGGTTTAGCCAACCACCCCTTCTTCTTGAATTTTCTTCTTCCTTGGTGGATCACCTCTAGAGGCCAAACATTTGGGTGGCTAACGTTGATCAAAGGAAGGAACCAAACCCGGTGGATTCAAGATTGAACGCGAAAGGATTTGGAGGTGAACTTGTACCTGAGGAAGCTCGATCTTCAAGGGTATGATTTATTCTTTATCTTTTCGTTTAATTAATAATAATGCATAAAGGATGATCCGGGTTTTATGATTTGTAAATAATTTTTAAACTTTGATTTTTACACGCTTCCGCACTTTTATACAATTTGATTGCGCTCATGAATATTACAAACCTAACAGGTATGCCGAACTAAATCGCAAATCCGTGCCCATAGCTTTTTGTAAGCTAACCCAAAATCTTGAAGTGAATCTTGGGTCACGATCCGAAACTATGGATACATGCATGCCATACAACCTCACAATCTCATTCACGTACATACTAGAAGAGGCGTTCGAGGAATAAGTCTCCGTGTCGGCAAGAAATGGCGAACATGGTTAATCTATCAACAATAACCCAAATAACATTAATGCCTTGAGAAACCGTAGGAAGACCCGTGAATTGAAATCCATGGTAATGTGTTTCCACTTCCATTTCGAAATCTCAAGTGGTTCTGACGGACCCTTAGGTACTATATGCTCCGCCTTTACGTTGTAAGTTAAACACATCGAGATAAACTTTGCAATCTCTCTTTTCATATTGTTTCTACCAAAATGTATGTCGAAGATCACGATACATTTTAGTACTTCGAGGATGGATTGCAAATGGTGTATTGTGTGCCTCCATCATAATCTTGTACTTCAAATCGAGTCGTTAGGAACACAAAGTCTAGAGTGGACTCAAGTATTCCTTCTTCATCAATTCTCGCTTCGAATAGCTCCTTCTTGTACTTTCTTCTTCATACGCATCACTCAAGATCCGGTGGCTCGAGCAACCTTAACTTTTCTATTAAAGTTGGCTCTGTCGTATCTTGACATCATCGCACTCATTCCCGCGATATGATCTTCTACTCAACGCCGTCATTTACCACGTTCGCTTTTCGGGATGGTATTGAATAGTGTGGTCATAGTCTTTCAATAGCTCGGCGTCATTTGTCAGTATGATGAGTTCTTTTGAGTGAAGAAATATTTAAGGCTTTTATGGTTTGAATATATCTCCACTTTTCTCCCATATATAGATAGTGCCTCCATATATTTAGCACGAAAACGATCACGCTAACTCTAGATCATGAGTAGGATAATTCCTCTCATACTCTTTAAGTTGTCATGAGGCATAGCTATGACTTTCCCACGTTGCATGAGAACACATCCTAACCCTTTGCACGAAGCATCATTTGAGATAACAAATCCATCCGAACCGGATGGTATTGTTAAACAGTCTTAGAAATAAGTCTCCTCTTAAGCTCTTGGAAACTCTTCTTGCATTCTTCGCTCCAAACGAATTTTGTATCCTTAGGAGTTAGCTTAGTTAATGGAGTAGCGATTTGAGAAAACCCTTCCACGAATCTCCGATAATAACCATTTAGACCCGTAGAAGCTTACTACGTCTTGGTCACCGACTTTGGTTGCTCAACTTTGTATTGCTTCAATCTTCGTCGGGTCCACGGATACTCCATGTTTTGACACTGACGTGCCCAAGAAATGCTACTTCCTCAAGCCGAACTCGCATTTCTTCAATTTGGCATATAGTTTATTTTCACGAAGCCTTTGGAGTACCAGCTTCAAATGGTGCTCATGATCTTCACAACTTTTGGAATATATGAGGATGTCTTCAATAAAAACAACAACGAATTGATCCAAATATTCCTTGAATACTCGGTTCATCATATCCATGAAAGCCGCAGGAGCATTAGTCAGTCCGAAAGACATAACTAAGAATTCATAATGACCGTACCGAGTCAAGTTTAAACGTTGAGCACAAGCAGGAGAGATAAATGAATGAGTGGCACCGGTATCAAGTAAGGTATAAACTTATAAGAATTTATAAATAGCTTACACTGTGATCACCTCGTTTGGGTTCCTTACATTTTGACCGATCACAACAAAAGCTCTTCCCGAACAGATTGAATTTTACTTTTTACGGGACGATCTTTCGAGTCACGAATCCTCATTGAACTAGGTTTCATTTCAAGATAATCTCGAGCGATATGTCCTTCCTTTCCACAATTATAGTATACCTTGAACTGTTGTGGGCAGTTTGATTGATATGTCCCTCTTTCCCGCATTTATAGCATATGATGGGTGGTCGTTCTCCTCCCTTAGAAACCGATTCTTTGCAAGACTGTCGTCTTCACACGGTAGTTGTTCAATCTCCTCTTTTAAAATCTCCCTCGACTCGCTTCTTCTATTTTCATGGCCATGATTACCACCGTAGTGGTTACCATTTTTGTCCGCTTTTTCTTTTCTCTTTGGTTATCGTTGTTTTGTTGACTACCATCTCCGGTATGATCCACGGTTGTGGTCCCTCGGTTGGAGTGCATATCGTTATCTCGCCTAATAATTGAGCCCTGTTAAGAACATCCGAATAGAGAGAAAATTTATGAGAAATGAGATATTGTCGTATCTGCGGGTTTCAAACCTCTAAGAAACATCCGCGTCATACGTTCCTCATTCTCCACCAAATGAGGTCTGCAAACACAGTAACTCTGCAAACTTTGCCTCGTCATTGAGACACCAAATCGTATTGTTTTGTTCTAATCGATGAACTCCACTTCCTTCATATAGCGAACACTTCAGGAAAGTATTTATCATTAAATAATTTGAAATGTCTCCCAAGATATCTTTGAGTGTGGTTGGATGGAGTGCCTTCACAGACTCCCACCAAGAGTGATCGCTTTCGCCACGGAATATAAAGGTGGCGAATGGAACCTTCTATTCTCCGTGTATCCCAAGACATCGAATATCTTGGTAATTTGCTTGACCCGTGTTTCCGCCGCATGATCGGATCGCTTTCCCTTAAATTCGGTGGTCCCAACTCTTTGAAGCGCTTGTTTGTGACAACCCGTGAATTGCTATCATTTCCTCTCGTATTTTGAACACGAGTCTCCTCATTCGATTTTGCATGAGCGCTAAAAAGCTTCTAAACATCCCTCGTTCATCATCGCTTTCGGTGGTGTTGTTCGGGAGGAACATTCTTTAGCTTTGTTGCACGTTCTCCTCGTTGGTGAGTCTGAGCGTCTCCACGGTCTCATTTCCATTGTTAATATTCTCGATCGACATTCTCAAAATCTTGTTATAAAACAAGGGTTAATTAAGGAAATCAATATATCACATAATATCCCTATATCTTGACCAACTAACAAATAAGCTTAGGTAGGACACACTTAGCGAAGGATTTACTCGTCTCTCCCTCCTAGTTCTATTCCCCGATCTCCGCGGAGATCATATCCCTAATCTCGATACCAACTATGACACCCCAAAATAGGTATACATCACCCATTCCGAGTTGTCAATACATGATGCGAGAAACAACTACAACTTTATTATTACAACAAGAAATTGTGAGTTTGAATACAAATATTATCTTCTAGACAATATCTATACTCAAATAAATCCTCATCACATTTATTGATACATTATTTTACAAAATGGTGAGGACTACAAAACAACTCTCTCTAGAACCTTCATTCCATACTCCGACTTGTACTCGCTTATATTTTCGCCTCACGAGAAGAAAAATGGAACAAAAAGGAAAAGGTGAGCTCAACTAGCCCAAAGAAAGAATATTATGACTAAGATAATATACAACAAATTATCATTAGTCTTCAACGGGGAAAAAATCTAATAGAATCTGATAGACAACAAGTTTTAAATCAATATTTGCGTGAAATAATAATTCATTAGAAGAGTTAAGTAGAGAATGCAAACTACTATCTTCTATGTATGAATTTAAAAGTTCATCGCTCTATCTTTTATCCCTCAGTAACATCAATCAATATATATCTCGAATCAAATATTCATCTTTGCACTACTGCCAAAGATATTCATCGATTGGTCATGCTCATCTAAAACACTGTTCATCTTTGCACTACTACCAAAGATATTCATCGAAATCATTCATCTTTGCACTACGAAGCCAAAGATATTCAATAATATCATCATTTAAGACCGAGGATGATGAAAATATTTTTAAAAAAGCGAATCCGGTGAAACAAAATGATGAGGATTAAGGATTAAGGATTCGTACTTTGTTTTATCCATGTCCAAAAATACGTCAAAAATAATCATAGTGGTGTAAAATTCAAGAATGATCAAAACATGAATACAATCAAAGCTAGTATCCGAATAGATATTTTGAATAAAAGGAAAATTTTCATTTTTCGATGAATAGTGCCGTATTCGTGAATAAGACAAGATCGTGAATAAGTGTCGATACGTGAATAGTAACCCTGACACTAAAAGTTCCAAATTTGATTAAAAAGTTCAGATCAATACTTCGGCATCACGATAAATAATATCATAAAAAAAAATAATATCATTTACCTCGAAAGATCGGTCTTTCAATTAAAACACAAGAATATAGGCTATGACTTGAACTTGCACCAGTATAGAAATACTCAAAGTATACTCAAAATACTCACAAGAATACATTTCGATGATATAGAGAGAAAATTCAGTTTTCTGGTGTGATTTTCAATTCTAACCTAAGCACCCTATTTATAGGAAAATGCTTAGAACACCGAAAGTAGAGAATTTATATATAATATATATATATATATATATACAAATTTGTCTACACACCTAGAACCATCTGAATTCAAAGAACTTGCATGTGTTTAATGAGGCTAACCAAACACAAAACATTTTGTTAATTAAAACAATTAAAACTTCCAAAAATCAATTATTTGAGCTTTGGAACTTAAATAATTCATAATAAATAGCTTTTTATCAGAAAAATTGAAACTCGCGATTTTCCATAGGAAATTCCATTATCTACAACTTTGCGTAAGAAAGTTTTCCAAATTCCAAAGCGTAAATTTAATGAAATCCACAAACGCAGAGCAATTCTACGTGCTATAATCAAATTTCAAATCGAGAAATGGGGTTCGTGAGCATGTTTAACATGTTTTAAACATTTATTGCAACAAAAATACTCTTCCTCCTCAGTATACTCATATATCCCACATTCGTTGTAAAAATATCACCATTATTATATTATTAAAATATAATAATATATTTAAATGAATTATTTTATCGTAAAAGATAAAATTTCAATTTTCAACAATTGTCACATTAAAAATTTTCTCCATCTATATCCACATAAAATCAATATTTTCCTCATCATATGAATAAATAATTAATTATTCACAAATAATATTACAGAATCACAATATTGACAATCAGGCAGTTCCTAGGAAAGATGGAGGGCTTTCAATAAAATTTCTCTTCTTGGTGGCATAATTAGGTGACCAAACCTCTCCTTAGACAAACTTTCTAGACAATGCCAATAATGTTATCTAATAATATTATTCAGATAATATGAATTATTGCTTCGATAAAGAAAAAATACTGTGTAATGACAATTATTGAACCAACAGAAATATAAAATATCAACGCATCAATTATTAAATCAATAAAATCTTTGAAGCAAGAATTAATTTGTAACCATTATTGAGTAGTGCCTTCTTACGTAAGAATCAATAATTGGTGCAATGCCTTCTTAGTCATAATATTCTTTACTGGGCTAGTTGAGCTCACCCTTTTCCTTTTTGTTCCATTTTTTCTTCTCGGGAGGCGAGAATATAAATGCAGTTTAGCCTGGGTATGGAATGAAGGTTTTAGAAAGAATTGTTTAGTAGTCCTCACCATTTTGTAAAATAATGTATCAATAAATGTGGTGATGATTTATTTGAGTATAGATATTATCAGAAGATAATATTTGTATTCAAACTCATAGTTTTCTTGTTGTAATAATAAAGTTGTAGTTGTTTCGTACCATGTATTGACAACTCGGAATAGGTGATGTATACCTATTTTGGGGCGCCACGGTTGGTATCGAGCTTAGGATATGATCTCAAGCGGAGATCGGGGAATAGAACTAGGAGGGAAAGATGAGTAAATCCTTCGCTAGTGTGTCCTACCTAAGCTTATTTTTTAGTTGGTCAAAGTATATAAGGATATTATGTGATATATTGATTTCCTTAATTAACCCTTATTTTATTACGATGATTTGAGAATGTCGAATCGAGAATATTAACAATGGAAATGAGACCGTGGAGACGCCTCTGTACTCACCAACGAGGAGAGCGCGGCAACAGTGGCAATGTTCCTCCCGTGAACAACACCACCGGCGGCAGATGATGAACGAGGGATGTTTAGAAGCTTTTTGCAGTTCATGCAAAAATCGACGAGGAGACTCGTGTTCAAAATATCTGAGGAGGAAATGATAGCAATTCACGGGTTGTCACAACCAAGCGATTCAAAGAGTTGGGACCACGAATTTACGGAAAGCGAGATCCGATCATCGGCGGAAACATGGGTCAAGCAAATTACCAAGATATTCGATGTCTTGGGATGCACGGAGAACAGAAGGTTCCATTCGCCACCTTTATGTTCCGTGGCGAAGCAGATCACTGGTGGGAGTCTATAAAGCGTACCCATCCGGTAGACTCAAAGATGTCTTGGGAGACGTTTGAAACTATTTAATGACAAATACTTTCACGAAAGTGTTCGTCATATGAAGGAAGTGGAGTTTATTAGGCTGGAGCGAGAACAACGATGGCGGTGTCTCGAAGACGAGGCAAAGTTTGCAGAGTTATCCAGTTTGCACCTCATTTGGTGGAGAATGAGGAACGATGACGCGGATGTTTCTTAGAGGTTTGAAACCCAAGATACGTCAAGATCTCATTTCTCATAAATTTTCTCTATTCGGATGTTATGTAAATGAGGCTCAATTATTTAGGCGAGATAACAAGTACGGTCAACTGAGGACCACAACCGAGGATCGTACTGTGGGGATAGCGATCAATGAATAATGATAACCAGCGAGAAAGAAAGCAGACGGACAAAATGGTAACCACCACTGGTGGTAATCATGGCCATGAAAATAGAAGAAGCGAGTCGGGGAAGAGATTTTAAAAGAGGAGATTTAACAATGACCATGTGAAGAGCGATAAAGGCGTGAAAGAATCGGTTCTAAGGGAGGAGAACGACCACCGGTCGTATATTCTAAATCACGAAAAAGAGGGACATATCGGTCAAAGCGCCACAACATTTCAAGGTATGCTATAATTGTGGAAAGGAATGACATATCGCTCGAGATTATGACGATGAGCGAAACCTAGTTCAATGGGGACGGTGACTCAAAAGATCGTCCCAAAAAGTCAAAGTCAACGATTTGGGAAGAGCATTTGTTGTGATTTGGTCATAATGCGAGAACCCAAACGAGGTGATCACGGGTAAGCTATTTATAAATTCTTGCATAAGTTTATACCTTACTTAATACGGGTGCTACCCATTCATTTATCTCTCCGCATGTGCTCAACGTTTAAACTTGACTCAAGAAATTAGACTTTGACCTATCTGTGGAAACTCCGTTAGGAGAAACTTTCATCACATCCACTTTGTTTATAAATCTTGTTTGATTCAAGTTGGAACCATCACCTTACCATTGACCTTATCTCTTTAAAGATACTTGTTTTTGATGTGATTTTGGGATTGATTGGTTAACTACTCATCATGCCAAAATTGATTATTTTCGTAAGGTTGTTAGTTTTCATATTCCTAACCAACTCAGTAGTTCAATTCAAGCAACTAAACCATTAAAATCAATCACCGTCATATCTAATCATAAAGCTATTCGTTTATTGAAAGACACGTCAAATTTGAATAATATTCTCATTGTTATTGACTTTTCCGACGTATTTCAGAAGAACTTCCGGCCTACCCCGTAACGTGAAGTTGAATTCTTTATTGATCTTGAACACAGTACAAAGCCCATTTCTAAAACCCCATATCGAATGGCTCTATTGAACTTCAGGAGTTAAAGGTCCAACTACAGAATTGTTGGACATCGGTTTCATTCATCTAAGTACATCTCCTTGGGTGCCCTCTGTTTTATTTGTAAAGAAGAAAGACGGGAGTATGCGACTTTGTATTGACTATCGGGAATTGAACCATGTCACCATCAAGAATAGGTATCCTCTACCTCGTATTGATGACTTGTTTGACCCGATTCTGAGGGCACAATTCTTTTCAAAAATCGATCTTCGATTCGGATATCATCAATTTGAAGATTAGAGGCGAGGATATTCCAAAGGCGCGCTTTAGAACTCGAAGACGGGCATTATGAATTCTTAGTCATGTCTTTGGATGACTAATGCTCCTATGGCTTTCATGGATATGATGAACCGAGTATTCAAGGAATATTTGGATCGATTTGTTGTTGTCTTTATTGATGACATCCTTATATATTCCAAAAGTCGTGAAGATCATGAGCACCATTTGAAGTCGGTACTCCAAAGGCTTCGTGAAAACAAACTATATGCCAAATTAAAGAAATGCGAGTTCGCTCGAGGAAGTAGCATTCCTTGGAACGCGATAATTGGTGTCGAAAACATGGAGTATCTGTTGATCCGACGAAGATTAAAGCAATCAAAAGTTAGAGCAACCAGAAGTCGGTGGATCAAAATCACGTAGCTTTTTGGGCTTAATTTGGTTATTATCGGAGATTCGTGGAAGGGTTTTCTCGAATCACTACTCCATTAACTCACTAACTCGGAAGGATACAAAATTCGTTTGGAGCGAAGAATGCGAGAAGAGTTTCCAAGAGCTTAAGAGGAGACTTATTTTGGCACTTTGTTCTAACAATACCATCCGGTTCGGATGGATTTGTTATCTCTGGCCGATGCTTGAGGCAAAGGGTTAGGATGTGTTCTCATGCAGCGTGGGAAAGTCATAGCTTTATGCCTCATGATAACTTAAAGAGTATGAGAGGAATTATCCTACTCGTGATCTAGAGTTAGCGGTGATATTTTCGCGCTTAAAGATATGGAGGCACTATCTATATGGGGAGAAAGTGGAGATATATTCGGACCATAAAAGTCTTAAATATTTCTTCACTCAAAAGAACTCAACATGCGACAAATGACGTTGGCTCGAGCAATTGAAGACTACGACCACATTATTCAATACCATCTCGAAAAGCGAACGTGGTAGCTAACGTTGAGTAGAAGATCATATCACGAGGAGCGAGTGCGATGATGTTAAGTATACGACAGAGCCAACTTTAATAGAAAAGTTAAGGTTGCTTTCGAGCCACCAGGCCGGAATGATGCGTATGAAGAAGAAAGTACAAGAAGGAGCTATTCCTAAGCGAGAATTGATGAAGAAGGAATACTTGAGTCCACTCTAGACTTTGTGTTCCTAACGACTACGATTTGAAGTACAAGATTATGATGGAGGCACACAATACACCATTTGCAATCCATCCTGGAAGTACTAAAATGTATCGTGATCTTGGACATACATTTTGGTGGAACAATATGAAGAGAGAGATTGCAAAGTTTATCTCGATGTGTTTAACTTGTCGGCGTGTAAAAGCGGAACATCTTGTACCTAAAGGGTCGTTGCAACCACTTGAGATTCGAAATGGAAGTGGGAACACATTACCATGGATTTCGTTACGGGTCTTCCTACACGGTTTCTCGGGCATCAATGCTATTTGGGTTATTGTTGATAGATTAACCAAGTCCGCTTCATTTCTTGCCGACACGGAGACTTATTCACTTGAACGTCTTGCTAGTATGTGACGTGAATGAGATTGTGAGGTTGTATGGCATGCTGTATCCATAGTTTCGGATCGTGACCCAAGATTCACTTCAAGATTTTGGGTTAGCTTGCAAAAAGCTATGGGCACGGATTTATGATTAAGTTCGGCATACCATCTTCAAAGCAGATTTGACAATCGTAAAGGACTATTCAAACTCTTGAAGATTTATTAAGACTCTGTGTCCTAGACTTCAAGGGCAGTTGGGATAAGTATTTACCATTGGTGGAATTCTCCTACAACAATAGTTATCAGCAAGTATAGGTGTAGCTCCATTTGAAGCATTATATGGACGAAAGTGTCGCCTCCAAAGATGTTGGGACGAGGTGGGTGAAGCAACACTTTGTTGGGGACTAGAGTTGGTAATGTATGACTACGGAAAAGATCCAAATGATTCGACAACGATACAAAGCGGCACAAGATCGACAAAAGAGTTATGCGGATCTTCATCGAAAGGACGTGGAATTTAGTGTAGGGGATCATGTATTATTGCGAGTTGCTCCATGGAAGGGAGTTACAAGATTTGGGAAGAGAAGAAAGCTCAATCCACGATTTATTGGTCTATTTCAAATTCTTGACCGAGTAGGAAATGTAGCCTATAGACTCGCGTTACCTCCGAGTATGTCTCGTGTTCATAATGTGTTTCACATATCTGTACTTTGTAAATATGTGAAAGACCCGAACCACGTTATAGAGTTAGAACCGGACGAGATAGCCGAAGACTTAACGTATGAGGAGGTACCTGTCAAGATTTTGGTTAGGAAGGAGCATGTTGTATGCGCAAAGGTCATACCAAAAGTTAAAGTTTTGTGGAGGAATCATGCTATAGAGGAAATGACCTGAGAATTGGAAACGAAAATGAAAGCGAGGTATCCTCACCTTTTCAAACACCAGTACGTCACGTCAATTTCGAGGGACGAAATTTCATAAGGAGGGAGGTTGTAAGACCCCAACTTATTATTAATGAAATTTAATTTTCTATTTATTATTTTAAAATAGTAAGGGTTGATTTGATTAATGTGGATAGTTTGGGGTAAAATCATAAATACTTCAAAATAAGCAAGTGGTTATAAAATATTCATTGTTGTCGGGGAATATTCGTTTGGTCGTGGAATATTCTGATCTTTGTCGGGGAATATTAAATATTGACGCCAGTAGCAAATGTGGGCCCCATGTGCGGAAAGCGATTGGATGAAGAAAATGACAAATATAAGTGGTTTAAAAATATCGTACGTAGTTATTCACAGATTAATCTTGTTAAAATACCCGGTGGTTAAAACACACGATGGCACCTGATATTGCACCAATTATTGATTCTTACGTAAGAAGGCACTACTCAATAATGGTTACTGTGTAATTCTTATTCAAATATTTTATTGAGTTAATAATTGTTGCGTTGATATTTTATATTCTTTCATTGTTCAATAATTGTCATTACACGGTATTTTTTATTATCGAAGCAATAATTCATATTATCTGAATAATATTATTAGATAACATTATTGGCAATGTCTAGAAAGTTACATCTAAGGAGAGGTTTGGTCACCTAATTGGCGTGCCAGTAAGAAGAAATTCTTATTGAAAGCCCCCTTTCCGGAGGCGCCGGTTATCAATATTGTGATTCTGTAATATTATTTGTGAATAATTAATTATTGATTCATATGATGAGAAAATATTGATTTTATGTGGATATAGATGGAGAAAATTTTAATGTGACAATTGTTGAAAATTGAAATTTTATCTTTTCTCGATAAAATAATTCCTTTAAATATATTATTATATTTTAATAATATAATAATGGTGATATTTTTACAACGAATGTGGGATATATGAGTATCGAGGAGGAAGAGTATTTTTGTTGCAATAAATGTTTAAAACATGTTAAACATATATCGGTGGACCCCATTTATTGATGAAATTTGATTATAACTGTAAAATCGCTTGTTTATGGATTTTGGCCAATTTCTATTTGGAATTTGGAAAAACTTTCTTCGCAAAGTTGTAGAGAATTGAATTTCCTATAACAACTCACGAGATTCGAATTTTCGATAAAAGGGCTATTTATTATGAATTATTGAAGTTCAAGCAAAATAATTAATTTTGGAAGTTTAAAATATTTAAAATTAGAAAACGTTTTTTTTTCATTATGGTGTGTTTACATGTGGGTTGAATGAGCTGAATTCAGTTCTTGGAAGGTTGGCGTAGGAAATTTTATTATAAATAATAATATTATATTAAATTTTACGCTTTGGTATTCTAAGATTTTCCTATAAATAGGGTGCTGCTTTAGGTTAGAATTGAAAATCACATCGAATGAAGTTTTCTCTCTATATTATCGAAAGCGTATTCTTGTGAGTATTTTGAGTATACTTTGAGTATTGTTGATCTGCAAGTTCCTTCAAAGACTATACCCAGTATTCAAATTAGAAGTACTTAATCTTTCGAGGTAAGGGATGTTATTTTCTTCTCAAATGATATTATTTCCTCAATATCATTATCTTTCAAATATTGGTTGAAACTTTTTATCAAATTTGGAACTTTTCCATATCGGGGTTACTTATTCATAAGTTCTTATTCATGAGTTCTTTTATTCACGAGTTACTTATTCATGAGATTCTATTATTCACGAGTTATTATTCATTAAGTACTATTATTCATGAAAGCGTGAAGATGTTTTTTTGGGAAATTTCTATCTTTTGGTGTGTGAGTTCTTATTCACGATATCTGACACTATTCATAGAAAAATAAAATTTCTTCTTTTTGTCCAAAATATCTATTTCGGATACTAGCTTTGATTGTATCCATGTTTTGATCATTCTTGAATTTTACACCACTATGATTATTTTTGAGGTATTTTGAACATGGATAAAACAAAGTATTTAATCCTTAATCCTTAATCCTTGTCATTTTGTTTCTTTGGATTCGTTTCTTTAAAATATTTTCATCATCCTCGGTCTTAAATGATGATATTATTGAATATCTTTGGCTTCAGTAGTGCAAAGATGAATGATTTCTGAAGAATATCTTCGTAGTAGTGCAAAGATGAGCAGTGTTTAGATGAACATGAATTAATGATGAATATCTTTGGCACAGTAGTGCAAAGATGAATATTTGATTCAGATGTATATTGATTGATGTTACAGGATAAAAGATAGAGCGATGAACTTTTTAATTCATACATAGAAGATAGTAGTTTGCATTTCTACTTAACTCTTCTAATGAATTATTATTTCACCGCTGCGAATATTGATTTAAAATTTGTTGTCTATTGTATTCTATTAGATTTTTCCTGTTGAAGACTAACGGTAATTTGTTGTATATTATCTTAGTCATAATATTCTTTTCTTGGGCTAGTTGAGCTCACCCTTTTCCTTTTGTTCCATTTTTTTCTTCTCGGGAGGCGAGAATATAAGCGAGTGCAAGTAGCCTGGGTATGGAATGAAGGTTTTAGAAAGAATTGTTTAGTAGTCCTCACAATTTTGTAAAATAATGTATCAATAAATGTGATGAGGATTTATTTGAGTATAGATATTATCTGAAGATAATATTTGTATTCAAACTCACGCTTTTTCTTGTTGTAATAATAAAGTTGTAGTTGTTTACGTGCCATATATTGACAACTCGAATAGGTGATGTATACCTATTTTTGGGGCGCCACAGATCTCTAATTGAGAATTATACTTCAAACAAACACCAAGATTATATAGGTAGTGCTCGTAGATATACTCAATTAAGTGGATGAAGCACAAACCGCATCTTATGATGACTCGAGGTTGTATGTCATTAGACATCTTGTATGATAGTGGCAAAACACCCTTCCAACGTTGGGTTCGCTTCACCCTATTTGAATCACCAAATATAACTACTAAATGATGACCACCGTTCTATTCCCCTGTTACACCCGCTCGACCCAACTACACTCTTATTACCTGAAAAGAATTGTGAAGCAAAAGGGTGAGCACAACTAGCTCAGTAAAGAATATCATGACTAAAGATAATTAAATTATCAATAACCTTCATCAATAATAAATCAAAGATTTAGAACATATGGTAGATGATAAAACTTTTCAACCATAGTTACAGCGGAACGAGCAATCCATTAGAAGAGTCAAATAGACCATAAAATCTATTTTCTTCTCCATGTTAAAAGTCCACTAACAATGTTTTATCCCTGTAACATCAATCAACAATTCCTGTCCACAATCATATGTATAACTCATAATCATAATTGTAGTTCTAAATTCCTTTTCTCATCCAGGACGAAGATAATTTTCATCACCTATCTTTACCTGAAACATCGAAGCTCATGGTTATACCAAATCACAATTCATGTTCATAATCATACTAATAAATTCATCTTTGCACTACGGGCCAAAGATATTCGTCAACAATTCATCTTTGCACTACTGACCAAAGATATTCAACCACAGATCATCTTTGCACTACAGGCCAAAGATATTCAACAAGATCATCTTTTTGCACTATGGGCCAAAGATATTCAACAACGATTCATATTTGCACTATGGGCCAAATATATTAATATCTCAAAGAAATATATAATCATTTGTAATTTATATAAACAATAATTATAACCATGTTGATCATTTCACCTTTGACTTAAGCTAAAGATATTCAATTATAAATTCAATGGTCATGATCATACCTATTCAACAATTCAACTTTGACCATCGCCAAAGAGAACCCATAGTCATGATCATACTAATAATCTACCCATCTTTACACTTAAGCCAAAGAGAAATTAATATCATCATTAGGGTTATAAAATGTTATATATGATAATAAAAATAATATAATCAACATATAGATTTAATCTCAAGAGTAATATTCATAACTCAACTATAATTTGGTCAGAAAAAGAAACCAATTTTTGTCATGAATAGTACCCGTGAATAGTAATCGTGAATAATAACTCATGAATAGTACTCAGTATTCGTGACATAAGATCGTAATCAGTATACGTAAATAATGTCATATCGTAAATAGTGCCATATACATAAATAAGTAAGAGTATAAGTGAATAAGGTCGATACGTGAATAGTAACCCGACTAAAAAAAGGTAGAAATTCCATAATAAAATCTATACCAATATTTCCAAGATAATGATATTGAAAGAATAACATCATTATGAAGAAAATAACATCCCTTAATATCCCTTACAATCCCCTTACTATCCCTTACCTCAAAAAGCAAAGACTTACGATTGGATATCGGATATGACACTGAAGAAAATTTGCACTGATGAATAACATATCACCAAGTATCTAAATACTCACAAAATACACTCGATAATCTAGAGAGAAAAAGAGAGAAAACTTGTTTCTGGTGTGATTTTCAATTTAACTTAGCCTCTATTTATAGGAAAATGTTAAGACGTCAAGCAGCACTTAAACCAACCTCGATGGATTTACTCGCTACTATTCCCACCCACCACATTTGAAAATTCAATTGAGCACATTTCTCACCAACCAAAAGTGGGGCCCACCAATTCTAGAATTTTCCACCAAAATCATTTATAACCTAATTTCCAAGAATCACCACCTCTTAAAATTGTAACAAATTATACGCTCATTTTTAACGGTTCAAAATTTGTGAACATATACTCAACTTATATATGTATAACATATCCAAAAATCCCAACGATCCAACGGATAAATTAAAAATTATAACCCACACAATAAAGCTGTAAGAACACTGATTTGATCTTTTAATACCTCCAATCCGACAAAATACTGATAAAATACCTCAACATTAATTTCTTCATTTATAACCAAATAAATTAATCCATCATTTATATCCACATCAAATAAATATTTCATTATCATATAAATCAATAATTAATTATTCACAAATAATATTATGTAATCACAATAATGATAACTGTGCGGTCAGCAGGAAAGCAGGGGGCTTCCGATAAGAATTTCTCATCTTGCAAGCGCAATTAGGTGACCAAACCTCTCATCGATGTAACTTTCTAGACATTAACAATAATGCTATCTAATAATATTATTTAAATAATATGAATTATTGATCTGATAATGGGAAATACTGTGCAATGATAATTATTGAAATAACAATAATATAAAATATCAACGTAGCAATTATTGAACCAATAAAATAAAATATTGAATAGAAATAATCATGTAACAATTATTGAGTAGTGCCTTCTCACGTAAGAATCAATAATTCAACAATATCGTGTAATATCGTAATGCCATCGTGCAAACCACGCGTAGACATCGTATTTTAACCACGGGTATTCCAACAAGTGTTAATTCAGAATAACTATGTCGTTATTTATAAAAACTAAATTTTTGTCGTTATCTTTATCCCATAGTTATTACATTATGGGCCCATTAAAGATCGCGTATTAAACGCATTTAATATTCCCCAACAGGAAGAATATTCCACGACCAACCAAATATTCCCCGACAACAATGAATATTTTATAGCCACTTGCTTATTTTGAAAAAAATTCATATATCACCCTTAACTTTAACCTTTTGTCAATTTAACCATTTACTAAATAGGAAAATTGAATACGTTTATTTCATAAAATTCGGGGTCTTATGTGACGCCCCCAAAATAGGTATACAACACCCATTCTGAGTCGCCAAATACATGGTACAGAAAGCAAACTACAACTTTAATGTCTGATTTGTCGTGCAAAATACGACAACACATACTGTGAGTTTAAATACAAATATTGTCTTCAGATAATATCCACACTCAAATAAGTTCTCGTTATAATTATTTAAACACTATTTTACGTAAATAGTGAGGATCGCTAAAACATCTTTATAGAACCATTACTCCGCACTCCAGACTAGCTCCTCGCTATGTTCTCACCTCCCGAGAAAAATGGAACAAAAGGAAAAGGGTGAGCTCAACTAGCCCAAAAAAGAATATTATGACTAAGATAATATACAACAAATTATCGTTAGTCTTTAACAGAAAAATATGATAAAATATAATAGCCAACAAGTTTTAGATCAACAATCTGCAATGAAAAAATAAAGAATCCATTAGAAGAGTCAAGAGAGAATGAGTTCTACTATCTTCTAAGATTTAAAAGTCCATCATCAATATTTTATCTCTCGTAACAACAATCAATATACATCTTTAATCAAATATTCATCTTTGCACTACAAAGCCAAAGATATTCATTCAGATCACCACCGGTTGGTCATGTTCATCTCAACACTGTTCATCTTTGCACTACTGAGCCAAAGAAATTCATCAGTTAATCATTTATCTTTGCACTACAGGCTGAAGATATTTAGTAATATCATCATTTAGGACTGAGGATGATGAAAAATATTTTAAAGAAAATGCATCCAGTGAAATGGAAGGACAAATTGTAGGGATTCGTATAACAGTTTATCCAAGATCAATAATACTTCATAAATACCAATTTTGAAGTAGAATTCAAAAATAAAGATCAAAACATGGATACAATCAAAGATAGTAACCATAATAGACATCTTGGACAAAAAGAAGAAAATTTCATTTTTGGTGAATAGTCAGATTCGTGAATAGGTCAGATATCGTGAATAGAAACCCAAAGACAAAAAGTTCCAAATTTGATAAAAATTCAGATCAAGATTTCAAGATAATGATATTGAAGAAATAATATCATATATGAAGAAAATAACATCCCTTACCTCAAAATATCAAGATTCTTGACGGAATATCTCCAGATAAGGTCAAGGAAACTTTTGATCGATGAATAAAAACTCACAAAGTATCTGAATACTCACAAAATACACTCAATAATCTAGAGAGAGAAAGAGAGAATACTTGTTTCTGGCATGATTTTCAATTCTAACTTAGCCCTCTATTTATAGGAAAATGTTAATGATTTGACTCGCAACCTCGATGGCTTTTTACTCGCTACTATTCTCACCCACCACATTTGAAATAAATTCAGAACATTTCTTCACCAACCACAAGTGGGGCCCACTCAATTCTAGAATTTTTCACCAAAATTATTTATAAACCTAATTTCGAATCACCACCTCTTAAAATTCATAACAAATCATACGCTCATTTTTAACGGTTCAAAATTTGTGGACATATACTCAACTTATATATGTATAACATATCCAAAAATTACAACGATCCAATGGTCGGATTAAAAATTATAACTCACACAATATATCTCAAAAACACTTTGGTTTAATTTTTAATACCTTCATTCCAAAAAAATAATCGATAAAACACCTCAACATTAACTCCTTCATTTTTAACCACAATAAATATATCCAACATTTATATCCACATAAAATAAATATTTCCTTATCATATGAATCAATAATTAATTATTCACAATTAATATTCTGAGTAATCACATTTATGACAACGTGTAGTTCAAGTGAAAGAGGGGCTTTCAATAAGAATTTTTCCTCATCAAGCGCAATTAGGTGATCAAACCTCTCGATGTAATTTTCTAGACATCGCCAATAATGCTATCTAATAATATTATTCAAATAATATGAATTATTGATCCGATAATGGGAAATATCATGCGTGATGACAATTATGAAACAACAATAATATAAAATATCAACGCAAAGAATTATTGAATAAATAAAATAAAATATTGAAGCAAGAATTCATCGTAATAATTATCGAGTAGTGTCTTCTTTATGTAAGGATCAATAATTCATCAATCACTGTGCATCCACGCCAGACATCGTATTTTAACCCACCGGTATTCCAGCAATGTTAATTCAGAATAACCACGCCTTTATTTATAAAAACTCAAACTTGTCGTTTTCTTCATCCGACAGCTTATTCATTATGGGGCCCATAAAATGATCATACTGGCCGTGCATTTAATATTCCCCGACAACAAGAATATTCCACGACCAAACGAATATTCCCTGACAAAAATGATTATTTTATAACCACTTGCATATTTTGTAAAATTTGCACATTTCACCCATAACCAGAGAATTATATCAAATTAATACCTTATTATTCACAAATATAATTAGAGAAAATTCGATTTTATTTATAATAAGTTGGGGTCTTACAACCTCCCCTCCTTATAAAATTTTGTCCTCAAAATTGACATACGTACCTGGTGTTTCGGAAAGGTGAGGATACCTCGCTTTCATTTCTGATTCCAACTCCTAGGTCATTTCTTCAATAGTATGGTTTCTCCATAAAACCTTAACTTGTGGTATAACCTTGGTGCGTAGGACATACTCTTTCTTATCCATGATCTTAACAGTACTTCTTCAGTATGTTAAATCTTCTGGCTATCTCGCCCGGTTCTAACGCAATAATATGGTTGGTCTTTCACATATTTACGAAGCATGGATATGTGAAAAATATTATGAACACGAGACATACTTGGAGTAATAATGAGTCTATAGGCCACATTTTTATTCGGTCAAGAATCTCAAATGGACCAACAAATCGTGGATTGAGCTTTCCTCTCTTCCCAAATCTTGTAACTCCCTTCTATGGTGCATCACGTAACAATACATGATCCCCAATATTAAATTCCACGTCTTTTCGATGAAGATCCGCATAACTCTTTTGTCGATCTTGTGCTTGCTTTGTATACGTTGTCGAATCATTTGGATCTTTTTGTAGTCATACGTATTTAATTCTCGTCCCAACAACGTTGCTTTCTCCCTCGTCACAAAGATATCCGAGAACGACACTTTCTTCCATACAACGCCTCAAATGGAGCCACGACATACTTGCTTTCGATAAGCTGTTGTTGTAAGAGAATTCCACCCGATGGGTAAATACTTATCCCAACTTCCTTTAAAATCTAGGACACAAAGTCTTAATAGATCTTCAAGGGTTTGAATAGTCCTCTCTAATTGTCCGTCCGTTTGAGGATGGTATATGCGCCCGAATCAATCAGAACTGCGCCCATAGCTTTCTCGCAAGCTAACCCAAAATCGTGAAGTGAATCTTGGGTCACGATCCAAACTATGGATCTTGGCATGCCATGCAATCTCATTAATCTCATTCACATACATACGCGAGCAAGACGCTCAAGGAATAAGTCTCCACGTCGGTAAGAAATGGGGCGACTTGGTTAATCTATCAACAATAACCCAAATCGCATCTATGCCTTGAGAAACTTTGGGAAGACACATGAACGAAATCCATAGTAATGTGTTCCCACTTCCATTTCGAATCTCAAGTGGTTGTAATGGACCCTTTGGCACTGATGTCTCGCTTTACATCGTTAACAAGTTAAACACCTCGAGATAAACTCCGCGATCTCTCTCTTCATATTGTTCCACCAAAATATATGTCGAATATTATGATATTTTTTGGTACTCCCAGGATGGATTGCAAATGGGGTGTTGTGTGCCTCCATCACGATTCTATGCTTCAAGTCAGAATCGTTAGAACACAAAGTCCGGAGTTGAATCTAAGTATTCCTTCTTCATCGATTCTCGCTTCGAATAGCTCCTTCGCAGACTTTCTTCTTCATACGATCGCCTGTGTCCGTAGCTTGAGCGGCTTTAACTTTATCGATTAAAGTTTCTGGTTCTACTCGTGATATTCGCCATCATCGGGTC
Organism: Panax quinquefolius; assembly: GCA_020205615.1. Classification (NCBI taxonomy): domain Eukaryota; kingdom Viridiplantae; phylum Streptophyta; class Magnoliopsida; order Apiales; family Araliaceae; genus Panax; species Panax quinquefolius. The sequence continues at coordinate 13,606,988 of CM035162.1, read as the reverse complement.
CCCTGAGTCTTTAATTCTACCTCCATCCTTTGTAAGTCATACTGAATGGGCTCAGATTAACAATATCGCACTCGATCAAGATATGATCTTCTACTAAATGCGTACTACATTACTAAAGGCTATCTTTCGAATATCCTCGCTTTTAATCTTCAAATTGATGATATCCGTAGCGAAGATCGATCTTTGAAAAAAGAATTGTGCTCCTCGCAATAGTCCTAACAGTCATCAACGAGGTGGCGGATACTATTCTTGATGGTGACATGGTTTAATTCTCAGTAGTCAATACTGAGTCGATACTCCCGTCTTTCTTCTTTACTTAATAAAATAGAGAACCCCAAGGAGATGTACTAGGACGAATGAAACCTATGTCTAACAATTCCTGTTGTAACGACCCCAAAATAGGTCCATTCCATCCAACCCATTCTGAGTCGCTAAATATATGGTACGAAAAACAACTACAACTTTATTACAACAATTGTCGTACAAAATACAACAACACATATGTTGTGAGTTTGGATACAAATATATACCAAATCAGAAAGCACGTCACAATGACACCTTACATAAAGGTATAGTCAAAAACTATTTTAGAAATTAGAATCTTTGGGAAGTGCTCAAGGAAACCTTCGTAAATGGGAGGCCATGCTTTTAGGTTATGGTAGATATCATATGGCCTCGTAATTATCCTGGTTGATTCTAATAAACCCCAAAGAAAAATGAGAAGATTACTATCATATTCTTCCCAATGGTGAGTCTTCTTGACATATCATTATCTCCATCGCCTCTAATTGGGTATTATACTCCAAACAAACACCAAGATTATATAGGTAGTGCTTGTAAATATACTCAAAGAAGTGGATGAGCACAACCATGCCTTATGATGACACGAGGTCAGTATGTCATTAGATATCTTGTATGATAGTGGCAAAACACCTTCCAAGTTAAATTCACCTCACCCTCAACATCTATAGACCACCATTCTATTCCTCGCTATCCTCGCCGCCGACCCAAATTTACACTTTTATTATTCGAAAGGAATTGTGAAACAAAAGGGTGAGGACAACTAGCTCAAGAAAGAATATCATGACTAAAGATAAATAAATTATCAATAGTCTTCATCAAGAATAAATCGTAGATTTAGAACATATGGTAGATGATAAAACTTTTCAACCATAGTTGCGCAGCTGAATGAACAATCCATTAAAAAGTCAAATAGACCATAAAATCTATTATCTTCTCCATGTTAAAAGTCCACCAACAATGTTTTATCCTCGTAACATCAATTAACAATTCCTCGCCCACAATCACATGTATAACTCATAATCATAATTGTAGTTCTAAATTTCTTCTTATTCAGGACGTAAGATAATTTCATCAATTGCCTTTACCGAAACATCAAAGATCATGGTTATACCAAATCACGCCTCGCTCATAATCATACTAATAAATTCATCTTCGCACCACTACCAAAGATATTCATCAATCAGTTCATCTTTGCACTACATGCCAAAGATATTCAACAACAAGTCATCTTTGCATTACGAGCCAAAGATATTCATCAATAATTCGCCTTTTGCACTACAAAGCTAAACATATTCAACAACAGTCATCTTTGCATTACGAGCAAAAGATATTCATCAATAATTCATCTTTGCACTACAAAGCTAAGATATTCATCAACAAGTCATCTTTGCACTACGAGCCAAAGATATTCATATATCAAAGAAATACATAATCATTTCGTAAGTTATATAATAATAATTATAACCATGTTGATCAATTCACCTTTGCACTTAAGCTAAAAATATTCAATCAGAAATTCAATGGTCATGATCATACCAACCAACAATTCAACTTTTGCACCATCGGCCAAAGAGAACCTATATAACACGATCATACCAATAATCTACACATTTTTACACTCAAGTCAAAGAGAAATATCATCATTGTGGTTATAAGAATGTTATATAAAAACAATATAATCAAAACATGGTTTTAATTTCAAAAGTAAGATTCATAAATTAACGATAATTTGGTCGTAGAAGAAACCAATTTGTCGTGAATAAGACTCGTATTCGTGACATAGTACCAAGATATGCGTCGCTTAAGAACTCCTCGATACCTAAAAGATAAAGTTTCATAATAAAATTCATATCCATATTTATAACACCTTAATCCAAATGTTATAAATCACTTAGAAATCTCAAAATTTAATATTATTAATATTATAATAATATTTTAATCATTTCTTAAACTTATAAATAATTTAATCCAATTATTTACACTTTAATAATTAATGCATTTAATCATCTAAAATGCCAAACTCATAAGATTTCATCATCATTAACCAAAACCCTCATAACAATCTGCATATATACCATATATATGATTCTCAAGCCAATAAATCATATTTTCCAATTTTCTTACTTCACATAACATATTTAATTCATTTACTCATAACTAGAACATTTTCATGAAAATACCAAATCAGTTCCAAAATATTTATTTTCTGGGATTTAGAAGAATATAGTCCCATATTGAATATATATTTTCTCAGAATTTTTAAAATTCATTTACTATTTTCCATATGGCCAAAACTACCGAATAGTTAGACATTTATCATAAATTGTACTTTTGTCCAAAAATTCAAATTAATACGGTATAATGATAATATATAGATGTACTCCCAATAAAATTTCATTAATTTTGAGAGTTAACCACAAGGAGTTATAAGTTTTGTTACTTTTAAAATATTCTTTTTCTCATAAAATCCATAACTCCTAATCTACACATCCAAAAATCGCCATTTTTGGACACAATCTACAAAACTCATCAAAATATCATTTCAAATTTTTCCAGAATTTTTGAAGGTTCAGAAAAATTTCGAAACTAAAAAACATAATAACCCTTAAAATCCCTTACTATCCCTTACCTCAAAAGAAAGAAAGACTTGGAATGCTCTGGATATAATCAATCGAAACTAACTTGCACCGTATAGAAATACTCAAAGTATACTCAAAATACTCACAAGAATACGCCGATAATATAGAGAGAGAAAACTTCAGCTTTACGGTGTGATTTTCAATTCTAACCTAAGCACCTATTTATAGGAAAATGCTTAGATCACCAAAGTAGAAAATTTATTAAAATATTATATATATATATATATATATATATATATATATATAATCTTCACGCACAACTTGGAAAATCTGATCTCACTTTTTTTCCATGCTAGCGGGCACACCTACCTTGTTAAAAACGTTTTTCTTTTAAAACAAATTTAAAACTTTTGAAAAATAATTATTTTGAGCTTCTAACTTCAATAATTCATAATAAATAGCCTTTTGTCCTAAAAATTGAATCTCGCCATTTTTATAGGAAATTCAATTTTCTACAACTTTGCAGTAAGAAAGTTTTCTAAATTCCAAACAAAAATTGACCAAATCCACAAAGCAAGCGATTTTACAAGCTATAATCAAATTTCAATCAAAAATGGGATCCAACCGACACACAAAACATGTGTTAATCATTTAATGCCACAAAATACTCTTCCTCCTCATATACTCACATATCGCACATTCATTATAAAAATATCACAATTAATATATTATTAAAATAATATATTTAAATAAATTATTTCATCGTAAAAAAGATAAAATATTAATTTTCAACAATTGTCACTTTTAAAATTTTCTCCATCTATATCCACATAAAATGAATATTTTCCTTATCATAAAAATCAATAATTAATTATTCACAAATAATATTACATAATCACAATATCGACAACTGTGCAGCCTCTGTGAAAGAGGGCTTTCCAATAAGGATCTCTCATCGGGCCAAGCAATTAGGTGACCAAACCTCTCATTAGATGTAACTTTCTAGACATTGCCAATAATATTTTCTAATAATATTATTCAGATAATATGAATTATTGCTTCGATAATGGAAAATATCGTGTAGTGACAATTATTAAAATAACAAGAATATAAAATATCAACGCAAAGAATTATTGAATCAATAAAATATAATATTGAACAAGAATTATCGTATCAATTATCGAGTAGTGCTTTCACGTAAGAATCAATCATTAATCGGTGCAATACCGCAAAGCATCGTGTTTTAACCACCGAATATTTTAACAAGATTAATTCTGTGAATAACTACGCCTGGCCATTTATAAACAACTTATATTTATCGTTTTTTTCATCCAATCGCTTTCGTTATGGGGACCACACAAGGTCGTGGTCGTCAGATCGATATTCTTCGATAAAAAGAATATTCCACGACCAAACGAATATTCTCAAACAATAATATTTTATAACCACTTGTTTATTTTGAAAAAATTATATATATCACCCTTAACTTTAACTTTTATCAATTTAACCATTTACCTAATAGTAATTATAAGAAAAATTGAATACTTTTATTTCATAAAATTCGGCCTTACACCAGTAGTTGGACTTTTTACTCCTCAAGTTCAATAGAGCCATTCGATATGGGTTTGAGAAATGGGTTTTGTGCCTCTACCAAGGTCAATAAAGAATTCAACATCATGTTTCGGGGTAGACACGAAAGTTCTTCAGAAATACATCGTAAAAATTCTCTAACAATGTAAATATTATTCAAATCGACTTGTCTTTGTTCAAATCCATAACATGTGCTAAGAAAGCTTGACATCCGCTTTTTCAATAAACGAATAATTTTATGGCTTGATATGATAAAATGATCGATTTTAGTGGTTTAGTTGTTTGAATTCGTATATTGACAGTTGGTTAGGAATATGAAAACTAACAACCTTACAAAAATAATCAATTTTGGCAATGATGAGTGGTTAACCAATCAATTCCTAAAATCACATCAAAAGCAAGTATCTTTAAAGAGATAATATCAACACGTAATGTGATAGTGCCAACTTGGATTAAGCAAGATTTATAAAAAGTGGATGTAACAAAATTTTCACCCAATCTGAGTCTCCACCGATAAATCAAAGTCTAATTTCTCCTGAGTCAAGTTTAAACGCTGAAAGACAAGCAAGAGAGATAAAAGAATGGGTAGAACCCAGATTCAAGAAGGTATAAACTTCGCAAGAGTTCAAGATTAGCTTACCCGTAATCACCTCGTTCGGTTTCTCGCGTTTTTGGCCGTCACGACAAACGCCTTCCAAGAACCATCGACTTTGACTTGTCCGGGATGACCTTTTGAGTCACCATCCCCGCTGAACTTGGTTTTGCTATGTAACAATCCCGAGCTATGTGGCCTTCCTTTCCACAACAGAACATACCTTGGATTGTTGTGGGACAGTTTGCCAATGATATGTCCCTCTTTCTCGTGATTTGTAATATCTAACCTGGCAGGTCGTTCTCCTCCCCTAGAATTTGTTGTTGGTGCCGGTGTCGTTGTTGATGTCTTCCGTCATTGTTGAATCTCTCTTTCGTAAATTTCCACTTAACTCACCTCTCCTATTATCACGGCCAATACGATCACCCGAGTGATTACCGCTTTGTTCAGTTTTTTTCCTCCTCGTTGGTTATCATCGCCCGATGATCAACGTCATCCAGATAACCTCGGTTGTGGTCCCTCAATTGAACATACTCATCATCTCGCTTCTAATAATTAAATACATTTACAACATCTCAATATAAAGAAAATTTATGAGATATAAGATATCATCAATCTCTGCTTTAGACCTCTTAGAAACATCCTCGTCATTCGCTCCTCATTTTCAACCAAATGAGGTACAAACTCGATAACTCGCAAACTTCGCTTCGCATCGACACCGTCATGTTGTTTTGTTCCAGTTTGATAAACTCCACCTCCTTCATACGATTTAATACTTTCAGAAAGTACTTGTCATTGAATAGTTTCTGAAACGTTTCCCAAGACATGCTGAGTGAACAATACTAGAGTGAATAGTAATTTGGGTAAATAGTAACCCATGAATAGTAACTCGTGAATAGTAACTCTGACACAAAAAGTGTCCCAAATACTCGAGTAAACAATACTAGAGTGAATAGTAATTTGGGTGAATAGTAACTCGTGAATAAGAATCTCGTGAATAAGATTGACACAAAAAGTGTCCCAAATACTCGAGTGAATAATACTAGAATGAATAGTAACCGGGTATTTTATGACAACTTGTCTACTTTGAATTTTTTTTCACATATCACCCTTCACTTTAACCTTTTATCAATTTTAACTATTTACAAAAATAAAAAAATTGAATACTTTTATTTCATAAAATTTGGGGTCTCACAATCTCCCCTCCTTATGAAATTTCGCCCTCGAAATTTACATACGTACCTGATATTCGAAGAGATGAGAATACCTTGCTTTCTTTTCGGATTATACCTTCCCGATTATTTCCTCTCAGATCATAATTTTCCCATTGCTCATCTCCCCGTATTTCGAGATATCATTCTAAAATATACCTTCAAAACAAAGGTTAATCGACATATCATAATTTTTCAATTTATCAAGTAAACAATTTTAGCTTAGGTAAGTCACACACTAGCGAAGTATATTACTCGTCTCCCCCTCCTACTTCTAGACTCTAACCTCCGCCAGCGACCATATCCCTAAGCTCTGATACCAATTGTGATGCCCCCAAAAATAGGTATACATCACCCATTCCGAGTCCCCAGATATCACATTATAAAAATCAAATACAAACTCCATTTATACAACTGTTGAATCGTCAGATAAAATACTTAATTATACAGTTAATCGTGAGTTTTAATACAATATTGTCTCGTAGACAGTATCCAAACTCAAATTGTTACAATGCCATATAAAATACAACAGCAAATATTTTAAGACCCCAAAGAAGAACGAGAAGATTACTATCATATTCATTCTAATTAGGTGCACTTTTGACGTTTTCAAAGTCGGGTTTTCATCACCCTATTGTTGTTCGCCAAAATCAATTATTATGTGACGATAAAATACGACACACACACATCTTAGGTCTTCAATACAATTATCCGTTGCAGATGTCATGCCGCTTTTATAATGTATCGAGAAACTTCGACGCCTCGAACCATCACACTATTTCCTCGTTATCCCCGCCGACCCAAATACCTACACTCTTATTTCCCGAAAGAAATTGTGAAGCAAAAGGGTGAGCACAACTAGCCCAAAGAAAGAATATCATGGCTAAGACAATTAATTTATCAACAAATTACTTTATCGTAATAAATCGTAGATTTAGAATATATGGTAGATAATAAAACTTTTCAACCATAATCGCAATGGAATCAACAATCCATTATAAGAGTCAAGTAGAACATAATGTCTACTTTCTCCTCCAAATTAAAAGTCCATCGTTAATATTTCATTCCCTGTAATACTCATCAACAGCTTCTTCGTTGTACTCCAAGACAAAGAGAACTTTCATCACCGCCTTCACCGAACCACTAAAGATTTTAATTAAGTTCACAATTCATATTTATAATCATGTAAATCAACAGCTTCTCGCCACGAAGGATTAATGAATGTTTACTCAATATCCTTACCCCAAAGGTCAAGATATTCAAATGTAATAATAATGATTATACTAATCACCATCTATCTTTGCACCACGGCCAAAGATATTCAACTATAAAACCAATGGTCATGATCATACCAATCAATTGTCGCACAATGCACTACTACCAAAGACATTCAACTCGTTAACTAATGGTCATGATCCCGCTCAATCACATCATTGAATTATCCATGTAATACATGCCCAAGGATATTCGTTATTATCACTATGGTCATGATCATGTCATACACCGCCCATCTTCGCACTACTGGTCAAAGCTATCAAACAACAGATCATATTTGCACTACATGTGCCAAAGATATTCAACAACATATCATCTTTACACTATGTGCCAAAGACATACAACTATAAAACCCATAACCAACAAGATAATAATAAAGAATGGAATAATAAAAGAATTTCACCATGATGCAAGATTTGATGATGTAAAGTTATTCCAACATAATAATAAAGAATGGAATAATAAAAGAATTTCACCACGTATGCAGATTTCGATGTACAAAGTTATTCCAACATAATAATAAAGAATAAAATAATAAAAGAATTTCACCATGTATGTAATATCAGATATGTAAAGTTATTCCAACATAATAATAAGGAATGGAATAATCAAGAATTTCACCCATGCCAGAATCAATCAAGATGCATAAAAGTTATTCCAATGTAATAATAAATGTGGAATAATAAATAATGGAACCAGTCCAAACAGTAAAATGCATGACATGTGATATTCCAATGTAATAATAAATAATCTGAAACTGTGTCAAAGTAAATTAAGACCGATGTGATATTCCAAATGTAATAATAAATATTTTAATAATAAAAGAATTTCACCAAGATGCAGATTCAGATAAACAAAAGTTATTCCAACATAATAATAAAGAATGGAATAATGTAAGAAGATCACCAAGTATTGGGTAAACCGATATACAAAGTCATTCCACCAAGTATAGGTAAATCACAAGACACAAAGAGTTATTCCAATGTAATAATAAAGAATGGAATAACAAAAGAAGATCACCAAGTATTGGGTAAACCGCATATACAGTCATTCCACCAAGTATAGGGTATCCGACATACAAAGTTATTCCAATGTAATAATAAAGAATGGAATAATGTAAGTTCTCTTTATGAATACAAAAGAATAACACTTCTTACTGTACAACATATAATATCCTTACCATAATAATATCCCTTTACCTTTCAAATAAGAGTATTCGACTAAGAGGCGAGGATATACTCAAGAAAACTTTCAGACTACTCTCAAAGTTTTCTTAAACTCTAAAGAAATACGCCAAGATTATAGAAGAAGATTCTCTCTATAGCTCTCTCTGTAGTTTCAAAGTGAATTCGTAAGAAATAATGAATGAATGAGCCTCTATTTATGTAAGAATAGAATGAATAAGAACCAACCCATGAACTATCCGTATTGATTTACTTTAATCTGACGGTCCATATTTAAAGCAAAATCTTTTAAATAAAATATAATATATTCTATTTTATATAAAAAGATTTTTACTACGCAAACACTACGCAGCATTACGCAAACACTATGCATAATAAAATATAATATATTCTATTTATGTAATAACTTTAATAAAGTATTCATTTTTATATAAAAAGATTTTTTACTACGAAAACACTATGCACAATGATATAATATAATATATTCTATTTATGAATAACTTTATAAAAGTATTCTGCATTTTATATAAAAAGCTTTTTTTCGTTATAATTTCAACCAACTATTCGAAAAATTAAAGACATCTCTTCATGGAATAATATTGTACTCAAAAATGATTTGGACCGAAAAGAAATATATTTTTGAAGTGAATAAGACTCGTGAATAAGAATCGTGAATAGTAATTCCGACACAAAAAGTGTCCCAAATACTCGAAGTGAACAATACTAGAGTGAATAGTAATTTGGGTAAATAGAACCCATGAATAAGAACTCATGAATAAGAATCTCGACACAAAAGTGTCCCAAATACTCGAGTAAATAATACTAGAGTGAATAGTAATTTGGGTGAATAAGAACTCAGAATAAGATTCGACACAAAAAGTGTCCCAAATACTCGAGTGAATAATACTAGAGTGAATAAGAATAGGGTATTTTATGACAACTTGTCTACTTTGAAATTTTTTTCACATATCACCCTTAACTTTAACCTTTTATCAATTTTAACTATTTACCAAAATTGAAAAATTAAATACTTTTATTTCATAAAATTCGAGGTCTCACAATATAGCCATTGTAATTATCCTGGTCAATCTAATAGACCCCTGAAGAAAAACGAGAAGATTACTATCATATTCTTCCCAATGGTGAGTCTTCTCTTCGACATATCATTGTCTCCATCGCCTCTAAATGAGAATTATACTTCAAACAAACACCAAGATTATATAGGTAGTGCTCAGAATATATACTTCAGCAAGTGGATGAGCACATCCTCGTCTTTATGATGATACGAGGTCAGATGTCATTAGACATCTTGTATGATAGTGACAAAACACCTTCCAACGCTTCTAAGTTCGCTTTCACCCTCAACAAATTATATAGATTCACCGCTCTATTCCCCTCGTTATCCCCACTGACCCAAATTTACACTTTTATTACCCGAAAGGAATTGTGAAGCAAAAGGTGAAAGACAACTAGCTCAAGAAAGAATATCATGACTAAAGATAAATAAATTATCAATAGCCTTCATCAAGAATAAATGGAGATTTAGAACATATGGTAGATGATAAAAATTTCAACCATAGTTGCAATGAGCTTAACAATCCATTAAAAGAGTCAAATAGACCATAAAATCTATTATCTCTCCATGTTAAAAGTCCACCAACAATGTTTTATCCTCGTAACATCAATCAATAATTCCTCGCCCACAATCACATGTATAACTCATAATCGTAATTGTAGTTCTAAATTCCTTTTCTCATCCAGACAAAGATAATTTTCATCACCGAAACATCAAAGATCATGGTTATACCAAATCACGCTCATGTTCATAATCATACTAATAAATTTAACTTTGCACCACGGCCAAAGATATTCATCAACTAGTCATCTTTGCACTACGTGCCAAAGATATTCAACAACAAGTCATCTTTGCATTACGAGCCAAAGATATTCATCAACAAATCATCTTTGCACTACAAAGCCAAAAGATATTCCTCAACAGCTCATATTTCGCACTACAGGCCAAATATATTAATATCTCAAAGAAATATATAATCATTTCAAAATCTATATAAACCATAATTATAACCATGTTGATCAATTCACCTTTGCACTTAAGTTAAAAATATTCAATCAGTAAATTCAATGGTCATGGTCATACAACCACAATTCATCTCTGCACCATCGCCAAAAGAGAACCCATAGTCATGATCATACCAATAATCTACCCATCTTTACACTCAAGTCAAAGAGAAATTTCTTCACCAAAGATTATAAAAATGTTATATATGATAATAAAATAATATAATCAACATATAGATTTAATCTCAAGAGTAAGATTCATAAATCAACGATAATTTGTTCAGAAAAAGAAAACCAATTTTTGTCGTGAATAAGAACTCGTGAATAGAGATCAGATTCAGATATAGTATCAGATATCGTAATTAATGTCATGTAAATAAGGCCTTATACATGAATAAGGTCAGATACGTGAATAAGAACCCGACTCAAAAAGGTAGAAATTACAAAATAAGATCCATATCAATATGTCAGTATAATGATATTGAAATAATAACATCATTATGAAGAATATAACATCCCTTAATATCACTTAATATCCCTTACCTCAAAAGAGCATCACTTCTGACTGGATATCAGATATGACACTGAAGGAAACTTGCACTGAAGAATAGCAACTCACCAAGTATCTAAATACTCACAAAATACACTCGATAATCAAGAGAGAGAAAGAGAAAAAACTTGTTTCTGGTGTGATTTTCAATTCTAACTTAGCCCTCTATTTATAGGAAAATGTTAGCACGCCGAAGCAGACTTAATGTGACGCCCCCAAAATAGGTATACATCACCCATTCTGAGTTGTCAATACATGGTACAGAAACAACTACAACTTTATTATTACAACAAGAAAATCGTGAGTTTGAATACAAATATTATCTTCTAGACAATATATATACTCAAATAAATCCTCATCATATTTTTTGATACATTATTTTATAAAAAATGGTGAGGACTACTAAACAACTCTCTCTGTAACCTTCATTCCATACCTCGACTTGCATTTCGCTTATATTCTCGCCTCCGAGAAGAAAAATGGAACAAAAGAAAAGAGTGAGCTCAACTAGCCCAAAGAAGAATATTATGACTAAGATAATATACAACAAATTATCGTTAGTCTTCAACAGTGGAAAAATCTAATAGAATACAATATACAACAAGTTTTAAATCAATATTTCGCAATGAAAATAATAATTCATTAGAAGAGTTAAGTAGAGAATGCAAACTATTATCTTCTATGTATGAATTTAAAAGTTCATCGCTCATCTTTTATCCCCGTAACATCAATCAATATATATCCGAATCAAATATTCATCTTGCACTACAGCCAAAGATATTCATCAATCGTCATGTTCATCTAAACACTGCTCATCTTTGCACTACGCCAAAGATATTCATCGAAATCATTCATCTTTGCACTACAAAAGCCAAAGATTTTCAATAATATCATCATTTAAGATCGAGGATGATGAAAATATATTTTAAAGAAACGAATCCGGTGAAACAAAATGACAAGGATTAAGGATTAAGGATTCAGAGTATTTTGTTTTATCCATATCCAACAATACCTCAAAAATAATCATAGTGGTGTAAAATTCAAGAATGATCAAAACATGGATACAACCAAAGCTAGTATCCGTAATAGATATTTTGGACTTAAAAGGAAAATTTTCATTTTAGATGAATAGTCTGCCGATTCGTGAATAAGTGTCAGATACGTGAATAATAGTCAGATACGTGAATAAGAACTCCGACACTAAAAGTTCCAAATTTGATTAAAAAGTTTAGATCAATACTTTGGCATAATGATATTAGAATAAATAATATCATTAAAAAAATAATATCTCTTACCTCGAAAGATCAAGATTTCTAAATCAAAACACCTGGATATAAAGCTATGACTTGAACTTGCAACGATATAGCAATACTTAAAATATACTCAAAATACTCACAAGAATACGCCGATAATAGAGAGAAAACTTGATTTTCTGGTGTGATTTTCAATTCTAACCTAAGACCCTATTTATATAGAAAATGCTTAGAATACCAAAAGAAGAAAATTTAATATAATATTAATATATAAATTAAATTTTCCTACGCCAATCTTCCAAGAACTGAATTCAGCTCATTCAACACACATGTGTAACACACCATAATGAAAAAAACGTTTTTGTTATTTAAAATATTTTAAACTTCCAAAAATCAATTATTTTGAGCTTCTAACTTCAATAATTCACAATAAATAGCCCTTTTGTCAGAAAATTCGAAACTCGCGACTTTTTATAGGAAATTAAATTTCTACAACTTTACTGAAGAAAGTTTTTCCAAATTCCAAAGAGAAATTGACCGAAATCCATAAACCAAGCGATTTTATAAAGCTATAATCAAATTTCAACCAAGAAATGGGGTCCATTTAACACATAAAACATGTTTTAAATATTTTTGGTATCAAAATACTCCTCCTCCACATATACTCATATATCCCACATTCATCGTAAAAATATCATCATTATTATATTATTAAAATATAATAATATATTTAAACGAATTATTTTATCAAAAAATAAAATTTTAATTTTCAACAATTGTCACATTAAAAATTATCTCCATCTATATTCATATAAAATCAATATTTTTCTCATCATATGAATCAATAATTAATTATTCACAAATAATATTATGTAATCACAATATCGACAACCTGTGCAGGTTCCTGTGAAAGAGGGCTTTCCAATAAGAATTTCTCCTCATCTGGCAGCGCAATTAGGTGACCAAACCTCTCCTTAGATGTAACTTTCTAGAAATTGCCAATAATGTTATCTAATAATATTATTCAGATAATATGAATTATTGCTTCGATAATGAAAAATTGTGTAATGACAATTATCAAACGACAAAGAATATAAAATATCAACGCAACAATTATTAAATCAATAAAATATTGAATAAGAATTATCGTAACCATTATTGAGTAGTGCCTTCGTAAGAATCAATAATTGGTGCAATGCGTGTCATCATCTTGTGTTTTAACCGCCAGTATTTTTAATAAAGATAATTCAGTAAAAACTATACCGATTATTTTTAAACAACTTATATTTGTTGTTTTCTTCATCCAATCGCTTTTCGTTATGGGGCCCATAAAAGATCGGCCGTCGCATTTAATATTCCCCGACAAAGAAGAATATTCCACGACCAAACTAATATTCCCCCAACAACAATGAATATTTTATAACCACTCGCTTATTTTGAAATATTCATGTATTTTACCCATAACTATCCACATTAATCAAATCAACCTTAACTATTTCAAAATAATAAATAGAGAAAATTAAATTTCATTAATAATAAGTTGGGGTCTTACAACCTCCCTCCTTATGAAATTTCGTCCTCAAAATCGACGACGCATTCTGGTGTTTCAAAAGGTGAGGATACCTCGCTTTCATTTCCGCTTTTAACTCCCGTGTCATTTCCTCTATAGCATGATTCCTCCACAAAACTTTAACTTGTGGTATGACCTTTCATGCAGTAGGGACATGCTCCTTCCTATCCAAGATCTTGACAGTACCTCCTCATACGTTAAGTCTTCTGGCTATCTCGTCCGGTTCTAACTCAATAACGTGGTTCGGGTCTTTCACATATTTCTGAAATACGATATGTGAAACACATTATGAACACGAGACATACTGGAGGTAACGCGAGTCTATAGGCTACATTTCCTACTCGGTCAAGAATTTAAAATGGACCAATAAATCGTGGATCGAGCTTTCCTCTCTTCCCAAATCTTGTAACTCCTTCCATGGAAGAACTCGCAACAATACATGATCCCCTATACTAAATTCCACGCCCTTTCGATGAAGATCCGCATAACTCTTTTGTCGATCTTGTGCCGCTTTATATACGTTGTCGAATCATTTGGATCTTTTTCAGAGTCATACGCACTCAACTCGGGTCCCAACAATGTTGCTTCACCCACCTCGTCCCCAACATACTCGAGAGCGACATTTTAAATCCATATAATGCGTCGAATGGAGCCACACCTATACTTGCTCGATAATCTGTTATTGTAGGAGAATTCCACCAATGGTAAATACTTATCCTAACCGCCTTGAAGTCAGGACACGAGTCTTAATAGATCTTCAAGAGTTTGAATAATCCTCTCGATTGTCCGTCCGTTTGAGGATGGTATGTCGAATCAATCGTAAACCGCGCCCATAGCTTTTGCAAGCTAACCCAAAATCTTGAAGTGAATCTTGGGTCACGATCCAAACTATGGATCTTGGCATGCCATGCAAACCTCACAATCTCATTTATATATATTTTAGCAAGACGTTCAAGGAATAAGTCTCCGTGAATTGGCAAGAAAAGAGTAGAGACTTGGTTAATCTATCAACAATAACCCAAATAACTCAAGTATTCCTTCTTCATCAATTCTCGCCTCGAATAACAACTTCAGATTTCTTCTTCATACGATCACCTCGGGTGGGTGGCTTGAAGCAACCTTAACTTTTTCTATTAAAGTTGGCTCTACGCCAGATACTTGACATCATCGCACTCATTCCTCGTGATATGATCTTTTCGCTTCAACGCTACACCTACCACGCTCGCTTTTCCGGGATGGTATCAATAGTGTGGTCGTAGTCTTTCAATAGCTCGAGCCAACGTCGCCGCCGTGATGTTGAGTTCTTTTTGAGGAAGAAATATTTAAGGCTTTTATGGTCCGAATATATCTCCACTTTCTCCCCATATAGATAGTGCCTCCATATCTTTATCGAAACGATCGGGCCGCTAACTCTAGATCACGAAGTAGGATAATTCCTCTCATATTCTTTAAGTTGTCGCGAGGCATAAAGCTATGACTTTCCCACGCCGTACGAGAACACATCCTAACCCCTTTGCTCAAGCATCACAGAGATAACAAATCCATCCGAACCGGTTGGTATTGTTAGAGCAGTGCCAAATGAGTCTCTCTCGAGCTCTTCGAAACCCTTCTCGCATTCCTCGCTCCATACGAATTTTATATCTTCCGAGTCGGTGAAAGTTAATGGAGTAGCGATTTGAGAAAATCCTTCCACTAATCTCCGATAATAACCAATTTAAGCCTAGAAAGCTACGACTTCGATCACCGACTTTTTATTGTTCCCAATTATTCAAATAATATGAATTATTAATTCGATAATGGGAAATATGCGCAAATGACAATTATTGAAATAACAATAATATAAAATATCAACGCAAAGAATTATTGAATCAATAAAATAAAATATTGAAGCAAGAATCACCGTAACAATTATCGAGTAAAGGTCTTCTTACGTAAGGATCAATAATTCAAAAAAATATTGTGCAATACGGTGCCATCGCGTTAACTACGCAGACATCGTATTTTAACCACCGTGTATTCCAACAAAGTGTTAATCAGTGAATAACTACTACCGCTATTTATAAAAACTCAAACTTTTATTGCTTTTCTTCATCCGATAGCTTATCCGTTATGGGACCCACAAATAATGCAAGGCCATTGCATTTAATATTCCCTACGTAAAGAATATTCCACGACCAAACGAATACCCCGATAAATGAATATTTTATAACCATCATGCGATTTTGAAAAATTTCATATATTACCTTAACTTTAACTTGTTATCAATTTAACCATTTACTTGAATAGTAATTATAAGAAAAATTGAATACTTTTATTTCATAAAATTCGGGGTCTTACAAGAGGGCCCAATTTTTTTATAAACTTATGTATTTATGTGTATAAAAAAATAAAAAGATTAACGATATTATGTATTAAAAATGATATGTTAGAAAACATTAAATATGATATTATAATTGATGATTTTTCATCTAAAAGTGCAACAAGAAGATATTTTAAATGATGTTTTGTGGTTTAGATTTCATTGGGCAAAACTAAAGAAATATCCACTGTAGTTGATAGGTTTTACTGATTATATCATTGAACTTTTAATTTTTCAAATTACACTGCTAAACTAATTATTATTTTGAAATTGGGTCATTTTGTTAAAAAAAATAAACGAACGTTAATTTTTTATCTACAAAACTAATGAATGGTACTGTAGTTGGCACATTTTACTGATTAAACCATTAAACTTTTAATTTTTCAAATTACCTCATCAAACCAATAAAAATAATTAATTTAAATATTAAAAATTTTTTATTATTATTTTAAGTAAAAATATCGTAAACTTTTTTTCTTCATAAAATGAGTAGAGTTTCATAAAATATAGATTCAAACAAATTAAAGTGATTTTAAATTAAATTAATGTATACTTAATTTTTAACAGAATGACCCATTCTTAATATTAGAATTTTTTTAAAAAAACTAAAATAGAAATTAAAATTAAAAAATAGTAAATGATAAAAAAATTGATTCAATTTTTTTAAAAAAAAAATTAATAATTTTATAAATAAATATTATTTTCAAGAAAAAATTGGAAAATTCTTCATATTTTAAAAAATGAGTAAAATTTTATAAAATATTGATTCAAAAAATAAACTTTATTTTCAAAAGGAAAAATAGATTTTTTTAAAAAATCAAGAACGCTTCATAAAACTTTAATTTTTTAAATTTATATTTTATAAAACTTTACTCATTTTATGGAAAAAAAAATTAAAGTTTCTAATATTTTTACTAAAATAATAATAATTTTTAAAAATATTTAAAACAATCATTTTTAATTAGTTTAATTGGGTAATTTGAAAAATTAAAAGTTCAATCACAGAATCAAGAAAACGTGCCAACTACAGTGGATAATTCATTAGTTTTGTAGATAAAAAATTAACGTCCGATTATTATTTTAATGGAATAACTCAATTTCAAAATAATAATTAGTTTAGTGGAGTAATTTAAAAAATTAAAAGTTCAATTGTGTAATCAGTAAAACTTGACAACTGCAGTGGGTATTTCATTAGTTTTACTGTTTTCATTGATATTTTTTTGTAGGTACATTTGATGATTATTTGCTTCGAGAACATTTTAAAGTGTTTTCCTTATCTTTTGTAAATTCTTACAATTTTAATAAAAATAATTAGTTGATAATTTATTTATTTTTTAATTTAATTTATATAAAAAAGTATAATCAAAATTTTTTTATCCCTGACCTTAAAACACAAGAACCGACTCTAGGAGAAGAGAGAGAGAGAGAGAGAGAGAGAGAGAGCTCCCCTATTATTCTATGAAGTCAATATATACAATGCATGACAATAATAGATGGCGACAATTCTTTTCGGTTTTGAACTCGAAAAATGAGAAGGAATCTTTTTTAAAATAATAATAATTTCTTAACGAGTACAAGTCAAAAAAGAATTGAATAAGATATTATTTTTATTCTAAAATTAAAAATATAATTTAATTTTTAAAATCAAACAACAATATATTATAGTATAAGAAAGGAGTATAACAATATTTTAAGTATCATAAAAATTTAAAGCTAAACATTGTTGGTAACAAAAAGGGCAGCATTCTTTCGCTCCTTTGACAACAGTAATAATGGTTCATTTTAGCCTGTCTCTTTGTCCCAAAACCATAAGTCAAAATGTTTGTCAAGTTCTACACATGCAAATCATAGGATTCTCCAATTAAAATCACCACATTAACCCTTTTTACCCTTTTTTGCCCCCCAGAAAAAGGGTTATTCCCCTATTTTCAATATAGGTTTGACTACAAAGAAAAAGATAGTTGGTGTTTGGTTTGACTACATAGTAAATAAGTAAGAAAATAAACGATAGCCTAGAGCCTACAAGACTCAAAATTTCTAAATATTAATAGTAACAAAAACTAGTATATATATATATATATATATATATATATATATATATCTAATAAAATACAAATGATTTTAAATTTCCTGTTCACTTAATAAATCATCTGAGTCGTTCAAAGTTTGGGATAAATCTCACTGTCTAAAATATACGGTCTTGGGAGATACCACGAACACATCTAGATATATATATATATATATATATATATATATATATATATATATATAATTAACAAAACACAACCGATTTTGAATTTCATTTCACCCTAATAAACGATCAGAATCGTCCAAAGTTTGGGATAAATCTCACCGTCCATTATATCTTCTTTAACTTCAAAAGATAAAAAAATTGTCTCTCCCAGATCCTCATCCGTTTTTCCTCCTCTCGAACTCGCCCTCCGTCTTTTCCATTCTCTAGCGCTGACAATCTCTCCTCTCCTTCGTACGTAGTGCCGGAGACAGGGTAGTACGACTAGTATATATATATATATATATTACGAAGTAGGAAGTAGGAACTTGGAAAGACACTACACAAAATGTAAGTTCTTATCATGTATTGATGGTACGTATAAGGAAGCGTTTAGTGTATGAGTAGGTGTGGGACGGCAAAGAGAAAAGGATAGTTTGGTGGTGGTCAAACTAAGACTTTTCTATGAAAATTATATTTAGATACATACCAAAACGTACAATAGCCAGCCAATTAAAAAAAGGATAAGATTTAGTGGGGTTCAAATCATTAAATGAAAAAAGTGGAAAAAGGGCAAAAAGTGTAGTGCCCCACATGAGCAAAGGAGACCACCTAACAGTAGCAATGAGAGAAAAAAACAAAGTCTTGAAATCTACCACAAAATTTTGCTTGCTAGCTAGTCAGCACAAGTCAAATTACACCACTGCCAATCCAAGTCACTGCCCAAACTATCTTCTTGTTAGTAGAAAGGAGGAAGCTTAATAAAATAAAAAGAATATATTGGGGGTGAGAACTTGAAATAAAGCATTTAATTTGAAAATATAATATAATATAATAATTCTAGATCCACAAAAGTTTTGTGACTCATATATATTGATGTTTTAAAAATTAAACTGTGTATTTTAAAATTTAAAATTGATATGAATTAATCTTATAAATTCAATCAACACTTGAAAATAGCTCAATTTATTGGTCAGGACTCGGGAGAAAAAGATACTTGAGAAGATAAAACATGAAGATAAATACGAGAATGGCACCAAAGTAAAGTGGTCGATCCTTTTATTCTTTAAATAAATATTTATGTTTTACTTTTCCAACCATATACTCCTCCTATATATGTATATATCCCTTCTGTCCGGCTCAAGCAAACATTTACATACCAAAACTTTAAGGTTACTTAAAAAGCCAAGTTGAATAAAAGCAGCTAATTGACCCACCACCACCCTCATTACTCATTGTTGGTCAGTGCCCTGCAATCTTTAGGATAACTCTTTTTTGGACAGATGGTCCTAATTTCTCAGTGTCTAAACTTTTGTTCCCTGTCTTTGGGATAGACGACGACTATATTAACTCTTTAATTGGCTAAGCACAACAATTGTACCTTACAGAACCTTATTTATATATACATACTACTTAGATCTTGAATAGGGCAGTTTTTTGCATGTAAAAGGTGATGGGAAAACAACGTACCCCATCATAAAGAGTTATCCTAAAGATTGCAGGGCACTGACACATCAAAACCGTATGTATGTTTTAGTGGGATATATGGTTCTTTCTTTTGGGCTATTTATTTTTTAACTGTTGGAGTTGTTTTTACTGATTTTATAAATAGACAAGCCTTTCATTATATTGGAAATAATAACAAGAAAAAAATTTAACTGTTGTGTGCATGGTTTTAATTCCTTTTCTAAATATAATTAAGTATATTCATGCATAATACTCTTCTTTATAATTATTTCTGTTCTAATGACAAAAGGGTAAATGTTAATTACTGTACTCCGATCTAGCCGTTGAATCTGGGGTATATTACTGGTGTGACCTACGAGCATCTGAACATTGTCTGAGAAGGGCCAGAATATTCCTTTAGGACATAATATTAACTAAAATTCTGTCGTGATAAGTTCTTCCAATTTACTGTCCTTATTAATTGTTAATTGCTTTGGTGATTTATTTGCTAGCATAATATCTATATAGAGTATTAGATAAGATAAATTCGTGTTTTTTAATATAATATAAAAATACTTGAGTTGATATTATAATAATTGTATGAAATTATTTACTTATTCATTTGAGAATTGTTTTGCAGACTGTCAGATATAAAGATAATAAAGTGGATCCTATCGGACTGTATCAACTCTTTTATGTATTTCTTTCTTTTATTTTTCTGGGCCTTCTTGATGCAACCTACCTATGTTACCCACCTGTATAGGCCCATCTGAACTATGAGATTAAGGACATTAGTCCTTTCTGGTTCAATATTGAAGCAAATATATATATTATATCCATTGTAATTATCATTAATTAGTCCACTCACTAAATATTCTTTTTAGTAGTTGCCAGCTGGCTGGCCATGAAGTATTTCTTTTACGGAAACATGATATTTTCACATGATTTTTTAATATTTTTACATGAAAACCATCTTATAACAACACTTTTCATGTGAAAATATCAAAAATTCATGTGAAAATATTATTTTCCTTTACTAAAATTGGGCACATGAATGGATTTGGATAAAGCCGTAAAATGAACAAACATTTCGGGCTCGATTCATACTAATTCAACTAAAAGTTCGATTCGAGTTCGACTCGAAATATAAATAATTTAAATATGAGTAAATTTTAAAATTCGATAGATTGCTCAAACCTTTTCAAATTATAATTTTGTATTGATACTCGGATCATATTATGATCGTTCAAAAAATTCAATCTGCTCGGGCTCGACTCGAGATCGTGCTCGACTCGGTAGCTAAACGAGTATCAATTAAACCTTTTTTTTATACTCGATAAGTTTTATGAACCAAATCTAAATAACTCAATACTCGGCTCGATTCGGTTCATTTATACCCTTAGATTTGGATCATGTTCCAATAATAAATTTGAATTATTTTAAACAAAAAGAAGGTAATATATATAAAATGAAAAGGGTTTTGTTTGAGCTAGTGGTTGGTTAGCCGCCCAATATAAATTAATTAGGAGATAATGTAAGTAATTTGAGAGAGAATTTTTTTTTATATAGAATATTGTTTTTGTTCAACACTCCCTCGATGAAATATTCATTTTTTGTAATCGAGTTTTATTTCTGTCTAAAAACAATATTCAAAAATTCAAAATTTTTCATAGTTCTATTATCTCAATCGCAATATTAAATTTTTATCCCGTATAATTTATTTTATTTATATTATTTTAAGACTCGACAATATCGTACTAAAAGAAATGTTAATATACTATACCTCATAATTGAAAAAAAGAAGAATATAGAATGCCTAATAAAGAAAGTGGAGAGAAAGTGGTAGAAGCGGGAGGGAGGAGATTAGATTGCTTAATTACTACTCTTAAATTTTAGTTATGAAAAAATAAAAGAAAGGAAATCAGCGTCTAGCCAGCCAGAACAATATTTTGAAGAGATAATAATGAATTAATTTAAATTAGCTTTATTTATTTTTTTAAATAAAGAGGGTCCTTAGGAACTTAGCTTTCCAAAGAATTAATTTAAATTAGTTTGATTTATTTTTAAGCCTGAAATGTTCAACAAATACAATTGGTTACTTAATTGAGAGGCCCATAAAAGATAATCTAAACAAATTGATCATGAACCAAGCTCGATTTAGTCACTACTATACATAAAGATGAAATTAAAAATTGCAAAAAGGGATATGTCAAAATTAAGTTAAAAACAAAAAATAATACTACTATCAGTCTATCACTTAAAAAAAAATCACAAAATATTTACATACACACATGTATACTGTGAGCTTAAGTTTGACATGTGGGCCGTAATATGCATATATCTATGATTTTTTTTTTTTATGTGACATTACCATCGTTAAAAAACAAATTAATTACAATTCTCCCCATGGTGTGTCATTAAAAGCCACGCTCAATAATCATAGGCTGGACCCACCACCATTTACAACTTTTGGTCGGCTATTATTCTCCCCCGGACGGTTCTTAATCGACGGCACAGATTACTCTTGATAACACGTGGAAGCCGCGGGCAAATTGGAGGCCCGCCTCAAGGATAATGAGAAGCGGCTTCCACTAATAAGTCGCATTCATTTCTCAGGCAGTTACCGGATGCCGACCGGCTAGTCCGGTTTCTCAACCCCTTGCACTGTACTGTACTACTATATAAGACGGATACTAATTCCTGAACTATGCTCAGCACAAAAAAAGAGCAAGAAATTTAGAAGCTAAATAAGCATTTAATTTCCTGGTAATTAATAATATATAGTTCTTGTAGTATTTGAAGGAATTCTTAACTCCAGAGAAAAATGCCGAGAATTGCTGTCGGAAGCACGGCGGAGGCTACACAGCCAGATGCCTTAAAAGCCGCCCTCGCGGAGTTCATCTCGATGCTCATTTTTGTTTTTGCCGGCGAAGGCTCTGGCATGGCTTTCAGTAAGAATCCAACCACCTCACATTACACACATTTTTTTTTTAAAAAAAACACTAGAATTGGATGCAAAAAAAAGTAGTTCATAATAATGTATTTTTTGAGTTCCAAAATTAAATTAGAGTTATATTTGTATTTTTAAACTGAAAAGTGATATAAAGTTAGTAATTATATATTTGAAAAAGTAAATTTTACCTTTTAGTTTTAGATAATTTTGAAATTGAGGGAGTAAATTTGGACACGAGCTCGTGTTATTTTTTAGGCAAGATTACTTTACTGGTGTTTGTGGTGCAGGCAAGCTTTCGGACAATGGATCAGCGACACCAGCCGGACTTATTTCTGCAGCGCTAGCACACGCCTTTGCGCTATTCGTGGCGGTCTCCGTTGGTGCTAACATTTCTGGGGGTCATGTAAACCCTGCCGTCACATTTGGTGCTTTCATTGGTGGTCACATAACATTTTTCAGGAGTATTGTGTACTGGATGGCCCAATGTCTCGGCTCTGTGGTTGCTTGCTTGCTTCTGAAATTTGCAACCGGTGGATTGGTACAAAAATTTTACACCAACAAAAAGAACACTACATATAGTTAATTAATACATTATTTCATTAGTACTTCCGATATATATTCGCATATCCTATAGTGATACGTACGTGCACACTAAATATATCACTAATTTAGTGTATTATGCAGATATTAGCACCTGATCTGTAAATCAAACTAATGGAATATATGATGTAATGCAGGAAACAGCAGCATTTTCACTGTCTTCTGGAGTGAGCGTATGGAATGCGGTAGTTTTCGAGATAGTGATGACATTTGGGTTGGTGTACACCGTGTACGCGACCGCATTGGATCCGAAAAAGGGAAGCTTGGGGATAATTGCTCCCATTGCAATTGGTTTCATTGTGGGTGCTAATATCTTAGCCGGTGGTGCTTTTGATGGTGCGTCAATGAACCCGGCAGTCTCCTTCGGACCAGCTGTGGTCAGTTGGTCATGGAACAGCCACTGGGTGTACTGGCTCGGCCCGTTTGTTGGTTCTGCCATTGCTGCTATTGTTTATCAGATCTTTCTTTTCTCCGCCACTCATGAGCAGCTCCCAATTACGGATTACTAAGAATTAATGTCTCAAGTATCCATTTGTGTCAAAAGGGTTGTCTGTTGGCCGGGTCCCCTATTGTTTCACTCCATTTTAAAAAGGATGGATGATGTACGTATATATGAATATTTGGTTCGTTCATCACTAAAATACAAAATTTTGTTTTTTTGACTCACCGTGAAAAATTACCTACCAAAGGTAAGAGTAGATGTTAAAGCCTATATCAACTCACACTAAGTTACATTTGCAACAGATATAAACTATTTTTGTGGGTGCGATATTTTTTCTCTCTACTGGTAGTAAATTAGGCTTACTTATTTAATTAATCAATTGGGCTTTTATTATTGAATGCATGAAAATCATTGAGCCTCAACCACCATATTATTTCCATTTTAACCTATAAGACCGGATTGGTTCAATGGATCGACCCTTTAGACATTTTAATATCTATTACTTTGACTTTAATGATGAAAAAGCATGACGGTTGGTAGAAGCACCACATGCATTAATGTGGATGGGATCATAACCTATTTACGGTGAAAGCAAATGATCAAACGCAGTGGATAGACTACATGCGATCGGCAGGACCCATCAGATCAAGAGGGTGTGTCGGTAGTAGTGGGTGGCACAGTAATCCAGGCAAAGAGAGTATAACTTAGGAAAGAAGTCTCCACAAAGAGGTACGTTCTCATACACACTATCATTGATAATCACATACACACAATCGAGAATTATTATCTCTCTCAATACACTAGACATTACATCCTCCATTGTTAACCTTGTGAACACGATATCACGACTCTCACGCCGAAAGCTATCCCCCGACGGAACCGCCATCAAGCTTCTTGTGGTGTTTATCGTGTTTCTTGTCGCAGGATCGTATGCGTCTTACGTGATTGGGACGTGGCAGAAGATCTTGGCGTTAACATTGGCGCTAGAAGGAGGGGGAGTTCTAGTGTCATTGAAATTTTCAATCACAATTGTTTAACCTACTTTGGAAGATGATGAGAAGTAGGGATGGTACACCAGAAGGGCAGGCGATGACTGTTAGCTCATCACTGCCTCGTGTTTCGGTAAAGGATCGTCTGGGTCCTTCTAAAAGTGCTCACGAGAGCACGGTCTCTAAGCTTAATTCGGGAGATCTCCGTCCGAAGATCCACAGTGGGGCCAGAAGAAAGTTGGTTTTCAATGCTGATAAGGAGCGTGATCATGGTTTCAAGCGAGGCGGAAGGCTCACCGACCAAGACTCATCGTCAAGTGGTCGAGGAGGATGAGCGCTAAATCATGGCGAGGATGATGACGAAGCAGAGATAAAGCCTTCGAGGTTCATTAAAGAAGAGAGAAGATATAGCCGAACAGATGCTTCGGGTAGCGGAGTTAAGGGACGAAGCATCTAGCCATGTTCAGCCTGAGAGGCGGAGTAAGCATAAGGAGATGCCACGACGAGAGGATAAGGAACCTAATATTCGTACATACGTGTTCAAAGATCGCTCGCAGATAGGAGAAGATCGAGGAAGCAGAACTCCGTGGCCTCGAAGAAGGGCGATGGTCGTTGGTTCTCAAAGATCGTGACGCGATGATGAGACGAAGAAGCGGTCGAGGAGATTGTGCGAAAACCGTAAGAAGAGAGTACCAGCATGACCATTCTCATCGTGAGGATAGAATTACACGTCGAGTAGGTCAAGAAGTCCCACAAGTGCAAGGCGATGGGATCGCACGGAGAGGTCGATCCACTCGAAGTCGAATATCGTTCGAGAGAGAGAGGTCTCCTCGCGATTCAAGGTGTTGATTTTTTACATTGAAGGAGTTAAAAGAGCTCCGAAAGTAGCTGACTGAGGTCCAACAGGTGAAGGACACTCTGGGAAAGAAGGCATCCCCTTTTTCCTTAGATATTCTCAAAGAGAAGGCAGATATCACCAAAAAGTTGCCTCGTATGGAGAGTTACGATGGGTCCGGAGACCCTTATGACCATAGTCAGGCGTTCGACCGGTTGATGGACTATTATGACTTCACTTATGCTGCCAAATGTCACACTTTTGTCACAACGCTGAGAAAAGACGCGAGACAATGGAATGGGACTTTACCATCGGATTCGATATCCTCTTGGACCGAGCTTTGTGATAAGTTCCACGTATGTTTTGGGAGCAACCGAAGAAGGGGAAAGCCTACGGGTTCTTTAGCACAGATCCGACAGTTCACCAGTGAATCTTTAGGCCAATATGTAAAGAGGTTCAGAGAAGCGGTTGTTCAGGTGTCCGACCTTAATGATCTCCAAGCTGTGGGTTTGTTCGAAGCAGGCTAGATCCGGTGAAGTCCAGAAGTTGGTGAAGAAGTTGATGTTCCACCATCCGAAAAGCCTGGCGAAGCCTTTGTGAGGAAAAAGGCTATATTGTTGTAGAAGAGGCTATGAACAGCCTGAAGCATCCTTCTTCGGACCAATTAAAGGAGATAGAAGTTCCCAAGGCCAAAGTTGATCAGAGAAGATTGGGGGGGTATAATGATCGGTCAGAGGGCAGTTCGAAGAAGTACAATAACTCGTGGCGGCAAGGCATCAGTCATCCACCTGTCTCTGCCCCGAAGGTTAATAAGGTCTACACCAAACTGAACACAGATAGGTCGATGATTTTGGATCTGATCATAAACCAACCTTTCTTCGAGCCACCTCGTGATAACTATAGGACAGGACAAGGCAACTCTCGTAAATACTGTGGCTATCATCAAGCCGCTGGCCATGACACTAATGAGTGTTGCAATTTAAAAGATTTCGTGGAGAAGAAGATTTGAGGCGGCTTGCTGGTTCAATATGTGGCCGAGAAGGACCGCCAGGATTAGCAGACTATCAACCGTTCTGTTCAGACGGTTCAAATGGCACCATCCATCCAAAATGCTTCAGTACCACCGCCAAGGCACGTCATCGATGTAATAACCGGTGGATCTGTAGGGAAGTTGGTAGGGAATAAGAGAAGGGCTTACCTTGATTCGGTCATGTCTGTGACAGATGCTCCCTTGAAGATTGACAGACCATTCCCAGGAACCATCATATCATTTACGAAGGCAGATTATCCTTCGGAGCCCATCGAGCCACATGAAGGGGCATTAGTGATCACAGCACAAGTGGGCTCGGTGGATGTGAAATGCATGATGATAGACAACGGGTCTTCGGTGGATATTCTGTATGCCCGTGCTTATCAGAGGATGCATCTTGATGGGCAAAAAATGGAGGTCGGGCAGGAGGCTCCTCTATACAGTTTTGGCAACGACCCAGTCAAAGTTGCGGGCACTATTGAACTCCCAGTTATCTTCGGCACAGCACCTTAGCGGGTAGAAATAACGTGTAAATTCTATGTTGTGCATGTAGATTAAACATACAACGCCATCTTGGGAAGGCCTACATCGACGGCTCTCAAGTTGTGACCTCCATTCCTCACTTCAAAATCAAATTCCCCACGCGCGTGGGTAGGAGAGGTGGCGGGAGACTTAGATCGGCCCGACGATCTTATCGGAATCTTTGTATATTTCGTCCGGAATGGGGTCGATTAAGCGAGAAAAAGACAATGGCAATTGAGATCGAACCCTTCACTGAGAGCAGCTCAGAACCGTTGGTAATCCCTACAGGGGGGACGGAGGAGATTGAGTTGGTCATCGGAAAATCAGACGAGGCGGTGAGGATTGGTTGGATCTGCAGAACCTCTTCGAACAAACCTTATGGAACTCTTACGCTGCTATGCGGATATTTTTGCATGGGAACCACAGGACATGTCGGGAGTTAGCCGAAAGGTAGCTGAGCATAAACTGGAGAGATAGATCATTCGAAGAAGCCAGTTCGTCAGAAAAGGCGGATCTTTGCGCCAGAACGACAGAAGATCATTGATGAAGAGATTGCAAAGCTGCTAGCTGCTGACTTCATCTATGAAATTGATTACCCGGAGTGGATAGCGAATATGGTGTTGGTGCAGAAGCAGAATGGAAAATGGCGGCTTTGCATCGACTACACCGATCTCATTAAAGCTTGTCCGAAGGACTTTTATCCTCTCGCCCCTATATCGATCAAATTTCATCGATGCCACTTCGGGGTATGCATTACTAAGCTTTATGGATGCTTTTTCAGGTTATCATCAAATATCCATGTGTAAAGAGGACATTCCAAAGACAACATTTATTACACACCGTTTGGTGTATGTGACGCCCCCAAAATAGGTATACATCACCCATTACGAGTTGTCAATATATGCATACGAAACAACTACAACTTTATTATTACAACAAGAAATTGTGAGTTTGAATACAAATATTATCTTCTAGACAATATCTATACTCAAATAAATCCTCATCACATTTATTGATACATTATTTTACAAAATGGTGAGGACTACAAAACAACTCTCTAGAACCTTCATTCTATACTCAGACTCAGTACTCGCTATATTCTCGCCTCCACGAGAAGAAAAATGGAACAAAAAAAGAAAAGGGTGAGCTCAACTAGCCCGATAAAGAATATTATGACTAAGATAATATACAACAAATTATCGTTAGTCTTCAACAGGAAAAATCTAATAGAATACGATGAAACAACAATTTTCGGATCAATATTCTAAATGAAATAATAATTCATAAGAAGAGTTAAGTTGAGAATGCAAACTACTATCTTCTATGTATGAATTTAAAAGTTCATCGTCTATCTTTTATCCCCGTAACATCAATCAATATATATCTCGGAATCAAATATTCATCTTTGCACTCTGGGCCAAAGATATTCATCGATTGGTCATGTTCATCTAAACATACATTTCATCTTTTGCACCACGGGCCAAAGATATTCAATAATATCATCATTTAAGACCGAGGATGATGAAAAATATTTTTAAAGAAACGAATCCGGTGAAACAAAATGATGAGGATTAAGGATTAAGGATTCAGACTTTGTTTTATCCATGTCCAAAAATACCTCAAAAATAATCATAATGGTGTAAAATTCAAGAATGATCAAAACATGGATACAATCAAAGCTAGTATCCACAATAGATATTTTAGACGAAAAGGAAAATTTTCATTTTTCGATGAATAGTCTTAGATTCATGAATAATAGTGTCGTATATCGTGAATAAAGGCCGATATCGTGAATAATAACTCAGACACCAAAAGTTCCAAATTTGATAAAAACTTCAGATCAATATTTCAAAGATAATGATATTTAAGAAATAATATCATTACGAAAAAAATAATATCCTTACCTCGAAAAAGATCAAGATTTTAAATTAAAACACAGGATATAAATTTATAACTTGAACTTGACCGTAGTATAGCAATACTCAAAGTATACTCAAAATACTCACAAGAATACTTCGATAATATAGAGAGAAAACTTGCTTTTTGGTGTGATTTTCAATTCTAACCTAAGCACCCTATTTATAGAAAAATGCTTAGAACACCAAAACAGAAAATTTAATATAATATTATTATTATTTGTTAAAATTCTATA
Source organism: Panax quinquefolius (assembly GCA_020205615.1). Taxonomy (NCBI): domain Eukaryota; kingdom Viridiplantae; phylum Streptophyta; class Magnoliopsida; order Apiales; family Araliaceae; genus Panax; species Panax quinquefolius. Next base: position 13,577,244 of record CM035162.1, on the reverse strand, counting down.
CACCCACTTTTGGAGATCTGATTTCAGCAATCAATAACACATGCTAGACCCACTTAACACACCAAAAATGTTTTTCTTGAAAAAAATGATTAAAACTTCCAAAAATCAATTATTTCGGAGCTTCGGAACTTCAATAATTCATAATAAATAGCCCTTTTGTCAGAAAATTCGAATCTCGCGAATTTTTATAGGAAATTCAATTCTCTACAACTTTTCAGAAGAAAGTTTTTCCAAATTCCAAACAAAATTGACCGAAATCCACAAACCAGGCGATTTTACAGTTATAATCAAATTTGATTAATAATTGTGTCCACCAACACACAAAATATGTGTTAAACATTTATAATGCCACAAAAATACTCTTCCTCCTCATATACTCATATATCCCACATTCATTATAAAATATCACTTAGTTAATATATTATTAAAATAATATATTTAAATGAATTATTTTATCGAGAAAAGATAAAATATTAATTTTCAACAATTGTCATTTTAAAAATTTCTCTATCTATATCCACATAAAATCAATATTTTCCTCATCATATAAATTAATAATTAATTATTCACAAATAATATTACAGAATCACGATCGCAACGGTAGCCGCTCCAGGGAAAGAGGGCTTTCAATAAGAATTTCTCCTTCTTTGCCAAGCATGATTAGGTGACCAAACCTCTCCTTAGACAGAACTTTCTAGACATTGCCAATAATGTTATCTAATAATATTATTCAGATAATATGAATTATTGCTTCGATAATGAAAAATACTGTGTAATGACAATTATTGAAACAACAGCAATATAAAATATCAACGCAGTAATTATTAAATCAATAAAATACTGAACAGTAATTACTGTAACCATTATTGAGTAGTGTCTTCTTACGTTAGAATCAATAATTGGTGGAATACCGTGTGCTACTGTGTTTTAACCGCCGAGTATTTTAACAGTATTAACGGTAACAACTACGTCGTCATTTTTAAACAACTTATATTTGTCGTTTTCTTCATCCAATCGCTTTTCGTTATGGGGCTCACAAAAGACTGCGCCGTCGTACGAATATTCCCCGACAGCAAAAATATTCCACGACCAAACGAATATTCCCCGACAACAATGAATATTTTATAACCACTTGCTTATTTTAAAATATTTGTGTATTTTACCCATAACTATCCACATTAATCAAATCAACCCTTACTATTTCAAAATAGAGAAAATTAAATTTCATTAATAATAAGTTGGGGTCTTACAACCTCCCCTCCTTATGAAATTTTGTCCTCGAAATTGACGTACGTACCTTGTGTTTCGAAAAGGTGAGGATACCTCGCTTTCATTTCCGTTTCTAACTCCCAAGTCATTTCCTCTATAGCATGATTCCTCCACAAAACTTTAACTTGTGGTATGACCTTTGCGTGTAGGACATGTTCCTTCCTATCCAAGATCTTGACAGGTACCTCCTCATACGTTAAGTCTTCGGCTATCTCGTCCGGTTCTAACTCAATAACGTGGTTCGGGTCTTTCACATATTCTGAAGCATGGATATGTAAAACACATTATGAACACGAGACATACTCGGAGGTAACGCAAGTCTATAGGCTACATTTCCTACTCGGTCAAGAATTTGAAATGGACCAATAAATCGTGGATTGAGCTTTCCTCTCTTCCCAAATCTTGTAACTCCCTTCCATGGAGCAACTCATGAACAATACATGATCCCCATACAAAATTCCACGCCCTTTCGATGAAGATCCGCATAACTCTTTTGTCGATCTTGTGCCGGTTTGTACACGTTGTCGAATCATTTAGATCTTTTCCATAGTCATATACGTATTCAACTCGGGTCCCAACAATGTTGCTTCACCCACCTCGTCCCAACATATTGGAAGCGACACTTTCATCCATATAATGCTTCAAATGGAGCCACACCTATACTTGCTCGATAAGCTGTTCTTTGTAGGAGAATTCCACCAATGGTAAATACTTATCCCAATGCCCTTGAAGTCTCAGGACACGAGTCTTAATAAATCTTAAAGAGTTTGAATAGTCCTCTCTCGATTGTCCGTCCGTTTGAGGATGGTATCCGAATCGAATCGTAAACCGCGCCCATAGCTTTTTGCAAGCTAACCCAAAATCTTGAAGTGAATCTTGGGTCACGATCCGAAACTATGGATCTTTGGCATGCCATACAACTTCACAATCTCATTTACATATATACTAGCAAGACGTTCAAGGAATAAGTCTCAGACGTCGGCAAGAAATGAAGCGAGACTTGGTTAATCTATCAACAATAACCCAAATAACATTGATACCTTGAGAAACCGTAGGATGACCCGTAACGAAATCCATAGTAATGTGTTCCCACTTCCATTTCGGAATCTCAAGTGGTTGCAACGGACCCTTAGGTACTAGATGCTCCGCCTTTACACGTTAACAAGTTAAACATATTGAGATAAACTTTACAATCTCTCTCTTCATATTGTTCCACCAAAATGTATGTCGAAGATCACGATACATTTTGGTACTTCGAGATGGATTGCAAATGGTGTATTGTGTGCCTCCATCATAATCTTGTACTTCAAATCGAGTCGTTAGGGACACAAAGTGGAGTGGACTCAAGTATTCCTTCTTCATCAATTCTCGCTAGGAATAGCACCTTCTTGTACTTTCTTCTTCATACACAATAGCTCAAGGCCGGTGGCTCGAGCAACCTTAACTTTTCTATTAAAGTTGGCTCTGTCGTATACTTGATATCATCGCACTCATTCCGCATATGATCTTTCTACTCAACAATAGCGCCTATTTCTACGTTCGCTTTTCTAGGATGGTATTGAATAGTGTGGTCGTAGTCTTTCAATAGCTCGAGCCAACGTCATTGCCAGCATGTTGAGTTCTTTTTTGAGTGAAGAAATATTTAAGGCTTTTATGGTGCGAATATATCTCCACTTTCTCCCCATATAGATAGTGCCTCCATATCTTTTAATAAAACGATCGCTACTAACTCTAGATCATGAAAGTAGGATAATTCCTCTCATATTCTTTAAGTTGTCGCGAGGCATAGGCTATGACTTTCCCACGTTGCATGAGAACACATCCTAACCCTTTGCACGAAGCATCATTGTAGATAACAAATCCATCTGCATGCCGGATGGTATTGTTAGAAACAGTCTTAGAAATAAGTCTCTTCTTAAGCTCTTGGAAACTCTTCTCGTATTCTTTGCTCCAAAGCAATTTTGTATCCTTCCGAAGTTATTTGGGTTAATGGAGTAGCGATTCGAGAAAACCCTTCCACGAATCTCCTATAACAACCAAATTTAGACCCGTAAAGCTACGATCTTGATCCGACCGGTTGCTCTAACTTTGTATTGCTTCAATCTTCGCGTGGGTCCACGGATACTCCATGTTTTGACACCACGTGCCCAAGAAATGCTACTTCCTCAAGCCGAACTTCGCATTTCTTCAATTTGGCATATAGTTTGTTTTCACGAAGCCTTTGGAGTACCAAATTTTAAGTGGTGCTCATGATCTTCACGACTTTTGGAATATATGAGGATGTCATCAATAAAGACAACAACAAACCGATCCAAATATTCCTTGAATACTCGGTTCATCATATCCATGAAAGTCAAGAGAGAGCATTAGTCGACCGAAAGACATGACTAAGAATTCATAATGCCCATACCGAAGTTCTCAAGGCGGTCTTTGGAATATCCTCGATTCTAATCTTCAATTTGATGATATCCGAAGCGAAGATCGATTTTGAAAAGAATTATGCCCTCTTAATTTGGTCAAACAAGTCACCAATACGAGGTAGATGATACCTATTCTTGATGGTGACATGGTTCAATTCCCGATAGTCAATACAAAGTCGCGATACTACCGTCTTTCTTCTTTACGAATAAAGCAGGAGCACCCCGAGGAGATGTCTTGGGGCGAATGAAGCAGATGTCCAACAACTCCACGTAGTTGGACCTTTAACTCTTGAAGTTCAATAGGAGCCATTCGATATGGGGTTTTAGAAATGGGATTTGTACGGGTTCAAGATCAATAAAGAATTCAACTTCACGTTCGGGGTAGACCGGGAAGTTCTTCAGAAATACGCCGGAAAGTCGATAACAACAAGAATATTATTCAAATTTGGCGTGTCTTTATTCAAATCCATAACATGGGCTAAGAAAGCTTGACATCCGCTTTTTCAATAAGCGAATAGCTTTATGATTAGATATGACACGTTGATTGATTTTAATGGTTTAGTTGCTTGAATTAGCATAACAAAGTTGGTTAGGAATATGAAAACTAACAACCTTACGAAAACAATCAATTTTGGCATGATGAGTAGTTAACCAATCAATCCCTAAAATCACATCAAAAGCAAGTATCTTTAAAGAGATAAGGTCAATGTGTAAGGTGATGGTGCCAACTTGAATCAAACAAGAGTTATAAGCGATGGATGTGATGAAAGTTTCTCTAACGGAGTTTCCACAGATAGGTCAAAGTCTAATTTCTCCCGAGTCAAGTTTAAGCGTTGAGCAGCAAGCAGGAGAGATAAATGAATGGGTAGACCGATATCAAGTAAGGTATAAACTTCGCAAGAATTTATAAATAAATTTTACCCGTGATCACCTCGTTTGGGTTCTCGCATTTTGACCGATACAACAAACGCTCTTCTTCCCTAACCGTTGACTTTGACTTTTACGGGGACGATCTTTTGAGTCACCGTCCTCATTGAACTAGGTTTTGCTATCTGCGACAATCTCGAGCGATATGTCCTTCCTTTCCACAATTATAGCATACCTTGAACTTGTGGGCGGTTTGGTGATATGTCCCTCTTTCCGCATTTATAGCATATGACCGGTGGTCGTTCTCCTCCTTAGAACCCGATTCTTTCTTGCCAAGACCGCTCGTCTTCACATGGTCGTTGTTAAATCTCCTCTTTTAAAATCTCCTCCCGACTCGCTTCTTCTATTTTCATGGCTATGATTACCACCAGAGTGGTTACCATTTTTGTCCGATCTTTTTCTTTCTCCGCATTTGGTTATCGTTGTTTTGTTGACCGCTATCTACGGTATGATCTCGATTGTGGTCCCTCGATTGACCGTACTCGTTATCATTTCTAATAATTGAGCCCTATTTACAACATCTGAATAGAGAAAATTTATGAGAAATGAGATCTCGACGTATGCCGGGTTTCAAACCTCTAAGAAACATCCGCGTCATCGTTCCTCATTCTCCACCAAATGAGGTAAACACGGATAACTCTGCAAACTTTGCCTCGTCTTTGAGACATCGTCATGTTGTTTTGTTCTAATCTAATGAACTCCACTTCCTTCATACGACCGAACACTTTCGGAAAGTATTTGTCATTAAATAGTTTTCAAACGTCTCCCAAGACATACGAGTTGAGTGCGGTGGATGGGTACGCTTCACGCAGACTCCCACCGAGAGTCCGCCTCACCACGGAACATAAAGGTGGCGAATGGAACCTTTTGTTCTCCGCATCCCAAGACATCGAATATCTTGGTAATTTGCTTGACCCATGTTTCCGCCGTGATCGGATCGGCTTTCCTTAAATTCTGGTGGTCCCAACTCTTTGAAGCGCTGTCATTTGTGACAACCCGTGAATTGCTATCATTTCTCCTCGTATTTTGAACACGAGTCTCCTCAAATGCGATTTTACATGAACCGCAAAAAGCTTCTAAACATCCCTTCGTTCATCATCTCGCTTTCCGATTGGTGTTGTTCACTGGAGAGAACATCACCACTGTTGCACGTTCTCCTCGTTGGTGAGTCAGGCGTCTCCACGGTCTCATTTCCATTGTTAATATTCTCATCGACATTCTCAAATACCGTCATAAAACAAGGGTTAATTAAGGAAATCAATATATCACATAATATCCTTATATATCTTGACCAACTAAAAAAAAAATAAGCTTAGGTAGGACACACTTAGCGAAGGATTTACTCGCTCTCCCTCCTAGTTCTATTCCCCGATCTCCGCATGAGATCATATCCCTAAGCTACGATACTAACTGTGATGCCCCCAAAATAGGTATACATCACACATTACGAGTTGTCAATATACATGGATGCGTAAACAACTACAACTTTATTATTACAACAAGAAAGCTGTGAGTTTGAATACAAATATTATCTTCAGACAATATCTATACTCAAATAAATCCTCATCACATTTATTGATACATTATTTTACAAAATGGTGAGGACTACTAAACAATCCTTTCTAAAACCTTCATTCCATACCCAGACTCGTACTCATTTATATTCTCGCCTCACGAGAAGAAAAATAGAACAAAAAGGAAAAGGGTGAGCTCAACTAGCCCGGTAAAGAATATTATGACTAAGATAATATACAACAAATTATCGTTAGTCTTCAACAGGAAAAATCTAATAGAATACAATAGGCAACAACAAGTTTCGGATCAATATTCGCAAGTGAAATAATAATTCATTAGAAGAGTTAAGTAGAGAATGCAAACTACTATCTTCTATGTATGAATTTAAAATTTCATCGTCTATCTTTTATCCCCGTAACATCAATCAATATATATCTAGAATCAAATATTCATCTTTGCACTACAGCCAAAGATATTCATCGATTTGGTCATGTTCATCTAAACACTGTTCATCTTTGCACTACGGCCAAAGATATTCATCGAAATCATTCATCTTTTTACTACAGCCAAAGATATTCAATAATATCATCATTTAAGACCGAGGATGATGAAAAATATTTTAAAGAAATGAATCCAAAGTGAAACAAAATGACAAGGATTAAGGATTAAGGATTCAGTACTTTGTTTTATCCATGTCCAAAAATACCTCAAAAATAATCATAGTGGTGTAAAATTCAAGAATGATCAAAACATGGATACAATCAAAGCTAGTATCCACAATAGATATTTTAGAGGCGAAAAGGAAAATTTTTATTTTTCGATGAATAGTGTCGTGATTCGTGAATAGTGTCGATACGTGAATAAAGTCAGATATCGTGAATAGTAACTCAGACACCAAAAGTTCCAAATTTGATAAAAACTTCAAATCAATATTTCAGCATAATGATATTGAAGAAATAATATCATTACGAAAAAAAATAATATCCCTTACCTCGAAAGATAAGTAGTTCTAGCTGAAACACCGGATATAAGCTATAACTTGAACTTAAACCGTATAGCAATACTCAAAGTATACTCAAAATACTCACAAGAATACGCTCGATAATATAGAGAGAGAAAACTTCAGTTTTTGGTGTGATTTTCAATTCTAACCTAAGCACCCTATTTATAGAAAAATGCTTAGAACACCAAAACAGAAAATTTAATATAATATTATTATTATTTGTTAAAATTCTATACACCCACTTTTGGAGATCTGATTTCAACAATCAATAACATATGCTAGACCCACTTAACACACCAAAAATGTTTTTCTTGAAAAAAATGATTAAAACTTCCAAAAATCAATTATTTTGAACTTGAACTTCAATAATTCATAATAAATAGCCCTTTTGTCAGAAAAAATTGAATCTCATGAATTTTTATAGGAAATTCAATTCTCTACAACTTTTCAGAAGAAAGTTTTCCAAATTCCAAACAAATATTGACAAAAATCCACAAGCGAAGCGATTTTACATTTATAATCAAATTTGATCAATAATTGTGTCCACCAACACACAAAATATGTGTTAAACATTTAATGCCACAAAATACTCTTCCTCCTCATATACTCATATATCCCACATTCATTATAAAAAATCATCAATTAATATATTATTAAAATAATATATTTAAATGAATTATTTTATCGAAAAAGATAAAATATTAATTTTCAACAATTGTCATTTTAAAATTTTCTCCATCTATATCCACATAAAATCAATATTTTCCTCATCATATTAATCAATAATTAATTATTCACAAATAATATTACAGAATCACAAGATCTTGCAACGGTAGCTCCTCAGAAAGAGGGGCTTTCAATAAGAATTTCTCCTTCTTGGTGCGTGATTAGATGACCAAACCTCTCCCTGATGTAACTTTCTAGACATTGCCAATAATGTTATCTAATAATATTATTCAGGATAATATGAATTATTGCTTCGATAATGAAAAATTGTGTAATAACAATTATTGAAACAACAACAATATAAAATATCAACGCAAAGAATTATTAAATCAATAAAATCTTTGAATAAGTAATTATCGTAACCATTATTGAGTAAAGTGCCTTCACGTAAGAATCAATAATTGGTGCAATACTGGTGTCTTCTTGTGTTTTAACCAATTTAGTATTTTAACAAGATTAAGCAGTAATAACTACGTCGTTATTTTTAAACAACTTATATTTGTCGTTTTCTTCATCCAATCGCTTTCAGTTATGGGGCCCATTAAAAGATCGCTACTGGTATTGCATGCGAATATTCCCCGACGTTAGCAAGAATATTCCACGACCAAAACGAATATTCCCAAACAACAATGAATATTTTATAACCACTTACTTATTTTAAAATATTTGCGTATTTTACCCATAACTATCCACATTAATCAAATCAACCCTTACTATTTCAAAATAGAGAAAATTAAATTTCATTAATAATAAGTTGGGGTCTTACAGTGTACGCCTATAAAAAGATGACTTTTGGCCTCATAAATCTTTGGAGCCACCTACCGTGAGAATGATGAACTTCATCTTGACGGTATTTAGGAATGAACATGGAGGTTTATGTAGATTTCATGATCGTGAAAAGTATGCAGATTCAGAAGCATTTGGACGACCTGGAGGAATGCTTTTCGATCGTCTGTTATCGTCAATTGAGACTCAATCCCGCCAAATGTACTTTCGGCCTTAGTGCAGAAAATTTCAGGTTATCGGTCGATCGAGGGGCATCGAGGCCAACTGGAGAAGATCCGAGCCATTCTTGATATGAAGACTCGCTCGTTCAAAGGCGCCCAACGTCATTGGCGGGCGGATTGCGGCTTTAAGGAGGTTAAATCGCCAAATCTGCGGAGAGATGCCTTCCTTTCTTTGACACATTGAAAGGGCCAAGAATGCGAAGGCGTTCGAGTGGACTTTGAGTGTGAAGAGCGCCTTCAAGGCATAAAGACATATCATCTTCTGCTCCTTTATTGGTGAAGCACGCCCCAACAGAGACCTTATATTTATACCTTGCGGCATGTTCATTTGGCGGTTGGAGCGGTGTTGGTTCGGGAGATCGGCGGGAAGCGATGATCCGGTCTATTACGTCGACCACGCCCTACGAGATCTTTGAAACCAGTAATTCGAATATTGAGAAATTTGCCTTTGCTTTAATAATTGATAGAAAGCTTCGCAATATTTCCAAGGTCGGCCCTCGGTCGTCTACTACCGGATCGACCATTGAAAAAGGTGATGGGCAACCCGGAGGTTTCGAGCGGACTAGCGGCATGGACTATAGAGTTGTCCCAATTTTTCATTGAATACCATCCCCGAACCGCCATGAGAGGTCAAGCCTTGGCCGATTTTATGGTGGAATGTTCATTCACCAAGGCGATTCATAATAGTTATCAAGGTCAATCGTCCCGATCGGCGATTCTTGATTCTTGAGGTCGAGAATGTTTGGACGATTTCAGATGCAGATGGATCTCTACAATGATCGTTAGTAAGGGGAATTATTTTGACGAGTACAGAGGATTCAAAGTTGAATGAGCCATCGATTCGGGTTTAAAGCAACGAACAACGAAGCCGAGTATGAAGCAGTGTTAGCGAGTGTCCGATTGGCAAGGAGTCTAGAAGTCCAGAAGTTGATCATTTATAGTGATTCTCAATTGGTCGTTAAACAGTTGTCGGGAGATTATGAAGCTCGTGGGACCCGGATGATCAAGTATCTGGCGAAATTAAAAGACCGACTTCAGTATTTCCCTTCGTATGAGTTTCAAGGCATAGAGCGTAACGACAATTCCATTGCCGACGTACCGTCGGTCGGGCCACCGCAGATCTGAGATGTTTTCAACGGATCGGTTTATTTAGAAGTTTTGCGGAAGTGAGTGTTTCAAAACGAAGCGGTGATGTGTGTCGAAGCGATCTAGCTCTTTGGATGACCCCTACATCGAGTATTTGGCGGATGGCGTCCTTCCCCGGATCAAATTTGGCAAAGAAGATCAAGTACAAGAGTGCCAATTTTGTTCTTATTGATGGGGATCTTTATAGATTGGCATTTTCCTCACCATTCTTTGAAATGTCCGGTTTCGGTCGAAGGTAAAGTATGCTCTTCTTGGGAAGTTCACGAGGGCATTTGCGGTGATCATATGGCTGCCAAGTCTTTGGCTTATAAAGTACTTCGACAAGGATACTATTGGCCTACAATTTTTAAGGAAGCTACAGAATATGTCAAGAAATGTGAAAATGCCCCATTTCGATAGTCAGATCCCACATCGACCCATCGGAAGAGCTATATTTGATTTTATCTCCTATACCCCCATTTGTCGGGGGTGGATATATTGGGTCCGTTGCCTAAAGCTAAAGGTCGGTCGACTTTGTCATGATTCTTTATTGATTGATTACATGACTAAGTGGGTAGAAAGCGAAACCACTTGATTAATAATGGAACAAGAGTGCTTGAAGTTCATAAAAGAGTAAAGTAGTGTTTCGCGGGATCCACTAGAGTGTTGATATCGGACAACGGACGCTTGGTTAAATGGGTTCAAAATTTGAAGGATTTTTAAAGGATGCGGGATTTAGCACAAGAAGACTTGGTGGCTCATCCACAATCGAATGGGCAAGTCGAGGTGACCAACAGGACGCTGCTAAACAGAATCAAGTGCAGACTGGATGAAGCTAAAGGAAGATGGCGGAAGAAGCGCTTTCGATTGTGCTATGGGCTTACCGAACTACACCGAGGACCACCATAGGGGATTCACCCTTTCTATTGGCCTATGGTACTGATGCCTTAGTCGATCGAAATCGGATCTCAAGTCTTTGGTCGGTCGGTTCAAAGAGATCTATAATGACCAAGGGTGAAAGCTAACTGGACTGCTAGAAGAAATCGGAGAGGTAGCTTTGCTCAAATTGGTACGCTTATCAACGAAGGGTAGCCAAACATTACAACAAAGGGGTCAAACAGTAGATTCAAGTAGAAGACTTCGATCCTTAGAGAAGCCGAAGCATCTACGCCTCAAAACACGGGAAAGTTAATACCGAGGCGGGAAGGCCGTATGAGGTGATCAAGTATCAAAGCCGAGCACTTATCGGTTAAAGGCATTAGATGGTTTCGAGATCAAGAACACTTGGCGTGCAGCGGGCTTCGGAAATATTTTCAATAGAGATTAAGTCGATTTCTTTGGAAGTGCATACACGATTGTTTATTATCAATAAAAAGTCACTTTTTCACAATTGATCATTTCTGTTGGTCCTAAGGTCACAATGGTGTAAGGAGGTATGGTAGGACTCACTTTGGCCATTCGATGGCGACCCATTTATTGTTTCTACACCGAGTGGTAGACAAAGGTCCTTATGATCTATATTGATTTTACCAAGGGTGGTAAATCAATGGTCACTATTGATCCTGGTCTATTTGTCCTAAGGTCACAATGGTGTAAGGAGGTATGGTAGGACTCATTTGGCCATTCGATGGCGGCCCATTTATATTTCTACCCCGAAGTGGTAGACAAAGGTCCTTATGATCCTATATTGATTTTACCAAGGATGGTAAGTCAATGGTCACAATTGATCCTTATATATTGATCCTTATATCTTGATCCTTATATCTTGGTCCTTATATACTTGTTCTACCCCGAGTGATAAGCAAGATTTTGATGGTGCAAGGAGGATCAGCCAAATTCACCTCACACATGACCGATCTCACACTTCGGTACCGATGAGTATATATTACTTTATTTTGTTTAAGTGTTGAGTTTAGTTCGTTCAATTCAGTTAAGTTAAATTATGTCCGTAAAATTCAATTCACTTCATTTCATAAATTAACTGTTATATGCCGTAGCTGATTCACTAGTTGGGTTCAGTTTATTGATACTGAATTATTGACAAGAAATTAACCAAAATGGAGCTCACAATCAAGAAAATTGAAGATTCATCAATAAAATAAAATCTTTATTCATTCAAGTCAGTCATAAACTAATCACACGAACACAAAAAGTTTAAAGTAGTTAAATTTTTACATAGAACAAAAACAGGAGGGACATTTAGGCGCCACCTTCGTCCTCGGAGTTAAGTAAGGCCGGGTCCAGCTGAGCAGCAGATATGTAAGACCCCAAATTATTAATAAATGAAATTTATTTTCCTCTATTTATTATTTTGAAATAGTAAGGGTTGATTTGATTAATGTGGATAGTTATGGGTAAAATACGCAAATATTTCGAATAAGCAAGTGGTTATAAAATATTCATTATTGTCGGGGAATATTCGTTTGGTCGTGGAATATTCAGTATTGTCGGGGAATATTCATACATTGCTGTGATCTTTTTGTGGGCCCCATGTGAAAGCGATTTGGATGAAGAAAATGACAAATATAAGTTGTTTAAAAATAGCAGGCGTAGTTATTCTGAATTAATATTGTTAAAATACTAAATTGGTTAAAACACAAGTAGATTGCGGTATTGCACCAATTATTGATTCTACGTAAGAAGGCACTACTCAATAATGGTTACTGATAATTCTTTATTCGATATTTTATTGATTTAATAATTGATGCGTTGATATTTTATATTTCTGTTGGTTCAATAATTGTCATTACACAGTATTTTTTCATTATCGAAGAAATAATTCATATTATCTGAATAATATTATTAGATAACATTATTGGCATTGTCTAGAAAGTTCTGTCTAAGGAGAGGTTTGGTCACCTAATTGCTTGCGCGCGATAAGGAGAAATTCTTATTGGAAAGCACCTCCATCTTTCCAAGGCTTTGATTGTCGATATTGTGATTACGTAATATTATTTGTGAATAATTAATTATTTATTCATATGATGAGGAAAATATTGATTTTATGTGGATATAGATGGAGAAAATTTTTAATGTGACAATTGTTGAAAATTGAAATTTTATCTTTTTCTGATAAAATAATTCATTTAAATATATTATTATATTTTAATAATATAATAATGGTGATATTTTACAACGAATGTGGGATATATGAGTATCTGAGGAGGAAGAGTATTTTTGTTGCAATAAATGTTTAAAACATGTTAAACATGTCGGTGGACCCCATTTCTTGACTGAAATTTGATTATAGCCTGTAGAATTGCCTGTTTGTGGATTTTGGTCAATTTCTGTTTGGAATTTGGAAAAACTTTCTTCTGCAAAGTTGTAGATAATGGAATTTCCTATTTATTATGAATTATTTAAGTTCCGAAGCTCTGAAATAATTGATTTTTGGAAGTTTTAATTGTTTTAATTAACAAAAATGTTTTTATGTTTGGTTAGCCTCATTAAAACACATGCAATTCTTTGAATTGAGATGGTTCTAGGTGTGTAGACAAATTTGTATATATATATTATTATTATATTAAATTCTCTACTTTGGTGTTCTAAGCATTTTCCTATAAATAAGGTCTTGGGTTAGAATTGAAAATCACACCGAGAAATGCAATTTTCTCTATATATCATCGGCGTATTCTTGTGAGTATTTTGAGTATACTTTGAGTATTTCTATACGGTGCAAGTTCAAGTCATAGCCTATATTCGGTGTTTCAGCTAGAAGTACTGATCTTTCGAGGTAAATGATATTATTTTTTTTTATGATATTATTTATCATGATCAAGTATTGATGATCGAACTTTTTAATCAAATTTGGAACTTTTAGTGTCTGGGTTCTTATTCACGTATATCGACATTATTCACGTATAATTGTCTTATTCACGAATACTGAGATTATTCATCGAAAAATGAAAATTTTCCTTTTCATTCAAAATATCTATTCTGGATACTAGCTTTAATTGTATCCATGTTTTGATCATTCTTGAATTTTACACCACTATGATTATTTTTGACGTATTTTTGGACATAGATAAAACAAAGTACGAATCCTTAATCCTTAATCCTTGTCATTTTGTTTCACTGGATTCGTTTCTTTAAAAATATTTTTCATCATCCTCAGTCTTAAATGATGATATTATTGAATATCTTTGGCCTGTAGTGCAAAGATGAATGATTTCTGATGAATATCTTTGGCCCGTAGTGCAAAGATGAACATGTGTTTAGATGAACATGACCAACTGATGAATATCTTTGGCCTGTAGTGCAAAGATGAATATTTGATTCCAGATGTATATTGATTGATGTTCTGAGGATAAAAGATGAGCGATGAACTTTTAAATTCATACATAGAAGATAGTAGTTTGCATTCTCTACTTAACTCTTTTAATGAATTATTATTTCATTGCGAATATTGATTTAAAACTTGTTGTCTATTGTATTCTATTAGATTTTTCCTGTTGAAGACTAACGATAATTTGTTGTATATTATCTTAGTCATAATATTCTTTCTTTGGGCTAGTTGAGTTCACCCTTTTCCTTGTTGTTCCATTTTTCTTCTCGGGAGGTGAGAATGTAGTAATCTTAGTGGGGTATGGAATGAAGGTTCTAGAGAGAGTTGTTTAGTAGTCCTCACCATTTTGTAAAATAATGTATCAATAAATGTGATGAGGATTTATTTGAGTATAGATATTTGCCTGTAAGATAATATTTGTATTCAAACTCACAGTTTATATGTTATAATAATAAAGTTGTAGTTGTTTACATACTCATGTATTGACAACTCGGAATGGGTGATGTATACCTATTTTGGGGGCGTCACGGTTGGTATCGAGCTTAGGGATATGATCTCTGGCGGAGATGGGGAATAGAACTAGGAGGGGAGAGCGAGTAAATCCTTCGCTAGTGTGTCCTACCTAAGCTTATTTGTTAGTTGGTGATATATAGGGATATTATGTGATATATTGATTTCTTAATTAACCCTTGTTTTATGCGATATTTGAGAATGTCGAATCGAGAATATTAACAATGGAAATGAGAGGCGTGAGACGCTTTTGTACTCACCAACGAGGAGAAGCGTGCAACAGTCGGGCAATGTTCCTCCTGTGAACAACAACACCCGAAAGAGATGATGAACGAGGGATGTTTAGAAGCTTTTTGCAGTTTCATGCAAAAATCGGGCGAGGAGACTCGTGTTCAAAATCTGAGGAGGAAATGATAGCAATTACACGGTTGTTGTCACCAAGCGATTCAAAGAGTTGGGACCACGAATTTAAGGAAGCGAGATCCGATCACGGCGGAAACATGGGTCAAGCAAATTACCAAGATATTCGATGTCTTGGGATGCACGGAGAACAAAAGGTTCCATTCGCCACCTTTATGTTCCGTGGTGAGGCAGACTTCTTGGTGGGAGTCTGTGTAAGCGTACTCCATCCAACCGCACTCAAAGATGTCTTGGGAGGCGTTTGAAACTATTTAATGACAAATACTTTCACGAAAGTGTTAAATCATATGAAGGAAGTGGAGTTCATCAGATTAGAACAAAACAACATGGCGGTGTCTCAAAGATGAGGCAAAGTTTTTGAGAGTTATCCAGTTTGCACCTCATTTGGTGGAGAATGAGGAACGATTATGGCGGATGTTTCTTAGAGGTTTGAAACCTGGCATACGTCAGTATCTCATTTCTCATAAATTTTCTCTCTATTCAGATGTTGTAAATAGGGCTCAATTATTAGAGCGTGATAACGAGTACGGTCAATCGAGGGACCACAATCAGGATCATACCAGAGATAGCAGTCAACAAAACAACGATAACCAGCGGAGAAAGAAAAAGACGGACAAAAATGGTAACCACTCTGGTGGTAATCATGGCCATGAAAATAGAAGAAGTGAGTCAAGAGGAGATTTTAAAAAGAGGAGATTTAACAACGACCATGTGAAGGCGACAGCCCATGCAGAATCGGTTCTAAGGGAGGAGAACGACCACCCATTATATGCTATAAACAGAAAGAGGGACATATCGATCAAACCGCCTACAACAACAGTTCAAGGTATGCTATAATTATGGAAAGGAAGGACATATCATTTCGAGATTATACGAGAAGCGAAACCTAGTTCAATGGGGGACGGTGACTCAAAAGATCGTATCGGAAAAGTCAAAGTCAGCAGCCTCGGAAGAGCGTTTGTTGTGATCGGTCAAAATGCGAAGAACCCAAACGAGGTGATCACGGGTAAGCTATTTATAAATTCTTGCAAAGTTTATACCTTACTTGATCTGGGTGCTACCCATTCATTTATCTCTCCGCTTGTGCTCAACGTTTAAACTTGACTCTAGAGAAATTAGACTTTGACCTATCTGTGGAAACTCCGTTAGAGAAACTTTCATCACATCCATTTGTTTATAAATCTTGTTTGATTCAAGTTGGCACCATCACCTTACCCGTTGACCTTATCTCTTTAAAGATACTTGCTTTTGATGTGATTTTAGGGATTGATTGGTTAACTACTCATCATGCCAAAATTGATTGTTTTTCGTAAGGTTGTTAGTTTTCATATTCTAACCAACCCGTTGTATGCGAATTCAAGCAACTAAACCATTAAAATCAATCATTGTCATATCTAATCATAAAGCTATTCGTTTATTGAAAAGCGGATGTCAAGCTTTCTTAGCCCATGTTATGGATTTGAATAAAGACACGTCAAATTTGAATAATATTCTGTTGTTATTGACTTTCCGACGTATTTCTGAAGAACTTCCGGCCTACCCCGGAATGTGAAGTTGAATTCTTTATTGATCTTGAACCTGTACAAAGCCCATTTCTAAAAACCCATATCGAATGGCTCTATTAAACTTCGGGAGTTAAAGGTCCAACTACAGGAATTGTTGGACATCGGTTTCATTAAATCCCCAAGACATCTCCTCGGGGTGCTCCTGTTTTATTCAGTAAAGAAGAAAAAGGCGGAGTATGCGACTTTTGTATTGACTATCGGGAATTGAACCATGTCACCATCAAGAATAGGTGTCCTCTACCGTATTGATGACTTGTTTGACCCGATTCTGAGGGCACAATTTTTTTCAAAGATCGATCTTCGTTTTGGATATCATCACCAAGATTAGGCGAGGATATTCCAAAGCGCCTTTAGAACTCGAAGACGGGCATTATGAATTCTTAGTCATGTGTCTTTCGGATTGACTAATGCTCCCGCGACTTTCATGAATATGATGAATCGAGTATTCAAGGAATATTTGGATCAATTCGTTGTTGTCTTTATTGATGACATCCTCATATATTCCAAAAGCCGTGAAGATCATGAGCACCATTTGAAATTTGGTACTCCAAAGGCTTCGTGAAAACCAACTATATGCCAAATTGAAGAAATGCGAGTTCGCTCGAGGAAGTAGCATTCCTTGGGCAGCGCGTGGTGTCGAAACATGGAGTATCTGTTGATCCGTGAAGATTGAAGCAATACAAAGTTGGGAGCAACCAAAAGTCGTTGATCAAGTACGTAGCTTTTTGGGCTTAATTGGTTATTATCGGAGATTCATGGAAGGGTTTTCTCGAATCGTTACTCCATTAACTTGACTAACTCGGAAGGATACAAAATTTGTATGGAATGAGGAATGCGAGAAGAGTTTTAAGAGCTCAAGAGGAGACTCATTTTAAGACTGTTCTAACAATACCATCCGGTGCGAATGGATTTGTTATCTACGGTGATGCTTGGGCAAAGGGTTAGGATGTGTTCTCGCAGCGTGGGAAAGTCATAGCTTTATGCCTCGCGACAACTTAAAGAGTATGAGAGGAATTATCCTACTCATGATCTAGAGTTAGCGTGATCGTTCAGCTTAAAGATATGGAGGCATTATCTATATGGGGAGAAAGTGGAGATATATTAGGACCATAAAAGCCTCAAATATTTCTTCACGCATAAAGGAACTCAACACGCGGCAACGACGTTGGCTTGAGTTGTTGAAAGATTACGACCACACTATTCAATACCATCCCAGAAAAGCGAACGTGGTAGCTAACGCGTTGAATAGAAGATCATATGCAGGAATGAGTGCGATGATGTCAAGTATACGCATAGAGCCAACTTTAATAGAAAAAGTTAAGGTTGCACAAGCCAATAGGACCCTTGAGCGATGCGTATAAAGAAGAAAGTACAAGAAGGTGCTATTCCGAAGCGAGAATTGATGAAGAAGGAATACTTGAGTCCACTCTAGATTTTGTGTTCTAACGACTACGATTTGAAGTACAAGATTATGATGGAGGTACACAATACACCATTTGCAATCCATCTCGGAAGTACTAAAATGTATCGTGATCTTGACATACATTTTGGTGGAACAATATGAAGAGAGAGATTGCAAAGTTTATCTCAATGTGTTTAACTTGTCAACGTGTAAAGGCGGAGCATCTAGTACCAAAGGGTCCGTTTTGAACCACTTGAGATTCGAAATGGAAGTGGGAACACATTACCATGGATTTCGATTACGGGTCTTCCTACGGTTTCTCAAGGCATCAATCTTTATTTGGGTTATTGTTGATAGATTAACCAAGTCCGCTCATTTCTTGCCGACACAGAGACTTATTCCTTGAGCGTCTTGCTAGTATGTTCGTGAATGAGATTGTGAGGTTGCATGGCATGCCTGTATCCATAGTTTTGGATCGTGACCCAAGATTCACTTCAAGATTTTAGGTTAGCTTGTTAAAAGCTATGGGCGCAATTCTGATTGGGCCGACATACCATCCTCAAAGCAGACGGACAATCGAGAGGACTATTCAAACTCTTGAAGATCTATTAAGACTCGTGTCCTAGACTTCAAGGCGGTTAGGATAAGTATTTACCATTGGTGGAATTCTCCTACAACAACAACAGTTATCGAGCAAGTATAGGTGTGGCTCCATTCGAAGCATTATATGGGACGAAAATGTCGCTCTCCAGGTATGTTGGGATGAGGTGGGTGAAACAACATTGTTGGGACCCGAGTCAATACGTATGACTACGGAAAAGATCCAAATGATTCGACAACGATACAAAGCGGCACAAGATCGACAAAAGAGTTATGCGGATCTTCATCGAAAGGACGTGGAATTTTGTATAGGGGATCATGTATTGTTGCGAGTTGCTCCATGGAAGGGAGTTACAAGATTTGGGAAGAGAGGAAAGCTCAATCCACTATTTATTGGTCCATTTCAAATTCTTGACCGAGTAGGAAATGTAGCATATAGACTCGCGTTACCTCCGAGTATGTCTCGTATTCATAATGTGTTTCACATATCTGTACTCCGTAAATATGTGAAAGACCCAAATCACGTTATAGAGTTAGAACCAGGATGAGATAAGCCAAGACTTAACGATGAGGAGGCACTGTCAAGATCTTGGATAGGAAGGAGCATGTCTTACGCGCAAAGGTCATACCACAAGTTAATGTTTTGTGGAGGAATCATGCTACAGAGGAAATGACCTGGGAATTGGAAACGAAAATGAAAGCGAGGTATCCTCACCTTTTCGAAACACCAGGTACGTACGTCAATTTTGAGGACGAAATTTAATAAGGAGGGGAGGTTGTAAGACCTCAAATTATTAATAAATGAAAATTATTTTCCTCTATTTATTATTTTAAAATAGTAAGGGTTGATTTGATTAATGTGGATAGTTATGGGTAAAATACGCATAAATATTTTGAATAAGCAAGTGGTTATAAAATATTCATTATTGTTAAGGGAATATTCGTTTTGGTCGTGGAATATTCAGTATCATCGGGAATATTAAATGCATCGCTTGAGTCTTTTGTGGGCCCCATGCTTGAAAGCGATTGGATGAAGAAAGCGACAAATATAAGTTGTTTAAAAATAACTGGCGTAGTTATTTACAGATTAATCTTTGTTAAAATACTCGGTGGTTAAAATACAAGAAGATACGGTATTGCACCAATTATTGATTCTTACGTAGAAGGCCTTTCGATAATGGTTACTGATAATTATTTGTTTAGTATTTTATTGATTTAATAATTCTTTGCGTTGATATTTTATATTCTTTGTTGTTTTGATAATTGTCATTACTACGATTATTTTTCATTATCGAAGCAATAATTCATATTATCTCGAATAATATTATTAGATAACATTATTGGCAATGTCTAGAAAGTTCATCTAAGGAGAGGTTTGGTCACCTAATTGCGCCAAGAAGGAGAAATTCTTATTGGAAAGCCCCTCTTTCCTGGGAAGCGCACTGGTTGTCAATATTGTGATTACGTAATATTATTTGTGAGTAATTAATTATTGATTCATATGATGAGGAAAATATTGATTTTATGTGGATATAGATGGAGAAAATTTTAATGTGACAATTGTTGAAAATTGAAATTTTATCTTTTACGATAAAATAATTCATTTAAATATATTATTATATTTTAATAATATAATAATGGTGATATTTTTACAACGAATGTGGGATATATGAGTATCTGAGGAGGAAGAGTATTTTTGTTGTAATAAATGTTTAAAACATGTTAAACATGTCGGTGGACCCCATTTCTTGATTTGAAATTTGATTATAGCTTTGTAAAATTATGCATTTGTGGATTTTGATCAATTTCTATTTGTAATTTGGAAAACTTCCTTCTATAAAGTTGTAGATAATGGAATTTCCTATAGAAAGTCCCGAGTTTCAAATTTTTCTGATAAAAAAGCTATTTATTATGAATTATTTAAGTTCTAAAGCTCCGAAATAATTGATTTTTGAAGTTTTAATTGTTTTAATTAACAAAAACGTTTTTGTGTTTGGTTAGCCTCATTAAACACATGCAAGTTCTTTGAAATCGAGATGGTTCTAGGTGCGTAGACAAATTTGTATATATATATTATTATTATATTAAATTTTCTACTTTGGTGTTATTAAAGCATTTTCCTCTAAATAGGGTGCTTGGGTTAGAATTGAAAATCACACCGTAAGCTGAAGTTTTTCTCTCTATATTATCGAGTGTATTCTTGTGAGTATTTTGAGTATACTTTGAGTATTGCTATACGGTGCAAGTTCAAGTTATAGCTTATATATTAAATTATTTAATTTTAGAAATCTTGATCTTTCGAGGTAAAGGATATTTTTTTATGATATTATTTATTCTAATATCTTGATGCAAGTATTGATCTGAACTTTTTAATCAAATTTGGAACTTTTTAGTGTATGGGAGTTCTTATTCACGATATCGACCTTTATTCACGATATCTGATATTATTCACGAATACGACACTATTCATCGAAAAATGAAAATTTTCCTTTTCGTCCAAAAATATCTATTATGCGGATACTAGCTTTGATTGTATCCATGTTTTGATCATTCTTGAATTTTACACCACTATGATTATATTTGAGGTATTTTGGACATGGATAAAACAAAGTACTAATCCTTAATCCTTAATCCTTAATCCTTGTCATTTTGTTTCCTTTGGATTCGTTTCTTTAAAAATATTTTCATCATCCTCGGTCTTAAATGATGATATTATTGAATATCTTTGGGTATAGTGCAAAAGATGAATGATTTTTGATGAATATCTTTGGCCCGTAGAGTAAAAGATGAGCAGTGTTTAGATGAACATGACCGGTGATGAATATCTTTGGCTGTAGTGTAAAGATGAATATTTGATTCCAGATGTATATTGATTGATGTTACAGGGATAAAAGATAGACGATGAACTTTTAAATTCATACATAGAAGATAGTAGTTTGCATTCTCTACTTAACTCTTCTAATGAATTATTATTTCTGCTGCGAATATTGATTTAAAACTTGTTGTCTATTGTATTCTATTAGATTTTTCCCTGTTGAAGACTAACGATAATTTGTTGTATATTATCTTAGTCATAATATTCTTCTTGGTCTAGTTGAGCTCACCCTTTTCCTTGTTGTTCCATTTTTCTTCTCGGGGAGGCGAGAATGTAGCGAAAGTCTTAGTCGGGGTATGGAATGAAGGTTCTAGAGAGAGTTGTTTAGTAGTCCTCACCATTTTTGTAAAATAATGTATCAATAATTATGATGGAGATTTATTTGTGTGTGAATATTGTCTAGATGACAATATCTGTATTTAAACTCACAGTTTATATGTTGTAATAATAAAGTTGTAGTTATTTCTGTACCATGTATTGACAACTCAGAATGGGTGATGTATACCTATTTTGGGGCGTCCAAGATAGCTTTTCTTTACCTCGCTCTCGCAATCTTCGTATACCAACTCGAATATACCTTCATGATTTGGCATTAAGTTCGTCCAGAATCCTCAGTAGTCCACGAATCGCTCATGACTCTTGATCGGAAGAGGGCCCCGTCCCTCAAGATCCTTTATTTTGTGACGAAGTTTATGGCGCTTGGCCTTATGCCTTCGTTCTTAAATCCTGGGCCTTCGTCGAGCCTCGCTTAAGTTGAATCATGAGCTTCGGTTGGTCAAGAAAACTCCTCATTTTTGGCCTTGAGGAGTAGGTTTTCTTGACCAAGCCAAGCATTCATATCGATTAAAGCTTGTTAGCTAGCCCGGATCGCAACCAACCCATCCTCGTGGCCCTTAGTGTGAGACCCCAGATTTTATCAATAAAGATTTAAATTTTGTGAAATAATTTTTAATATTATGGTGTGAATTTGAGATAATATTATAGTTGTGGGTAGTATTAATAAATTTTGTAAAGTATGCAAGTGGTTATATTATATTCGATTGGTGGGGAATATTCGGTTTAGCGGGGAATATTCGCATAACAATGCTCAATTATTGGTGGACCCCACAATGTAATTATTGTCAGATTGAGAAAGCGACAAAAATATTTTATTGAAATAACGGCGGAAGTTTTCTGAATTGATCTTTGTTGAACTACTCGGTAGTAAAAATACGATGTACGTGTGGTTGCATAGTAGCACTACGGTATTGATTATTGATGCTTATATGAGAAGTCACTCGGTTTGATTCCATTATTGTCGATTAATAATATGAATTATTATAAGCGATAATGACGTTTTGTTTTATTCAGTATTATTAACGTAATAAAGCGAAACATCTTTATATAAAAATGAATACTTTATTAAAGTTATTCATAAATAGAATATATTATATTTTATTATGCATAGTGTTGCATAGTGTTTTGCATAGTGTTTTGCGTAGTGTTACATAGTGTTTGCATAGTAAAATGTTTTTATATAAATAGAATATATGATATTTTATTTAAAAGATTTTGCTTTAAATATGGATGAAATCGATTAAAGTAAATCAATCTGGACCGTTCATGGATTAATTACTATGCATTCTATTTTTCTATAAATAAGCTCATTCCTTCATTATTTTCTTATGAATTCTTTGAAACTCTAGAGAGAGAAATTATTGAGAGGCTATATAGAGAAAAAATCTATAGAGAGAAAGAAGAAGAGTATTACGGTACTTCACTACTTTGATATCCGGTGTCTTTTACGGTAAGGGATATTATTTGTTGTATTCGTAAGGGGTGTTATTTTTTCTTATTCATGAAGAGAACTTACATTATTCCATTCATTATTTATACATTGGAATAACTTTGTAAAAGTGGTATACCCTTTACATAACCTCGTATATGCAAGCGTACCCTATACTTGGTGAAATCCTTATGTTATTCCATTCTTATTTATTACATTGGAATAACTTTCAGATCTGTGAATCCCTATACTTGGTGATCTTCTTACCGTTATTCCATTCTTTATTATTACATTTGGAATATCCTATCTCGTGTGTTTTACAGGACCAGTTCCATTGGTTATTATTCGCATTTATTATTACATTTGGAATATCACATGCGTGTGTTTTACAGGACTGGTTCCATTGTTTATTATAATTCAAGCATTTATTATTACATTTGATCATCATGCGATTGTGAATTTCACGACACGGTTCCGTTATTATTATTACATTGGAATAACTCGCATCATCGCGAAATCCGCATGCATGGTGATTTCCTTTGTTATTCCATTCTTTATTATACCGGTTGGTTAAAACTTGGACTTTTATACTCCATGAAATTAGTAGAATATTCTTGATATTTGCGTTTCATCCGATATCTTTCATGGAAATATTCTTACGATCATTCTTGAATTTTACTCTACAAAGCAGTATCTTGTTGACAATTTAGGCGTTCATTAATTCTGGATAAAATAATTCTTGAACTTGTTTTATTGAATTATTATGTCATTGTCATCATCCTCATGTTATAATATGTTATCTTTGGCTTACGTGCATAGATGAACTTAGTATGATTATGACCGAGGATCATTCGGTATAATCATGGCTTGTTATAAATGATGTGATAAAAGTCTTGATGGCTTCGTAATGCGATGATGGATAGTTTTTGTATGATTATGACTAGGGGTGATTCGGTATATAGTCATGACCATTGATAATTTGATGAAAATCCTTGGACCGTGGTATGTAAGGAATGATTAGATGTGGTGGTTTATTTATTAAGTTGAGTCTCGTGATAAAAAAATTGATGAAAACCTTTTAAAACCTAAAAAGGCAAGTAGACTTTATTTTCTACTTGACTCTTTTAATGGATTGCATATTCTACTGCAGATTAAACCTGGTTGTCTATTGTATTTTATCGGCTTAACACCTTTGTTGAAGGCTAATGATAATTTATTACGCATTATCTTAGTCATAATATTTCTTCTTTGGGCTAGTTGAGCTCACCCTTTCTATCACCGTTCTCTTCGTGAAATGAGAACATATTTGGGACGAGTCGGGGAGCGGAGTAATGGTCCAGAGGATAGCAATAGTAGTCCTCACTATTCTGTGAAATAGTGTGATAATAGTTGTAATGAGGACTCCTTTTGAGTTTGTATAATATCTAGTAGACAATATTCCTATTAGAACTCTCAGTTTATGTATTGTTGTATGTTACACGACAGATGTATAATTAAGTTTGTATTTGAATTTATGTACCATGTAAGTGGCGACCCAAGATGGGTGACGTATACCTAATTTTGGGGGCGTCACACTTAGCTCGTCGTCAGACGTCTTCAGGTCCATCCTAGCCCGATCTAATTCTCTTTGAAAGCCGTTGATGGTATGAAAAGCGTCTTCACGATCGGCCCTTTCTCGATCAAGGTTGATTTGACATATTTATCTCCCCGCCTCGTGAAATCCTCCTCGGCTCCCCATTTTATGTGTCTCTTGACTTAAACGTCCAAGAAAACGGCGTTAAACTGATATTTTCAAAGTGTTCAAGTCGATGTCCGAGATATCCAAGCGAAGAGAAATAGAAGATAAAGAAATTGTTATTTACCTTAGCGGATAGCTCATCCCTCATCGAAAGCGATTCCGTCAAGTATGATCATTGAACCGATGGTCGCGTCGGTGTTAGGACGAAAGCTCAAAAAGGTCGAATGGGAAATTCACATTGAATCTAGACCACAAAGTCGGGGACCCCATAGCCTCGGCATGATAACCCTGACCAGAAGGACCATGCCGTTCGGGGGAGGGTCTCGATCTTTCGGGAGAAGGAGCTGGCTGTTCAGGAGGGGTAGGATCCACATGTACAGTTTCAGGAGAAAGGGATTTATTTGGGATGGGTTCTCGAGGGGGTGAGGCAGAAGCAGATCTCGGATGGCTATCAGGTGTGCGCTTCCTTTTCCTGGATAGCGTTGGCACCACTTCGTCCTGATCACCTTCTTCGTAAATTTGTATTTCTACGGGGGGCACGAAGGGTGGGATGATCGAAGACTGAGGCACCCTAAGTTCTTCGACAGTCAGCGGGGTTATCTTGGTTTTCAATTTTTTGGTCCGGAGGACACTTCTTCGATCATGACGATCTAGCAAACCTCCTCGTCGAGGGATTGATGTGGGGGTTGGCTCTGTTTCTGGAATGGCTTCAGAAGGGGTGATGAGAGGTGTTGACCTGGGCTTTCTAGTGGCCTCCCTTCCGGCGAGGATGGAGGGTCTCTTCCGATACAGGAACCTCATTAGCCTCTGGTTCTTCTATTCGAAATTAACAAGATTATGTATTTTTTGGTTGGCTCGGCGGGAGTAGCCTCTGTTGGCAGATTCTCAACAGCTTCAGAAGACTTCCCGGACAAGAAATCTTTAAACTCCTTTATTTCTAACGAACTTCGATTCGATCGGAGATCTTGCATGAAACAAACAGTCCTGTGTTAGATTACACATCATAAAAGCATTTTCAAAAATTTATATATATGAAATAGACCAGTGCTTACATTTATGGTCATATAACCATGCCTGCTTCGAGAGGAGTCCATATTTCTACTCCTCCTTAGGGAAATTGTCGAAAAGTTCCATCATTTCAACTTCCGTTCTTCTGAAATGTCTCCGAAGTCAGCAGAGATCTTCTCGTCAGTTGCCCAGTTCGGTAAAGAAGAAATTTCGGGACCTTTGACGTAGAACCACTTCTCGTGCCATCCCCTATTGCTCAAAGGAGTGTTCACCGTGAACGCTCTCGAACTTTTCTCGACTTCGGAGAATGTTTCTTTAAGGGCCTTGAACCCTTCTCTCTAGATTGGACTATTTTTGTATACGGTGAAGAAGAAGTCGAGGAGGGCTCAGCGCCCAACTCACGGCGCGAAGGCCACGAAGGCCAAAATGTGAATGTAAGAGTTTGGTACCAATTAGGTGACGCCACGCGCTAGAACCCCCCAATATAGTCACTATAAAAATATGCAGAGGAAGCGAACCCCCTTCTCGAGCAAGGTCACGGGGACGGCCGTCCAACCTTCTGGCCGTTGGTACATCTTCTCGCCGGATCTGGGAACCCTGACCGCATGGGTATCTAGAATGTGGTACCGAGATCGAATCCTTTTTAATTCAGCCTCAGTCACGATAGAGGGAGTATTGGCATGCGAGAAGCGATCCGTGCTCCTGTAGTATTCGGAGGGGGTTTTGGGAGTTTTTGGAGGGGGATTCTTGTCGGTTTTCGACCCCTTGGGATTCATGGTCGAGGAGTTCCTTCACGAGGTTGGGGTTTGGTGGAGCGCGGTGATCGGTGTTACGGTATGGGTGAACCTTGTTGAGTCTTGGGAAGCCATTTTTGACGGTTTGCGAGAGGAAGAAAGAAAGTTAGGAGGCGAGAAAGTTCAAAAGGCGCTCAATTTCAAAGGCAAGAGTAAAAGCTGTCAAATTTGGTAAAGTTATCTTTTATATCGATTTGTTACCGGTGTTGTTCAAGGCCGACACATTAAATGTTAGTAATGATTTAGAATTTGAATGGGAAGCATCCAGTTCGGGTCCAGAGATATTTAATGTACGAGGCCTTTCGATTTGGGCCTCGTTCTCCTCTCATTTCATCTCATGAATAGTAACCGGGTACATTTCAATTACTTCTCACTATGGACTTTTAGTAAAATATCATGGACCATTTATAATTTTCTATTAAACATTATGTTCAACAAAAAACTAGGGGGCAATGTTAGGTCATGATATTTTTTCTCTCTTTGGTAGGAGTAAATTGGGCTTACTCATTTAATTAATCCACTTTGGGCCTTTATTATTGAGCTGTGAAAGTCATTGAGCCCGATCACCATATTATTTCCATTTTAACTTATAAGACCAAGAATTGGTTCAATGGATCGACCCCTTAGACATTTTAATATCTATTACTTTGACTTGCAATGATGAAAAAGCATGACGGTTGACTAGAGCACCTGTCATGCATTAATGTGGATGGGATCATAACCGGCCGGCGGTGGAAACAGTGACCAAAAGCAGTGGATAGACTACATGCAGTCGGCAGGACCCATCAGATCAAGGGTGTGTGTCAGGTAGTAGTGGGTGGCACAGTAATCCAGGCAAAGAGAGTATAACTTAGGAAGGAAGTCTCCACAAAGAGGTACGTTCTCATACACACTATCATTGATAATCACATACACACAATCGAGAATTATTATCTCTCTCAATACACTAGACATTACATCCTCCATTGTTAACCTTGTGAACACGTATACTGACTCTCATGCCTGAGCTATCCCCCGACGGAACCGCGGTCAAGCTTGTGGTGTTTATCGTGTTTACTGTGCAGAATCAGGGCGTCTTACGTGATTGGGACGTGGCAGAAGATCTTGGCGTTAACACTATTTATTACAGTCTTAGTCTAGTATGAAGTTCGCATCAACAAGGAATTGGAGTTGAGTGCCGAAAATTTAATATGGTACATAATCAATGACTAAAAGTGTCAAACCGACAGGTGAATGATCAGATCCCATGGCCCAACTTATGTTCACTTGCGCAAATTTAAGTATTTCACTATAAAGTGAAGATTTCATTTCTTCAAGAAAAAAAAATCACAATATTATTCACATGAAATTGTCAACTCCCAACTCTTTGCATACAATATATATTCTCGAGAATACTTTTCTTATTTGATTCAAGAACTAATTGGTGGCTTTTATAAGCCTTACAAGGGAATGAAAAATAACAACCACGTATAGCACTAACTAAAAACGTGGAGATAGCTAAAGAAATATTCAAACCTAAACTACCCTAAACAATAGGGATTATTCAAACATAATTGACTAAGCAATAACCAGCAAACAAACAGATCCTAACAAAGACTCCCCTAAACTGAATGCTCCTTGCATTTCAGTTTAATTTTGGCATCACACACATTCCCAGTTTCTCACGAAGTTTCTCAAAAGACTCTAACTTCAGTGGCTTTGTCATGATATCAGCAACTTGAGCTTGAGAACTACAATGAACTAGCTTGACAGTTCCTTCTCTTGTGAGATCTCGCAGGAAATGAAATCGTACGTCTATATGTTTGCTCCTTCCATGCAACACTGGATTCTTTGATAGCTTTATGGCCGAGTTATTGTCACAATGTATAATTGTACCCTCTTTCTGAACATGGCTGAGTTCCTCCAGAATTCTACGCATCCATATAGCTTGACAAGCACAAGCTGCTGCAGAAATAAACTCGGCCTCTGTGGTTGATAAGGTGACAACCGACTGCTTTTTGGAAGACCACGATACTGCACCATTGCTAAGCATGAAGGCATATCCCGACGTGCATCTATGATCATCCAAGTCTCCAACATAATCACTGTCGGAGTATGCTTCAAGCTTCTAACTCCCATTCCTCTTGTACTTAACTCCAAAGTTCACAATCCCTTTGATGTATCGAAACACCCTTTTTACCACCTGCATATGTTGCTCCGTAGGCCTGCTCATAAACCTACTCACCAAACTAATCACATACATAAGATCGGGTCGAGTAGCTGCCAAATACATTAAGTATCCCACCATTTGTTTGTATAGGCATGCATCTGCTTTTTCCCCTAGATCATCTTTGACCAACTTGACTCCAAGAACAATGGGATTTCTAACTGAGTTGCAATTTTCCACCTTGAACCTCTCCAAAATCTCATTTGCATATTTCCTTTGACACATAAATATCCCATCCCTATCTTGAATCACTTCAACTCCAAGAAAGTAACGCATCTCTCCCAAATCAGTCATATAAAACTCAAGCTTAATGGATCTTTTAAAATCTTCGAACATACTCTTGTCACTCCCAGTAAAAATTAAATCATTAACATACAAACTTACGATAAGAACAATACCTCCTTCACCAGCCTTCACAAACAGAGTGTGCTCGTATGGGCATCTCACAAACCCTGTTTTGATGAAGTAGTATTCAATGCGACTGTACCATGCATGGGGAGCCTGCTTGAGGCCGTACAAGGCCTTTTTCAGCTTGTATACCTTATTCTCACCACCTTTCTCCACATACCATTGGGGTTTATCCACATAAACTAATTCTTCAAGTTCCCCATATAGAAATGCACTCTTTACGTCAAGTTGATACACTTTTCATCCCTTTTGTACAGCAAAAGCAAGCACTATTCGAATGGTGTCCCATCTTGCCATCGGAGCAAAGACTTTGGTGTAATCTACTCCGTACTCTTGAGCATATCCCTTTGCAACGAGACGGGCCTTGCACTTTTCTATGTCGTCATTCTCATTCAACTTCGTTTTGAAAATCCATTTGACTCCGATTGTTTTAGCTCCATCCGGTAGATCACACAACTCCCAAGTGTCATTCTTCTCAATTGACTGAATTTCCTTATCCATTGCTGCTCTCCACTTGGTTTTTCTACAAGCTTCTTCAAAATTTGTCGGATCTGCTGTAAACATCACCATGTTATGCAGTTCTTCCTCTGATAACTCATCTCCACTTACATAATCTCTCAAGTAGGGTGGAGACCTTCTTGTTCTTCTTACCTCTCAGATTTCTTCTTCTGTTGATTCACTTGAGGAAGAGTCACTTCCACTATTATCTTCGTTACTATTTTCTTCTTCTTTTTCGACACCTTGATCTTCCTCATTTACTTCTTCAGCCTCATTCCATTTCAACACATCTAATTTCACAGCCTTTGCATCTCTGCCCCAATTCCAGCTTTCGTCCTCTTCAAAAATCACATCCTTGCTAACAATGATACGCTTTCCCACTGGATCATACATCCGGTATGCCTTAGATTCCTCAATCACCCCAAACAACACACACTTGAGACTTTTATCATCAAGTTTCTTCCTCTTTACTTCAGGGATATGTGTGTGTGCAATGCAACCAAAAACCCTTAAGTGGTGCACTGCCAGTTTTACTCCACTCCATGCCTCTTCGGGGGTAACATATTTTACGGCCAATGTTGGACTTCGATTGAGAATGTGGACTGCCCAGTTTACTGATTCTGGCCAGAAAATCTTAGGAACCTCTTTTCCAGTTAACATACTCCGAACCATATTCATGATGGTCTGGTTCTTTCTTCCCGCCACCCCGTTTTGTTGTGGGGTGAACACTGCAGTCAATTGCCTACGAATGCCATTAGTACCACAAAAATCTTTGAACTCTTGGGAATTATACTCACCACCCCTATCAGTTCGTAAGCATTGAATGTATGAACCAATCTCTTTTTCTACTAGAGTTTTAAAATTCTTGAATGTAGCAAAGGCTTGTGACTTCTCGGCTAAGAAATAAACCCAACACTTTTGACTGAAATCATCTATGAAAGTAATGATGTACCTTTTCATGTTGCTGGACTCTGGTGTAATTGGACCACATATGTCTGAATGAATGAGTTGGAGCTGATGAGATGCCCGCCACATGCTTCTCTTAAGTATAGATTCTCTTCGTTGTTTCCCGGTCACACAGTCTCGACACAATTTGTTTGGTGTCTTGATTTCTTACAACCCTTTTACCATCTTCCCAAACTGCAATGTTCTCAATCCCTTAAAGCTAAGATGTCCATATCGGCAATGCCATAGCTGAGTGGTATCTTCGGTGGCAGTCTTAAAACATGCAGGAGCTCTAGGCAATACATTTGCAATGAGCACAAACATTTTATTAGCACTCATAGTTGTTTGTTGAGAGATTGTCGTGTAAATTGTATACTTGAAGGCAATGTAATTGCAACAGTTATTTTTGGTTGAACTTTGGCTTGAACTAAGCTTTAAGAATCTGCAGAGTTAAGTTTTTTCTCTATTCTTGTGGTCCAAGCATGGACATGGTGGTGCAATTCTAGTTTAATATAAATAAGGGTCGGTGTTGAGTTTTTTGATATTTTGAATTTGCCATGTAGGTGGCTCATGCATTCCATCGGTTTTAGTATTTAAGCTTTGTTTTACTATATGTGTTATCAATGTAATCTTATTCAATTGTAAAATTTCCAACAATCCAAGTCTTTTGAATTTTGGAGTTTCATTTCTCGAGTTAGTGTATGGTAGTTAATGTAAGTGATTCATTCTTGATTTGGTCCAAATAAAAACATTGAATATTGAATTGTAGTCGAGTCTTTGCAAAATGCAAATAGCTTTTAGTGCGTGGCGCTCGAAGCGATCTCATTTTCCTTTTTAGTGCGGGTCCATTCTCAAAGAAAGATAATGAGGCCATCCAGATTTCAAGGTTAGAGTTCACAAAATATATACGATATACTATCGTACCCTCACAAAATGTTGACTCACCGATTATTTATTACGGTGTTTTTTATGTCCAAAATTGAATTGCTTTCTTGCTTTATTCAGTTTTTTACTCGATTCTTGATAGGAAATTAGGAAGGGATAGCATGAATTTTCAAGTAGAAGATATATATGTGAAGTTTCTTAACTTACGATATGTGTCCTTTATATCGCCCTTTCTTTTTGTACCTTGTTTCTCATCCATTATCTTTGTGAACTTAATCGCTAATCTAGCACTTGTTAGTGTAAATGGTCAAATAGGTGCATGAGGCATGGAATATGATACAAATCGCCTTAAAATCTTGAGGTTTATTAAAGATAACATGATGATGTTCAAATATGTTTACTCCATAAAATTCATTATCCACTAGTTTCAAGCATTTTTCAACTAGCCAATCAAAATTTTTGAAAACTCTAGCAATTTATACTTCACCATTAATAAGGTACAATCAAGTAACTTTGTTTTGGAGTTCATTACAACTTCATTTGCGATTCAGATTTGATGTTTTGAGTTTGTACAACTTACAAGTCATATACAATCAAACAAATAAAGAAGAATCAAAATAATTCTTGTGAACACAAACAAATTGAAATCTTGGACACAAACAAATTGAAATTAAAAGAAAGCGCCATATCTTTGTCATTCACACTACTAGAAACAAGGGTAAATTATTTTCCAAAAAAATGGCAATAAATGCGATTTTTTACAAAGTTGTATGCAGACAAAATAAAAAACTTGATGAAGAAATAAAATTTGAGAAGTTATATAGAGGATCATAAAATATCATCTCGAACATAAAATTAGAATATACATAAAATATCTAAGATGTTATATACATAAAATATCATAACCTACCATCTAGTCCACAAAGCACATGCTAACATAGTTACCACATGCTAACAGAGGCTGTTGGTGCTTTTGCAAAACCAATAACACCATGATAGTTACCACATGCTAACATAGCGGTGCATTTGATTACTTGTCCACCCTACGGTAGAAATATATTTAAATCATGACCATATTATTTGATCGATAAATGGAAAAGGAGCAGAGACCAAAGAAAAAAGGAAGATGCAGACAATAACAGATGTAAGACGGATCAAGAAAAACGGAAGGACAATAATAAAGAAGATACGGACCAAGCACAAACCATCATCCAAAAAGGAGCACGAGACCAAGCAAAACCGGAAGGAAGAAAAATAACAATAATGAATAATTAAAAAAGCAACCCGAAAACACATGAGTAATAGGCGGGTGAAACAATGAAACTTACTAAAAGAATGGCTTAAAATGCAACAAAATTGAATGAAACTTCCTTCCAAGTTAGCATAGACATTGCAAACCACATCATCCCATCGATGAAACTTCTAAAAGAACAAATTAAAATAAAATGCAAATTTGAAATAAGTCATACAACTATACTTCAATTGCCACTAAAATTCTAGAATACAAAAGTTTACACAAGAAAATGCATAAAGTTGTTCATTAAAGCTTCAAAAGCCTAATCTTACATAACCTACCATTTAGTCCACAAAATTAAGTACTACTTGGAAAATTTGTCCAACAAAACCAATAAACTATTAAACAGAGACATTAACAGTTATTTCATATATTACATAGTAGTAACATTAACTAAAAAAGTTTGCTATTAAACGAAGACATTAACAACTCAGTAAATGATAAGTGTCGACTTCTTTGTTCATCACCATACCTTCCAAATGATGAGTGTCCACTTCACTTGTTCATCACCATGCCTTCCATTTGATCCGGAGCTCCATCTTGTCATATGTCCATGGTTTAAAATTATATAAATTCGTATACAAATGCAATAAGTATGCATATTTATATTAGCACTCATGAACACTAATTCAATATGTATATTTATATAATATTGCTATCAATACCTCGACCTTTTTACTTCCATTTTTTGCCGCTTTTTCCCTGCCATTTTTTCTAACCAACACTTGATGCGTGACCTAATTCTTATGTGATCTCGACCTTTTTTGATTCCTCGTCTTTGTTGCCATTTTGGAATTCCCTACTTGCGGTACATTAAGCGTAATGGAATTAACAGCTATCTCATGACGGTCCACTTCATGAGAATCATTGTTTTTCTCTTGTTGGATGTTTGTTTGTCTATTACATATTTCTTCAACACATACATATAGCTCACTAATTGCTTTATTAACCATTTTCGTTGCCTCTTCACATTCTCACGCTTTCGATGAGTAATCTTAACTAGATTTGGAATTAACATTTGATCTTGATGCGCCTAATTTGACTTTGGATCCCCTCTACCTCTCTTCCATAAGCATCTTTTTATCTACCCATTCCTAGCAAACATTGTCCATCTTTTCAAGATATATTTCTTTGGAACCAATTTGATATTCATAATGTCCAAAATTTTCAATGTATGAGAGCATAAGATACCTTTTGTCTCAAACATTTTACATGAACACACAACTTCTTGGCGAATAATTTTCGCTATAACAATTCGTATTTTATCGCTCCCAAAGTAACTTACTACATTACTCGAATTGCTCTTCCTCCTTCTCCTCAAGTGACTTTATAACAAGGCAAAGTGACTTATCAAATTGTTCTTCGAATTCAGAAAATAATGCAGGGGTATAGTGAATGAAAGCTTCATTCAACATTGGTGTCCTCTTTACCCTGCCATATTGTACTCTCTCTCTTGCCTCATACTCGGTCTCCAACTCTTTATATCTCTTAGCCTCAAGTAATAGGTTGAAATGTGCGAAGAATTGTACCAAATTAATTTCGAGCTTAAATAATCTTTGATATTTGCGTTCAAACTCTCACCGAGTTGTCTGATCATCATTCCTAAAGTACAAGTCTTGTTAGTATAACATCTTGCCCATTTTTTCTTTCAATGAATATGTACATTGCATCCACTCATTTGACTCAACTTTATACTTGGCAATCATTTCAGTCCAAGCATTTTCAAATGAGGACTCATCATCATATTTATAGACACAATTCATAAATGTTTGTAGAAATTCTCGACTATTTTCTTTCATCACGGGGACATACGCTTCACACAATTTTGAGCAATATGCCAAGTACCTATTTGTAAGACCAAAATTTTTTTTAAATAAAAGGAATTTCCTTTATTTATTATTTTGAAATAGTAAGGGTTGATTTGATTAATGTGGATAGTTAAGGGTTAAATAAGCAAATATTTCAAAATAAGCAAGTGGTTATAAAATATTCATTTTTTGTCGGGGAATATTCGTTTGGTCATTGGAATATTAAATCATCGTCGGGAATATTAAATGCGACGAAGTAGTGACCATGTGTGGGCCCATAACGGAAAGCGATTGGATGAAGAAAGCGACAAATATAAGTTGGTTAAAAATAACGGCGTAGTTATTTCTGAGTTAAGGCATTGGAATACCCGGTGGTTAAAAATACGATGTCTGGCGTGGTTCGCGATGATGCTTGCGGTATTGCATGTATTGTTGAATTATTGATCCTTACGTAAGAAGGCCTTTACTCTATAATTTTTCACATGAATTCTTTATTCAATATTTTATTTTATTGATTGATAATTCTTTGCGTTGATATTTTATATTATTGTTGTTCGATAATTGTCACCGCACATTATCTCCATTATCGGATCAATAATTCATATTATTTGAATAATATTATTAGATAGCATTATTGGCAATGTCTAGAAAGTTACATCGAGGAGAGGTTTGGTCACCTAATTTGCCGCAAGATAAGGAAAAATCCTTATCGGAAAGCCCCTCTTTCAGGAGGGCGGCTGGTTGTCATAATTGTGATTCGTAATATTATTTGTGAATAATTAATTATTGATTCATTTGATAAAGAAATATTTATTTTATGTGGATATAAATGATGGATTTATTTATGTGGTTATAAATGAAGAAATTATTGTTGAGGTATTTTATCGGTATTTTATCAGTTGGAGGTATTAAAATTAAATCGGGGTTTTGAGATATATTACGGGGTTATAATTTTTAATCCAAAGAGTTGGATTGTGGTAATTTTGGGTATGTTATACATACATAAGTTGAGTATATGTCCACAAATTTTGAACCGTTAAAAATGCACGAATGATTTGTTATGAATTTTAAGAGGTGTACGATTAGGAAATTAGGGTTATATTTGATTTTGGTGGAAAATTCTAGAATTGAGTGGGCCCCACTTGTGGTTGGTGAAGAAATGTGCTGAATTTTATTTCAAATGTGGTGGGTGGCAATAGTAGCGAGTAAAGCCATCCATCGAGTGCTTGGTCAAGAAATGCCTTTGCGGTGGGCTAACATTTTCCTATAAATAGAGGCTAAGTTAGAATTGAAAATCACACCGAAACAAGTTTTCTCTCTTTCTCTCTCTATATTATTGAGCGTATTTTGTGAGTATTTAGATACTTTGAGAGTTCTTTATTCAAAGATACAAGTTTCATTCAAACATCACTTGACCTTTCCTTTCAAATCTCGATTCTTTGAGGTAAGGGATATTATTTTTTTTTCGTAATGATATTATTTCTTCAATATCATTATCTTTGAAATGTTGATCTGAAGTTTTTATCAAATTTGGAACTTTTCATGTCGGGGTTACTATTCATGAGTTCTTATTCACGAGTTACTATTTATGAGTTCTTATTCACGATTCTTATTCACGAGTACTATTCATAAGCGTGAAGATGTTTTTTGTGGAATTTCTATCTTTTGGTGTCTGAGTTCTTTATTCACGATATCTGAGACTATTCACGATATCTGACCTGACTATTCATAGAAAAATAAAATTTCTTCTTTTTCGTCAAAATATCTATTACGGATACTAGCTACGATTGTATCCATGTTTTGATCATTCTTGAATTTTACACCACTTGTGATTATTTTTGGGGTATTGTTGGACATGGATAAAACAAAGTACGAATCCTTAATCCTTAATCCTTGTCATTTTGTTTCTTTGGATTCGTTCTTTAAAAATATTTTCATCATCCTCGGTCTTAAATGATGATATTATTGAATATCTTTGGCCCGTAGTGCAAAGATGAATGATTTCGAAGAATATCTTTGGCCTTTGTAGTGCAAAGATGAGCAGTGTTGAGATGAACATAATCGGTCGATTAATATCTTTGGCATGTAGTGCAAAGATGAGCAGTGTTTAAATGAACATGATTAATGATGAATATCTTTGGCACTGTAGTGCAAAGATGAATATTTGATTCGGATGTATATTGATTGTTGTTACTGGGGATAAAAGATGAGGCGATGAACTTTTAAATTCATACATAGAAGATAGTAGTTTGCATTCTCTACTTAACTCTTCTAATGAATTATTATTTCATTGCGAATATTGATTTAAAATTTGTTGTCTATTGTATTCTATTAAATTTTTTCCTGTTGAAGACTAACGATAATTTGTTGTATATTATCTTAGTCATAATATTCTTTCTTGAGCTAGTTGAGCTGAGCTCACCTTTTCCTTTTTGATCCATTCTTCTCGGGAGGCGAGAATATAAGCGAGTACAGTTGGGGTATGGAATGAAGGTTTTAGAAAGGATTGTTTAGTAGTCCTCACCATTTTGTAAAATAATGTATCAATAAATGTGATGAGGATTTATGTGAGTGTAAATATTATACAGAAGATAATATTTGTATTTAAACTCACAGATTTCTTTGTTGTAATAATAAAGTTGTAGTTGTTTACGTACCATGTATTGACAACTCGAGAATGGGTGATGTATACCTATTTTGGGGGCGTCGCGGTTGGTATCGAGCTTAGGATATGATCTCTGGCGGAGATCGGGAAATAGAACTAGGAGGAGAGGCGAGTAAATCCTTGTTAGTGTGTGTCTACCTAAGCTTATTTGTTAGTTGGTCGGTATATAGGGATATTATGTGATATATTGATTTCCTTAATTAACCCTTGTTTTATGTGTATTTGAGAATGTCGAATGAGAATATTAATGATGGAGTAAATGAGACCGTGGAGATGCTGTATTTACCAACGAGGAGAGCGTGCAACAGTGGCAATGTTCCTCCATGAAACAACACCACTGGGAAAGCAGATGATGAAGCGAGGGATGTTTAGAAGCTTTTTGCGAGTTCATGCAAAATCGCAGACGAGGAGACTCGTGTTCAAAATCTGAGGAGGAAATGATAGCAATTCACGGGTTGTCACAACCAAGCGATTCAAAGAGTTGGGACCACGAATTTAAGGAAAGCAGATCCGATCATGCATGGAAACATGGGTCAAACAAATTACCAAGATATTCGATGTCTTGGGATGCGGAGGAACGAAGGTTCCATTCGCCACCTTTATGTTAAAGTGGCGAGGCAGATTCATTGGTGGGGAATCGTGAAGCGTACCATCATCCGTAAGACTCAAAGATGTCTTGGGAGGCGTTTGAGAGACTATTTAATGACAAATACTTTCACGAAAGTGTTAAATCGTATGAAGGAAGTGGAGTTCATCGATTAGAGCAAAACAACATGGCGGTGTCTCGATGACGAGACAAAGTTTCATAGAGTTATCGAGTTTGCACCTCATTTGGTGGAGAATGAAGAAGCGTATGACGCGCGGATGTTTCTTAGAGGTTAGAAACCCGGATACGTCAAGATCTCATTCTCATAAACTTTCTCTTTATTCGGATGTTATAAATGAGGCTAAATTATTAGAAGCGAGATAACGAGTACGGTCAATTGAGGACCATAACCGAGGATCGTACGGAGATAGCGATCAGCAGAATAATGATAACTGCTGAGAAAGAAATGAGACGGATGAAATGGTAACCACTCTGGTGGTAATCATGGTCGTGAAAGCAGAAGAAGCGAGTCGGGAGGAGATTTTAAAAGAGGAGATTTAATAACGACTATGTGAAGGCAGCGGTCTTGGCAAAGAATCGGTTCTAAGGAGGAGAAACGACCACCCGGTCATATGCTACAAATGCGGAAAAGAGGGACATATCGATCAAAGCGCCACAACAGTTCAAGGTATGCTATAGTTGTGGAAAGGAAGGACATATCGCTTTCGAGATTATGCAGTAGCGAAACCTAGTTCAATGAGGGACGGTGACTCAAAAGATCATCCCGAGAAAAAGTCAAAGTCAACGATTAGGAAGAAGCGTTTGTTGATTTGGTCATAATGCGAGGAACCCAAACGAGGTGATCACGGGTAAGCTATTTATAAATTCTTGCGAAGTTTATACCTTACTTGATCTACCGGTCTTTACCCATTCATTTATCTCTCTGCATGTGCTCAGCGTTTAAACTTGACTCAGGAGAAATTAGACTTTGACCTATCTGTGGAAACTCCGTTAGGAGAAACTTTCATCACATCCATTGTTTATAAATCTTGTTTGATTCAAGTTGGCACCATCACCTTACATTGACCTTTATCTCTTTAAAGATACTTGCTTTTGATGTGATTTTAGGATTGATTGGTTAACTACTCATCATGCCAAAATTGATTGTTTTCGTAAGGTTGTTAGTTTTCATATTCTAACCAACTTTGTTGTATTTAATTCAAGCAACTAAACCATTAAAATCAATCACTATCATATCTAATCATAAAGCTATTCGTTTATTGAAAAGCGGATGTCAAGCTTTCTTAGCCCATGTTATGGATTTGAATAAAGACACGTCAAATTTGAATAATATTCTGTTGTTATTGACTTTCTGGCGTATTTCTAGAAGAACTTCCTTGGTCTACCCCGTAGCGTGAAGTTGAATTCTTTATTGATCTTGAACTGGTACAAAGCCCATTTCTAAAACCCCATATCGAATGGCTCTATTGAACTTCGGGAGTTAAAGGTCCAACTACGAGGAATTGTTGGACATTGGTTTCATTAAATCCTAGTACATCTCCTTGGGGTGCCTGCTTTTATTTGTAAAGAAGAAAGGCGGGAGTATGCGATTTTGTATTGACTATCGGGAATTGAACCATGTCACCATCAAGAATAGGTATCCTCTACCTCGTATTGATGACTTGTTTGACCGATTCTGAGGGCACAATTCTTTTCAAAAATCGATTTTAGATTCGGATATCATCAATGAAGATTAAAGCGAGGATATTCAAAAGCGCCTTGAACTTCGGTATGGGCATTATGAATTCTTAGTCATGTCTTTCGGACTAACTAATGCTCTGCTGCTTTCATGGATATGATGAACCAAAAGTATTCAAGGAATATTTGGATCGATTCGTTGTTGTCTTTATTGATGACATCCTTATATATTCCAAAAGTCGTGAAGATCATGAGCACCATTTGAAAGTTGGTACTCAAAGGCTTCATGAAACCAACTATATGCCAAATTGAAGAAATGCGAGTTACGGCGAGGAAGTAGCCTTTCTTGGGCATGTGGTGTCAAAACATGGAGTATCTGTTGATCCGTGAAGATTGAAGCAATACAAAGTTAGAGCAACCGAAGTCGGTGATGTAAGCACGTAGCTTTTGGGCTTATTTGGTTATTATCGGAGATTCGTGGAAGGTTTTCTCGAATCGCTACTCCATTAACTCATTTAACTTTCGAAAGGATGACGAAATTCGTTTGGGGCGAAGAATGCGAGAAAAGTTTCAAGAGCTAAGAGGAGACTTATTTCTAAGACTGTTCTAACAATACCATCTGGTTCGGATGGATTTGTTATCTCAACGATGCTTGAGGCAAAGGGTTAGGATGTGTTCTCATGCAACGTGGGAAAGTCATAGCCTATGCCTCGCGACAACAAAAGAGTATGAGAGGAATTATCCTACTCATGATCTAGAGTTAGCATTGTGATCGTTTCGCCGTTAAAGATATGAAGGCACTATCTATATGGGGAGAAAGTGGAGATATATTCAGATCATAAAAGCATTAAATATTTCTTCACTCAAAAAGAACTCAACATCGCGGGTGACGTTGGCTCGAGCTATTGAAGACTACGACACACATTATTCAATACCATCCCGGTAAGCGAAGCGTGGTGGTGACGCATTGAGTAGAAGATCATACGGGGAGCGAGTGCGATGATGTCAAGTATATCGCGTAGAGCCAACTTTAATAGAAAAAGTTAAGGTTGCTCAAGCCGCAGGCCGGGCGATGCGTATGAAGAAGAAAGTACAAGAAGGAGCTATTCGAGCGAGAATTGATGAAGAAGGAATACTTGAGTCCATTCTAGACTTTGTGTTCCTAACGACTCGATTTGAAGTACAAGATTATGATGGAGGCACACAATACACCATTTGCAATCCATCTCGGAAGTACTAAAATGTATCGTGATCTTGACATACATTTTGGTGGAATAATATGAAGAGAGATTGCAAAGTTTATCTCGATGTGTTTAACTCGCTAACGTGTAAAGCGCGAGCATCTAGTACCTAAGGGTCCGTTGCAACCACTTGAGATTCCGGAATGGAAGTGGGAACACATTACCATGGATTTCAATTACGGGTCTTCCCTACGGTTTCTCAAGGCATCAATGCTATTTGGGTTATTGTTGATAGATTAACCAAGTCTGCTCATTTCTTGCC
This sequence comes from Panax quinquefolius, assembly GCA_020205615.1. Taxonomy (NCBI): domain Eukaryota; kingdom Viridiplantae; phylum Streptophyta; class Magnoliopsida; order Apiales; family Araliaceae; genus Panax; species Panax quinquefolius. Next base: position 13,535,794 of record CM035162.1, on the reverse strand, counting down.
GTCACGGAGACTTATTCCTTGAACGTCTTGCTAGTATATGTACGTGAATGAGATTGTGAGGTTGCATGGCATACTGTATCCATAGTTTGGATCGTGACCCAAGATTCACTTCAAGATTTTGGGTTAGCTTGCAAAAAGCTATGGGCGCAGTTTGCGATTTAGTTGCGATACCATCCCCAAAAGCGGACGGACAATCGAGAGGACTATTCAAACTCTTGAAGATTTATTAAGACTCGTGTCCTAGACTTCAAGAGGCGATTAGGATAAGTATTTACCATTGGTGGAATTCTCCTACAACAACAGTTATCGAGGCAAGTATAGGTGTGGCTCCATTGAAGCATTATATGGGCGAAAATGTCGTTCTCCAATATGTTGGGATGAGGTGGGTGAAGCAACATTGTTGGGACCAGAAAGTTAAGTACGTATGACTCAGAAAAGATCCAAATAATTGACAACGTATACAAAAGCGGCTCAAGATCGACAAAAGAGTTATGCGGATCTTCATCGAAAGGGCGTGGAATTTAATGTAGGGGATCATGTATTGTTCGAGTTGCTCCATGGAAGGAGTTACAAGATTTGGGAAGAGAGGAAAGCTCAATCCATGATTTATTGGTCCATTTCAAATTCTTTACCGAGTAGGAAATGTAGCCTATAGACTTGCGTTACCTCGAGTATGTCTCGTGTTCATAATGTGTTTCACATATCTCGTGCTTTCGTAAATATGTGAAAGACCGAACCACGTTATTGAGTTAGAACCGGATGAGATAGAGGAAGACTTAACGTATGAGGAGGTACCTATCAAGATCTTGGATAGGAAGGAGCATATCCCTACGCCATGAAAGGTCATACCACAAGTTAAAGTTTTGTGGAGGAATCATGCTATAGAGAAATGACACAGGAATTGGAAAGCGAAATGAAAGCGAGGTATCCTCACCTTTTGAAACACCAGTACGTCACGTCAATTTCGAGGATGAAATTTCATAAGGAGGGAGGTTGTAAGACCCAGAAATTTTTTTAAATAAAAGGAATTTCCTTTATTTATTATTTTGAAATAGTAAGGGTTGATTTGATTAATGTGGATAGTTAAGGGTTAAATACATAAATATTTCAAAATAAGCAAGTGGTTATAAAATATTCATTTTTGCTGGGGAATATTCGTTTGGTCGTGGAATATTAAATCTTTGTCGGGGAATATTAAATACGACTCACAGTAGCGACCATGTGTGGACCCATATGCGGAAAGAGATTGGATGAAGAAAGCGACAAATATAAGTTGGTTAAAAATAATTGGCGTAGTTATTCTGAATTAAGATTTGTTGGAATACCCGGTGGTTAAAATACGATGTCTGGCGTGGTTGCCGCGATAGCACTTGCGGTATTACGCATATTGTTGAATTATTGATCCTTACGTAAGAAGGCACTACTCAATAATTTTCACGGTGAATTCTTATTCAATATTTTATTTTATTGATTGATAATTCTTTGCGTTGATATTTTATATTATTGTTGTTCAATAATTGTCACTGCACATTATCTCCATTATCAGATCAATAATTCATATTATTTGAATAATATTATTAGATAGCATTATTGGCAATGTCTAGAAAGTTCTGTCAAGGAGAGGTTTGGTCACCTAATTTGCGCCAAGATGAGAAAAATCCTTATCGAAAAGCCCCTTTCCACGAGGAGCGGCTGGTTGTCATAATTGTGATTCTGTAATATTATTTGTGAATAATTAATTATTGATTCATTTGATAAAGAAATATTTATTTTATGTGGATATAAATGATGGATTTATTTATGTGGTTATAAATGAAGAAATTATTGTTGAGGTGTTTTATCAGTATTTTATCAGATTGGAGGTATTAAAAATTAAATCAGGGGTTTTGAGATATATTGCGGGGGTTATAATTTTTAATCCGCCAGATTGGATTGTGGTAATTTTGGGTATGTTATACATACATAAGTTGAGTATATGTCCACAAATTTTGAACCGTTAAAAATGCACGAATGATTTGTTATGAATTTTAAGAGGTGTATCGATTAGAAAATTAGGGTTATATTTGATTTTGGTGGAAAATTCTAGAATTGAGTGGGCCCCACTTGTGGTTGGTGAAGAAATGTGCTGAATTTTATTTCAAATGTGGTGGGTGGCAATAGTAGCGAGTAAAGCCATCGGTGAAAGGTCAAGTCGCGCTTGGTACGGGCTAACATTTTCTATAAATAGAGGCTAAGTTAGAATTGAAAATCACACCGAAACAAAGTTTTCTCTCTTTCTCTCTATATTATTGAGCGTATTTTGTGAGTATTTAGATACTTTGAGAGTTCTTTGTTCAAGTCTAAGTTTCATTCAAAGATCACTTGACCTTTCCTTCCAAGAAATCTTGATTCTTTGAGGTAAGGGATATTATTTTTTTTTCGTAATGATATTATTTCTTCAATATCATTATCTTTGAAATGTTGATCTGAAGTTTTTATCAAATTTGGAACTTTTCATGTATGGGGTTACTATTCATGAGTTCTTATTCACGAGTTCTTATTCATGAGTTACTTATTCACGATTCTTATTCACGAGTACTATTCATGAAGCGTGAAGATGTTTTTTTTTGTGGAATTTCTATCTTTTGGTGTCTGAGTTACTTATTCACGATATCTTGACTATTCACGATATCTGACCTTTATTCACGATATCTGAAGACTATTCAATAGAAAAATAAAATTTCTTCTTTTCGTCAAAATATCTATTCGGATACTAGCTTTCGATTGTATCCATGTTTTGATCATTCTTGAATTTTACACCCTTGTGATTATTTTTGGGGTATTGTTGGACATGGATAAAACAAAATACGAATCCTTAATCCTTATGCCTTGTCATTTTGTTTCTTTGGATTCGTTCTTTAAAAATATTTTCATCATCCTCGGTCTTAAATGATGATATTATTGAATATCTTTGGCTGTAGTGCAAAGATGAATGATTTCTGAAGAATATCTTTGGCACAGTAGTGCAAAGATGAGCAGTGTTGAGATGAAAACATGATTAGGTGATTAATATCTTTGGCTGTAGTGCAAAGATGAGCAGTGTTTAAATGAACATGACTAAGTGATGAATATCTTTGGCACTGTAGTGCAAAGATGAATATTTGATTCGAGATGTATATTGATTGTTATTCTGGGGATAAAAGATAGAGCGATGAACTTTTAAATTCATACATAGAAGATAGTAGTTTGCATTCTCTACTTAACTCTTCTAATGAATTATTATTTCATTGCGAATATTGATTTAAAATTTGTTGTCTATTGTATTCTATTAAATTTTTTCCTGTTGAAGACTAACGATAATTTGTTGCATATTATCTTAGTCATAATATTCTTTCTTGAGCTAGTTGAGCTCACCCTTTTCCTTTTTGATCCATTCTTCTCAGGGAGGCGAGAATATAGCGAGATGCAGTGTGGGGTATGGAATGAAGGTTTTAGAAAGGATTGTTTAGTAGTCCTCACCATTTTGTAAAATAATGTATCAATAAATGTGATGAGGATTTATGTGAGTATAAATATTATCAGAAGATAATATTTGTATTTAAACTCACGATTTCTTGTTGTAATAATAAAGTTGTAGTTGTTTACACCATGTATTGATAACTCGGAATGGGTGATGTATACCTATTTTGGGGCGCCACGAGAGATAGCTAAGTGAAATATTCAAACCTAATGTAAGACCCCAACTTATTATTAATGAAATTTAATTTTCTCTATTTATTATTTTAAAATAGTAAGGGTTGATTTGATTAATGTGGATAGTTAGGGTAAAAAAATCATAAATACTTCAAAAAATAAGCAAGTGGTTATAAAATATTTATTGTTGTAGGGAATATTCGTTTGGTCATGGAATATTAAATATTTGTTTGAGAATATTAAATATTTATCATATGACCATGTGTGGGCCTCATATGTGAAAGCGATTGGATGAAGAAAAAATGACAAATATAAGTGGTTTAAAAATAACTTGGCGTGGTTATTCTGAATTATCTTTGTTAAAATACCCGATTGGTTAAAACAAAGTAAAGACACCAGTATTGCACCAATTATTGATTCTTACGTAAGAAGGCACTACTCAATAATGGTTCTGATAATTCTTATTCAATATTTTATTGAGTTAATAATTCTTTGCGTTGATATTTTATATTCTTTGTTGTTTTGATAATTGTCATTTACGGTATTTTTCATTATCGAAGCAATAATTCATATTATCTGAATAATATTATTAGATAACATTATTGGCAATGTCTAGAAAGTTACATCTAAGGAGAGGTTTGGTCACCTAATTGCGTAGGTGGTAGAAGAAATTCTTATTGGAAAGCCCCTCTCACAGGAAGCGCTGGTTGTCGATATTGTGATTACTCGTAATATTATTTGTGAATAATTAATTATTGATTCATATGATGAGAAAAATATTGATTTTATGTGGATATAGATGGAGAAAAATGTTAATGTGACAATTGTTGAAAATTGAAATTTTATCTTTTTACGATAAAATAATTATTTAAATATATTATTATATTTTAATAATATAATAATGGTGATATTTTTATAACGAATGTGGGATATATGAGTATACGAGGAGGAAGAGTATTTTTGTTGCAATAAATGTTTAAAACATGTTAAACATGTTGGTGGACCCCATTTATTAACTGAAATTTGATTATAGCTTTTTGTAAAATCGCCTGTTTATGAATTTGATCAATTTCTATTTGGAATTTGGAAAAACTTTCTTCTGCAAAGTTGTAGAGAATTGAATTTCCTATAAAAACTCGCAAGATTCGAATTTTCTGATGAAAGGGCTATTTATTATGAATTATTGAAGTTCCGAAGCTCCGAAATAATTGATTTTTGGAAGTTTAAAATATTTAAAATTAGAAAAACGTTTTTTTCATTATGGTGTGTTACACATGTGGGTTGAATGAGCTGAATTCAGTTCTTGGAAGGTTGGCGTAGGAAATTTTATTATAAATAATAATATTATATAAAATTTTCTTCTTTGGTGTTCTAAGCATTTTCCTATAAATAGGGTGCTTAGGTTAGAATTGAAAATCACACCAGAAACTGAAGTTTTCTCTCTCTATATTATCGAGCGTATTCTTGTGAGTATTTTGAGTATACTTTGAGTATTGTTAGACGGTGCAAGTTCCTTCAAAGACTATACAAATTATTCCAAATTAGAAGTCTTAATCTTTCGAGGTAAGGGATGTTATTTTCTTCTCAAATGATATTATTTCTTCAATATCATTATCTTTGAAATATTAGTTGAAACTTTTATCAAATTTGGAACTTTTCCATATCGGGGTTACTATTCATGAGTTCTTATTCATGAGTTACTTATTCACGAGTTGATTCACGAGTACTATTAAGTAAGCGTGAAGATGTTTTTTGAGAAATTTCTATCTTTTGGTGTCTGAGTTACTATTCACGATATCTGCACTATTCATAGAAAAATAAAATTTCTTCTTTTTGTCCAAAATATCTATTACGGATACTAGCTTTGATTGTATCCATGTTTTGATCATTCTTGAATTTTACACCACTATGATTATTTTTGAGGTATTTTTGAACATGGATAAAACAAAGTACGAATCCTTAATCCTTAATCCTTGTCATTTTGTTTCTTTGGATTCGTTTCTTTGAAAATATTTTCATCATCCTCGGTCTTAAATGATGATATTATTGAATATCTTTTTTGTAGTCAAAGATGAATGATTTTTTGAAGAATATCTTTTGTAGTAGTGCAAAGATGAGCAGTGTTTAGATGAACATGACGGTGATGAATATCTTTGGCACAGTAGTGCAAAGATGAATATTTGATTCGGATGTATATTGATTGATGTTCTGAGAGGATAAAAGATAGACGATGAACTTTTAAATTCATACATAGAAGATAGTAGTTTGCATTCTCTACTTAACTCTTCTAATGAATTATTATTTTCACTGCGAATATTGATTTAAAATTTGTTGTCTATTCAGATTCTATTAGATTTTTCCTGTTGAAGACTAACGTTAATTTGTTGTATATTATCTTAGTCATAATATTCTTTCTTGGGCTAGTTGAGCTCACCCTTTTTTTTTTGTTCCATTTTTTTCTTCGAGGAGGCGAGAATATAAGCGAGTGCAATTAGCCTGGGGTATGGAATGAAGGTTTTAGAAAGGATTGTTTAGTAGTCCTCACCATTTTGTAAAATAATGTATCAATAAATGTGATGAGGATTTATTTGAGTATAGATATTATGCAGAAGATAATATTTGTATTCAAACTCACGCTTTTCTTGTTGTAATAATAAAGTTGTAGTTGTTTACGTACCATGTATTGACAACTCGAATAGGTGATGTATACCTATTTTGGGGGCGCCGATTGGTATCGAGCTTAGGGATATGATCTCTGGCGGAGATGGGGAATAGAACTAGGAGGGAGAGCAGAGTAAATCCTTCGCTAGTGTGTGTCTACTAAGCTTATTTTTTTTAGTTGGTCAAGATATAAGGATATTATGTGATATATTGATTTCCTTAATTAACCCTTGTTTTATGGCATGATTTGAGAATGTCGTGAGAATATTAACAATGGAAATGAGACCGTGGAGACGCTTTGACTCACCAACGAGGGAACGTGCAACAGTGGCAATGTTCCTCTGTGAATAACACTACTCTGAAAGCGAGATGATGAACGAGGGATGTTTAGAAGCTTTTTGCGATTCATGCAAAATCGACGAGGAGACTCGTGTTCAAAATCTGAGGAGAAATGATAGCAATTCACGGGTTGTCACGCCCAAGCGATTCGAAGTTGGGACCACGAATTTAAAGGAAAGCAGATCCGATCATGGCGGAAACATGGGTCAAGCAAATTACCAAGATATTCGATGTCTTGGGATGCACGCAGAACAGAAGGTTCCATTCGCCACCTTTATGTTTTTGGCGAGGCGATTCATGGTGGGAGTCTGTGAAGCGTACTCCATCCAAACCTTTTCAAGATGTCTTGGGAGCGTTTGAAACTATTTAATGACAAATACTTTCCGAAAGTGTTGTTATATGAAGGAAGTGGAGTTTATTAGATGAGAGCGAACAACATGGCGGTGTCTCGAAGACGAGGCAAAGTTTGCGAGTTATCCAGTTTGCACCTCATTTGGTGGAGAATGAGGAGCGTATGACGCGGATGTTTCTTAGAGGTTTGAAACGGCATACGTCGATATCTCATTTCTCATAAATTTTCTCTATTCGAGATGTTGTAAAGCAGGCTCAATTATTTAGGCGAGATAACGAGATGCGGTCAATTGAGGGACACAACCGAGGATCGTGCAGAGATAGCGATCAACCAGAATATCTGAGAGCGAAGAGTGCGATGATGTCAAGTATACGATAAAGCCAACTTTAATAGAAAAAGTTAAGGTTGCTCAATCCACTGACCCGGAGTTGATGCGTATGAAGAAGGAATACTTCGAGTCCACTCTAGACTTTGTGTTCCTAACGACTACGATTTGAAGTACAAGATTATGATGGAGGCACATAATACACTATTTGCAATCCATCCGGAAGTACTAAAATGTATCGTGATCTTGACATACATTTTGGTGGAACAATATGAAGAGAGAGATTGCAAAGTTTATCGATGTGTTTAACTTGTCGGCGTGTAAAAGCGGAGCATCTAGTACCTAAGGGTCCGTTGCAACCACTTGAGATTCCGAAATGGAAGTGGGAACACATTACCATGGATTTTGTTACGGGTCTTCCCTACGGTTTCTCATGGCATCAATGCTATTTGGGTTATTGTTGATAGATTAACCAAGTCCGCTTTCATTTCTTGCCGTCACGGAGACTTATTCACTTGAACGTCTTGCTAGTATATACGTGAATGAGATTGTGAGGTTGCATGGCATACTGTATCCATAGTTTCGGATCGTGACCCAAGATTCACTTCAAGATTTTGGGTTAGCTTGCAAAAAGCTATTAGTACGGATTTACTGATTGATTGGCATACCATCCTCAAAAGCAGACGGACAATCGAAAGGACTATTCATACTCTTGAAGATTTATTAAGACTACGTGTCCTAGACTTGAGGCGGTTAGGATAAGTATTTACCATTGGTGGAATTCTCCTACAACAACAGATTATCGAGCAAGTATAGGTGTAGCTCCATTTGAAGCATTATATGGACGAAAGTGTCGCTCCAAAGTATGTTGGGGACGAGGGTGGGAAGAAACAACCTTTGTTGGGACCCGAGTTGTAATGCGTATACTACGGAAAAGATCCAAATGATTCGACAACGTATACAAACAACGGAAGAAGATCGACAAAAGAGTTATGCGGATCTTCATCGAAAGGACGTGGAATTTAGTGTAGGGATCATATATTATTGCGAGTTGCTCCATGGAAGGAGTTACAAGATTTGGGAAGAGAGGAAAGCTCAATCCACGATTTATTGGTCCATTTCAAATTCTTGACCAAGTAGGAAATGTAGCCTATAGACTCACGTTACCTCCGAGTATATCTCGTGTTCATAATGTGTTTCACATATCTACTTTCGTAAATATGTGAAAGACCGAACCACGTTATAGAGTTAGAAGCAGGACGAGAGATAGTAGAAGACTTAACGTATGAGGAGGTACTGTCAAGATTTTGGATAGGAAGGAGCATGTCCTACGCTGTGAAAGGTCATACCACAAGTTAAAGTTTTGTGGAGGAATCATGCTATAGAGGAAATGACACGGGAATTTGAAAGCGAAATGAAAGCGAGGTATCCTCACCTTTTGAAAACACTGTGCACGTCACGTCAATTTCGAGGACAAAATTTCATAAGGAGGGAGGTTGTAAGACCCCAACTTATTATTAATGAAATTTAATTTTCTATTTATTATTTTAAAATAGTAAGGGTTGATTTGATTAATGTGGATAGTTAGGGGTAAAATACGCAAATACTTCAAAATAAGTAAGTGGTTATAAAATATTCATTGTTGTTTGGGAATATTCGTTTGGTCGTGGAATATTTCAGATTGTCGGGAATATTCGTATAGCGGTAGCAGACCAATGTAGGCCCCATTGAAAGACCGAAATTTTTAAAATAAAAGGAATTTCCTTTATTTATTATTTTGAAATAGTAAGGTGGATTTGATTAATGTGGTTAGTTATGGGTAAAATGCGTAAATATTTGAATAAGCAGTGGTGATAAAATATTCATTATTATTTGGGAATATTCGTTTGGTCGTGGAATATTAAATCTTTGTCGGAGAATATTCGACGACAGTAGCGATCTTTTATGGGCCCATGCTTGAAAGCGATTGGATGAAGAAAACGACAAATATAAGTTGTTTATAAATAATTGGCGTAGTTATGTTACAATTATCTTTGTTGGAATACCCGTTGGTTGGTTAAAACACACTAATGGCGTTGTCAACAAGAAGCATTTGCGGTATTGCACCAATTATTGATCCTTACGTAAGAAGGCACTACTCAATAATTATTACGATAATTCTTTATTCAATATTTTATTTTATTGATTCAATAATTGTTGCATTAATATTTTATATTCTTGTTGTTTTGATAAATTGTCATTACACAAAGTATTTTCCATTATCTGAGAGCAATAATTCATATTATCTGAATAATATTATTAGAAAACATTATTGGCAATGTCTAGAAAGTTACATCTCAAGGAGAGGTTTGGTCACCTAATTCTTGGCCATGAAGGAGAGATCCTTATTGGAAAGCCCCTCTTTCTTGAGGAGCGGCTGGTTGCGATCTTTGTGATTACGTAATATTATTTGTGAATAATTAATTATTGATTTATATGATGAGGAAAATATTGATTTTATGTGGATATAGATGGAGAAAAATTTTAAAATGACAATTGTTGAAAATTAATATTTTATCATTTTCTGATAAAATAATTCATTTAAATATATTATTTTAATAATATATTAACGGTGATATTTTTATAATGAATGTGAGATATATGAGTATATGAGGAGGAAGAGTATTTTTGTGGCATTAAATGATTAACACATGTTTTGTGTGTCGGTGGACCCCATTTCTTGGTGAAATTTGATTATAGCTTTGTAAAATCGCTTGGTTTGTGGATTTGGTTAATTTATGTTTGGAATTTGGAAAAACTTCCTTCTGCAAAGTTGTAGAGAATTGAATTTCCTATAAAAACTCATGAGATTCGAATTTTCTGATAAAAGGGCTATTTATTATGAATTATTGAAGTTTTGGAGTTCCAAAATAATTGATTTTTGGAAGTTTTAATTATTATTTTAAAGAAAAACATTTTTTTGCATTTAAGTGGGCTAACATGTGATATTAATTGCTGAAATCAGATCTTCAAAGATGGGCTTAGGAAATTTATAATATATATTAATATTTTATTAAATTTTACGCTTTGGTGTTCTAGCAATTTCTATAAATAGGGGTGCATAGGTTAGAATTGAAAATCACACCGTAAACTGAAGTTTTCTCTCTATATTATCAAGCGTATTCTTGTGAGTATTTTGAGTATACTTTGATTATTGCTATACTGGTGCAAGTTCAAGTCATAGCTTTATATCAGGTGTTTCAACTTTAAATCTTGTCTTTCGAGGTAAGGGATGTTATTTTCTTCTCAAATGATATTATTTCTTCAATATCATTATCTTTGAAATATTGGTTGGAACTTTTTATCAAATTTGGAACTTTTTCATGTCGGGTTACTTATTCATGAGTTCTTATTCACGAGTTACTATTCATTGAGTTCTTATTCATGAGATTCTTATTCACGAAAGTACTATTAATGAAGCGTGAAGATGTTTTTGTGGAATTTCTATCTTTTGGTGTTTGGAGTTACTATTCACGATATCTGGCTTTATTCACGATATCTGACCTTTATCCACGAATCACAGATTATATTCAGAAAAATGAAAATTTTTCTTTTCGTCTAAAATATCTATTCTGGATACTAGCTTTGATTGTATCCATGTTTTGATCATTCTTGAATTTTATACCCCTATGATTATTTTTGAGGTATTTTTGGACGTGGATAAAACAAAGTACGAATCCTTAATCCTTAATCCTTGTCATTTTGTTTCCTTTGGATTAGTTTCTTTAAAAATATTTTTCATCATCTTGATCTTAAATGATGATATTATGGAATATCTTTGGCTGTAGTGCAAAGATGAATGATTTCTTGATGAATATCTTTGGCCCGTAGTTGAAAAGATGAGCAGTGTTGAGATGAACATGACCGATCGATTAATATCTTTGCCCGTAGTGTAAAAGATGAGCAGTGTTTAGATGAACATGACCTGTTGATGAATATATTTGGCACCGTAGTGCAAAGATGAATATTTGATTCGGATATATATTGATTGATGTTACGGAGGATAAAATATTGACGATGAACTTTTAAATTCATATATAGAAGATAGTAGTTTGCATTCTCTACTTAACTCTTCTAATGAATTATTATTTCATCACTTGAATATTGATTTAAAATTTGTTGTCTATTGTATTCTATTAGATTTTTCTGTTGAAGACTAACGATAATTTGTTGTATATTATCTTAGTCATAATATTCTTTCTTGGGCTAGTTGAGCTCACCCTTTTCCTTGTTGTTCCATTTTTCTTCTCGGGAGGCGAGAATGTAGCGAGTCTTAGTCGGGGTATGGAATGAAGGTTCTAGAGAGAGTCGTTTAGTAGTCCTCACCATTTTTGTAAAATAATGTATCAATAATTATGATGGGGATTTATTTGCGGATGGATATTATACATGATAACAATATCGTATTTAAACTCACAGTTTATATGTTGTAATAATAAAGTTGTAGTTATTTACGTACCATGTATTTGGCGACTCGAGAATGGGTTAGATGGAATGGACCTATTTTGGGAGTCACACCCATAATCTGGAAAGCGATTGGATGAAGAAAAGCGACAAATATAAGTGGTTTAAAAATAACATGGCGTGGTTATTCAATTAATATTGTTAAAATACCGGTGGTTTAAAACACGTTAGAAGACACGGTATTGCATCAATTATTGATTCTTACGTAGAAGAAGGCACTACTCAATAATGGTTACTGATAATTCTTTGTTCGATATTTTATTGAGTTAATAATTCTTTGCGTTGATATTTTATATTCTTTGTTGTTTGATAATTGTCATTTACGGTATTTTTCATTATCGAAGCAATAATTCATATTATCTGAATAATATTATTAGATAACATTATTGGCAATGTCTAGAAAGTTACGTCTAAGGAGAGGTTTGGTCACCTAATTAATTGCTGCCAAGAAGAAGAAATTCTTATTGGAAAGCCCCTCTTTCTTGGGAACCGCACGGTTGTCGATATTGTGATTACGTAATATTATTTGTGAATAATTAATTATTGATTAATATGATGAGGAAAATATTGATTTTATATGGATATAGATGGAGAAAAATTTTAATGTGACAATTGTTGAAAATTGAAATTTTATCTTTTTACGATAAAATAATTATTTAAATATATTATTATATTTTAATAATATAATAATGGTGATATTTTTATAACGAATGTGGGATATATGAGTATCTGAGGAGGAAGAGTATTTTTGTTGCAATAAATGTTTAAAAAACATGTTAAACATGTTGGTGGACCCCATTTATTAACTGAAATTTGATTATAGCACGTAAAATCGTCTGTTTATGGATTTTGGTCAATTTCTATTTGGAATTTGGAAAAACTTTCTTCGCAAAGTTGTAGAGAATTGAATTTCTTATAAAAACACGCGAGATTGAAATTTTACGATAAAAGGGCTATTTATTATGAATTATTGAAGTTAGAAACTAAAATAATTGATTTTGGAAGTTTAAAATATTTAAAATTAGAAAAAACTTTTTTTTTCATTATGGTGTGTTACACATGTGGGTTGAATGAGCTGAATTCAGTTCTTGGAAGGTTGGCGTAGGAAATTTTATTATAAATAATAATATTATATTAAATTTTTTCGCTTTGGTGTTTAAAGATTTTCCTATAAATAGGGTCTTGGGTTAGAATTGAAAATCACACCTTAAACCTGAAGTTTTTTCTCTCTATATTATCGGCGTATTCTTGTGAGTATTTTGAGTATACTTTTAGTATTGTTAGGCGGTCTTGAAGTTCCTTCACCTTATACCCGGTATTCCAAATTTAAGTCTTAATCTTTTTCGAGGTAAGGGATGTTATTTTCTTCTCAAATGATATTATTTCTTCAATATCATTATGCTAAAATATTGGTTGAAACTTTTTATCAAATTTGGAACTTTTCCATATCGGGTTACTTATTCATGAGTTCTTATTCATGAGTTCTTATTCACGAGTTCTTATTCACGAAAGTCTTATTCATGAAGCGTGAAGATGTTTTTTTGGGAAATTTCTATCTTTTGGTGTTGAGATTCTTATTCACGATACATTAAGACTTATTCACGATATCTGACCTTATTCATAGAAAAATAAAATTTCTTCTTTTTGTCCAAAATATCTATACGGATACTAGCTTTGATTGTATCCATGTTTTGATCATTCTTGAATTTTACACCACTATGATTATTTTTGAGGTATTTTGAACATGAATAAAACAAAAGTACTAATCATTAATCCTTAATCCTTGTCATTTTGTTTCTTTGGATTCGTTTCTTTAAAATATTTTTCATCATCCTCGATCTTAAATGATGATATTATTGAATATCTTTGCTTTGTAGTCAAAGATGAATGATTTGAAGAATATCTTTGGTAGTAGTGCAAAGATGAGCAGTGTTTAGATGAACATGAATTAACTATTAATGAATATCTTTTTGTAGTAAAAGATGAATATTTGATTCGGATGTATATTGATTGATGTTATAAGGATAAAAGATGAGCGATGAACTTTTAAATTCATACATAGAAGATAGTAGTTTGCATTCTCTACTTAACTCTTCTAATGAATTATTATTTCATTGCGAATATTGATTTAAAATTTGTTGTCTATTGTATTCTATTAGATTTTTTTCTGTTGAAGACTAACGGTAATTTGTTGTATATTATCTTAGTCATAATATTCTTTCTTTGGACTAGTTGAAAGCTCACCCTTTTCCTTTTTGTTCCATTTTTCTTCTCGGGGAGGCGAGAATATAGCGAGTGCAGTCGAATGTATGGAATGAAAAGTTTTAGAAAGGATTGTTTAGTAGTCCTCACCATTTTGTAAAATAATGTATCAATAAATGTGATGAGGATTTATTTGAGTATAGATATTATCAGAAGATAATATTTGTATTCAAACTCACGCTTTTCTTGTTGTAATAATAAAGTTGTAGTTGTTTACATCTCACGTACAACTTATTTCGAGAATAGTGATGTATACCTATTTTGGGGACGTCACACCTAAACTACCCTAAACAATAGAGATTATTCAAACATAATTGACTAAGCAATAACCAGCAAACAAACAGATCCTAACAGAAATATGACCGCATCTCAATTTCAGCTACATTTAACGCTCACTTGGAAGCCTCAAACGTAGCACAATATAAGAAAAAGAAAGAACTAAATTGTCTGCAGGCAATTACCACATGGGTAGTATACCCTCAACGTTCATCAATCAGATAAAATAAGAAAAGGAATTATCTGTGTTTTCTCGCAATGGAGTCCTTCCTAAGTTTTTGTGCTGCAAACAAGCCTTAAATGTACATCAAAATTATGAAGATAGCAAGAAAATAAAATATTTATGCATTTGATAAATAGATATCTATCTATATCATTTTAATCCAAAATTACAATACCTGTAAGATAAGTCCATGTCAAAACAATGCAAAATCTTTAGTCCAACTTCCATCCTTTTTCACTTTTGGTCCTATTTCAAAATTAACAATTGTGTTGCTTCTAACTAGGCCTGAACAAAAAGCCCATAGGGCCGATGACCTAGGTCCAACTTGAAAAGGCTTGACCTGATCAAAACCTTCAATAGACCACCAATTTTTCCTGCTAACTTGACTTGGCTCGTCCTGTAAAAGGCCTTGGACCGGTCTGGCCTGCATGCCTGGTCAAGGCTTAGTTAACCAAGCCTCAAGTCTAGCCCAACCCAAAACAAGCCCAAGTGTCCTTTACAAATCTTAATCATACTCGAGTAGTCCACTAACAAATATTTTAACTTCACTTCTATTTATGATCGAGATCATAAAGTAATTACTAACAAAACGAGATAAATCAACTTTAAGAATCTTGTCTTTGAGACGCATTTACTGATTTCTGATTTGACCAAAGTGAAAAAATTCTACAAATCACGATCTTTCGAAAAATGTTACACTCAGTTAAACATTGGGACACGACTTACAATTTGGCACCAAGTGAAAAAAAGTCTAAACCTGGTGATTGTCTTTCGAAAAATGTTACACTCCATTAAACAAGAGGGTTTCATCTTTATTCTGTTTGAAAATTAGGATTCTCTTCTTCCATCATTCTTCTTCTCTCATTCTTCATCTCGATTCTCCATTGACATTAGCCCCATATATTTATTAAAGGGTTTTCGGTGTTTAATTGAAAGGATGAGCTTGTCTTGAAGTGGAATTGTAAATGAAATCGAGGAAGAAGATTGTAGTTCATTCAACAAAAATGAATGGATTACACCAAAGTTCCTAAGTCGGTCTTACGCTTTGTGGAGCAATAGATGCGAATGTGGGAAGCGAAAAAGATGGAACAAAACATCGAGGATCTTCTTCGGCGTCGACTTCGCTTCTTTCTTTTGTATGTTTATCTCTCCGTTGGATCAATTTTAAAGATTATTTAAAATTGAAAAGTACAAGCACCGAATACAAAAATTTTTGAAAGACAATCATGGGTTAGAACTTTTTCACTCCTCAAGCACCAAATTGTAAGTCGTGTCCCTAATATTTAACGGAACAGTAACATTTTCGAAAGACAATCACTGGGTTTAGAATTTTTTCACTTCGAATACCAAATTATAAATCGCGGTCCAAAGATCAAGTCTTAAAAATTGATTCATCCCCTAACAAAACGTACACTTGAAGTTCTGCATATATACAATCTGTAAATTGGTTTTTGCTTCAAGTTCTAAAGGCTATAACAAACATAAATTGGATGACTTTGGAAAATTGAAAAACTAATAATTTTATATTTTATAGTTTTTAATTTTATATATTTAACATTTAAAATTAAAAGTTAAAAAAGAAAAAAGAAGAGTTCAGATCAACCTGGCCTAACCTGATCGGGCATGGAGGCTGCGACAGATCTCATTTTCAGTTTTTTTAAATATTGTCATTTTTTACTGTCCAATCCAATAAATCATTTGAATGGGACACACACAACTTATAAGTGGATTGTTTTTCACATTTAAGGTGTTTGACAACTACTTATTTTTTGTCTTATAAGTTGAGTTTTAAGTCAAGAAATAAGTAACTATTAGTGACTTATTTAAAAATGATTTATAAATTATTTTAAAATAAGTTATTTTGCCCCAATATAATGTCTATTTTGCCCCTCTTCTATTTTGCTTTTTTTTTATTAATGTCATTTTGAGTAATCTTTATATTTATTTTAACTTATTAGTATTAGCCGAACACCTTCATAACTTGATTTTACTTAATTTAAAATTTATAAGTCAAATTGATGCAGATTTATAAGTCAACTTATAAGTCATTCCTATTTTGACTCTATATTTGTACTCAAGTCTTTAGGCTTAAATAAAACTGCGCTACCCTAACCTAACCTTTTAATCGAGAGAGGCAGAATCAGTGTGTGCGTTGCCCCCCTCATTTCCTCCATGTCTAATGTCACATACACATCTGATTTTACATTACTTTGCTAGTTGGGTAATAATGCTACATAACCACTTTGGATATAAAACAGAATTTCTAGATTGTAGACAAAACGGACGTGTCATGTAACATGTGCCTTGTTGGTTGTCAACAAAAAAATATTTTTAATAAACATGAGTTGTTTTATATTCTGCAATGAGGAATGGCTGCCAAGTGTTTGTAGTTTGACCTCTAAGAACTTTTCTCTCCAAATATAAATGCTTGCAATGTCATTTGAGGCTAGCTGCAAATGAGAAATTTCCACAAGTGTCGACTAAGAGCTGATCAGGCAAGAGGAAGCTGCTAGCTGCATGGCATCATTACAAAGGATTCCAAGTGCATCCATAAGCAACTGACGATCAGCTAAGCATTTCAAATTTATAGTTCCATCTTGCTCTTGCAGCGAAATTCTATATAATATGTTATATATCTGTATATTAGTAATTATTGGAGTCTGTTTTTAATCTGAAACGTGGGTTATACTTATTATTTTGGATGGGTCAGATTCACCATGCCTTTTATATGGCCAATTTGAACCTTTTCAGAATCACTTCTCTTTTAGAAAAAACAAAAAGAAAGAGATAATAGTTGTTAAAAAAACCCTTTCGTATTCTTTTGAAAGTAAATATGCGTTCAGAGTATTGTCGTTATTATGTAATCAATATGCATTATATGGATTTGAAAAAGTAAGGAGAGAGTAATATGATAAAGAAAAAGTAGTGATACTTTGATCAGGAATCTATAAACAAAATGAATGAAGATATGCATTTTAGATTTGGTTAGTTTCATAGGGCATATGTTCTTCCAATCATTATTAGTTTTATAGGAAATTCTATAGTTGGAAAACTTTTAATTATGAACTAAATTATCCCTTTCCCAAATCAGAACCAGACTTGCCTAGTTGCCTGGATAGAGATTTAGCATCCCGTGAATCATATGTCACAATTGGAATAGTTTGAGATTACGTTAAGTAGTAATGATCAAGTAGTGGGAGTAAGGCTTAGTTGAGTTGAGTTGAGCAATAATCATGTAAGATTTCTTTAATCAATCTTAACACTTGTACATTTTGCCGCACAGTAGTGGCAGAAACAGAGAGAAGAGCTCTCCTGAAGATGACAAATCCAGGAGAAGGTTGAGAGGAAAAGAGATAATTTGTTTTCACTGCCAGAGACCGGGTCAAATAAACCGAGAGTGCAAATTTTTAAAGAAAAAACAGTCTAACGAAAAAGATGAGGATAATGACTCGATTGTGTATCTATCTGACATTAATGTAGCCATTGTTAGTGATGGTTAACCCAAGCGCCAAGTTAATGCATGTGTTATTAATTCGGGTGATTCGTTCCATGCTACTTCGCGCGGTGAGATCTTCACATCCTACACTAGTGGTGATTTTGGCTATATACGGATGGGAAATAGTAGTGCATCCAAGGTTATCAGCATTGGAGATATTTATCTGAAGACTAACAATGGTGGTATGTTGATGCTTAGAGAAGTCAGATATGTTCCGAATATCCGTCTTAATTTGATGTCTACTGGTAAGCTTGATGAGAATGGTTATAGCATTTCCTTTAGTGAAGGTCAGTGGAAGCTCACTAAAGGGTATCTAGTGGTGACTAGAGGAAAGAAGGTAGACACTCTTTACACAATGCAGGCGCATGTGGAAGGTGTTAAAGATGGGGAAATTAGGCGGAAAAAGATGTGGTACAAAGCCATACAAGATGGAAGAAAAGCCTTACATGAGAACCACAATAAGAAAACACTCTTCACTTTAAATGGGTACCAAAAGTGAAGAAGGAAAGTGATAGCTCACAGCCAGGGTACAAAGCAGTTGTGAAAGAATTTGACAAACAAAAATATGTCATGTTTGAGTTAGATCCTCCCATCAAGAAGAGCTATGCCGATGTGATAAAGTCAGACATGAAGAAAGTTGAAAATTCCAAGAAGCTTGAGTTGAGTCAAGCCTTCGTTGGGATTAACTCAAGTGAGGAGTTGTGGGTTTGCGTCTGCAAATTCGGTCTTGGAAGGTTATCTGAAGCGATATAACAGTTGAGTGACGAGAAGAAATATACTTCGGGGTATTTGTTTACTTTTGCAGGGGGAGCCGTGTTATAGTCGTCCAAGTTGCAAAGTGTATTGCTTTGTCTACTACTGAGTTGACAACGAAATATTGTGGTTTCTTCAAGAGTTGGATTTGACATAGGAATTGACTCCAAGTGAAGGAGTCATGGTAAATACATCATCTAATGGGTTCGGAGGGGAAGATTGTTGGTCAAAGTCTTCACCCATTTAATGTTCCTTGGCCCTTTGAATTTTTCATGCACTTGGCCCTTTGAAAATTCCATCAACCTTCTCCTCATTTACTTCTCCTCCCCTCATCGTTGGCTATAAAAGGAAGCCAAATGAAATGGAAGAAATACACACCAAAACACAAACTCTCATCCGAGAGTAGAGGGAAAAAGAAAATGGTGGGTGAGAAAAATCCTATCCGGGAAGGATGGATGAAAGTAATCACATCCGGGAGAGAGTGGAAGAGAGGAAAAAAAAGAGAGAAAAATAGTTCAAATAAATAGGTGTTTTATTTGGGTTCCATCACATAGTTATTGTGGTGAAATAATTTGAGTTTATACTCAAATTAAGATATTTTTGTATTCTCTCAGTTTACTCTAGTGAATTTTTCGGAGATCGTCCCGTGGTATTTTTACCTCTTAGTTTTTGAGGGTTTTCCACGTAAAATCTTGGTGTCTCGTGGTTGAATATTTTCTACTTATTATTTCCTGTAGTGATTATTATTTTTGTGGAACTGCGAATTTAAGTTGTTTGGCATATACTAATATTTTATCCATTTAATTTATCAAAGACAACAATATTTAGGAGGTGATTTTTTCCCAACAATTCTGAAAGCATTCCCATTGGAAGATGAGGGGCGTCCAATCATATCTCCATCAAAGCATACCTGAGCAGAAAGCACAAATATTTACACGTTAAAATACACCTTTATGGAAATGATACCCAATAGGAATGACACTCATCTATAAATCTCCCCGACTGCACAGGACTTTCATTAAATTTGCGACCTTTGGATCGAGCTTGCACTGCTTAACTGCAGTCCCAAATTGTCGAAGGCCAAGGCCCCCATATCTAACATCATACCCATCATCCTGCACATGTAATGCACCCTTTTAATTATACAATGGCTCACAATTCATCAGCCATGGTATAAGTATAAGAGGTTTCTATCCACATCATTTTTTTTAAGGAGAAGCACAAGTCCATACCATATCAATGGGGTAGAACTTCTGGGGTTTCTTTTGAAACTTTTTATCTCTTTCCCATGACTCAAATTCATTACCAGTCAGTTTCTCAAAGAGCCTAGCAAACTCCTTAACAGCATCATCCACATTCTCCCATTCCTCCAGTTTTTCCTCTGCTCTAGGATCATTGCCAACTCTCCATTTCTTGTAGTACATGTGTAGATGATTCTCTGGAACCATAATCAGTTGCATATATAATACAAAACCTGCATTCGCCAAAATCAGATACGGAGTACAACAACACGTAGTTTATTAGGTTAAGCAAGTTATTGCATTACTCATTTACTCTTATTTTGATATCTGAGACAAAAAAGGCGCAGTTAAGCAATTTGCCATCTTTTTCAAATATCTTTCCACCTTGCTCTTGCAATTTACTACCCTTGTGTACTCCTCTCTTTCCATACATCTTGAGCTGCAAATACATATATTCATCAATTACCAATTATGGTACAATAAAATTTCTGTAGTAATCCAAATATCCAAATGATTCTATATTTGGAAAATTCATACGTCTGCAGAAATGGATTCAAGGGCGGCCTCCTCATTAGGATATTGTTTTCCTGGGGAGTCCAATGCCCTTTCAGATCGATTCTTGGGATCTTGATATTTCTTTAGTAACTGTAATTAAGACAGACATTTGATGTTCATAAACATGTACGGCTGTATGCTATAGATTAGTATATGCAACATCAGCTAGAACAAAACATTACATCAAAAATTGGGATTTCTTCAACAAAACCGGGGAATGTGATTGCTCCCTCTTTTCTCTGGGAGTCCCTAGAACTGAAGGTACAAGTAGATCCATCGCTATATGCTCCCGGGCAAATATATTTAGTCCGACCAAACTTCAAGTGACTGCCACAAAACCGGACATTTATCTAAAGCCCCGTAAAACAGCATGTCTTGGCTGTTGTCACATACAAATTACACCATATTATTACTCATTCTGGAGGTAGAAAAAGAGGGAAAAGGGCCATGATGCATCCAGCTAGCTTGGAAATTTGCAATTCTCTAGTCACTGACACTAACTACTCTGATCCCTCCATCCCAAAATAAGTAAAAAAAAACTTTGAAACTTAAAATACAAAAATAATATAAAAAACAAATAAATTATCTTAATTAACACAAGTCTAAAACTAAAAAAAATGTTAAAATGTAGTTTCGATTCATAAATATTACTCCCTCAATCCCAGGATAAAAGTCCTTATTACTATTTTGGATAGTACCATGTTAAATGTCCACTTTCCTTTAATAACCAAACTTTTACACATTTTTCCTATTATGCCCGTAGCATTAAATATCTCATACTTTTCTTGTTCTAATTCTCTCTCCATATTTAATGACATATTATTATGGGTAATTTTGTCATTTTATTCCTCTTCTTAATATGCGTGAAAAGTCCACCAGGACTTTTATCCTGGGACGGAGAGAGTAAAAAATTTCTTACTTGTCCTGTTCCTTTATTTTCTCTCGAGTTTTCTTACAAACTCTTCAATTGTGTTGAATGGGATTGGATGTTTTTAATTAATTTGTTTTCTTTAATCATACTTTCTCCTTGAATGTCTAATCTCATGGACTATATTTTGTTTACAAGGGCAGCTATGTATTAGAGGGACAATATGGGAGAAAGGAGGTGGGATTAAATTTTCTCCTTTTGAGGTATCAAATACGAACTAATTAATCCAAGGATAAAAAACTGGAATAATATTAAAATAGTATAAATAAATGTAAATAATCAAATGGTCTTAGGATTCATTAATTACTCCATGACAACACTAATTAATGCAAAGATAAAAAAAAAAGTGGACGCTTAATAATATCAAATATTATAAATAATCAATGCAACATTATTATAAAACAAATATAGTCTTGGTGTGAATACTCCTTCCGTCCTCTTAAATATAATATCAATTGTCTAGATTACTCTTGTATTGAAAAAAAAGAGTGTTATTTATTGGACAGTGGATAAAGAGATAATCAAAGTTATATTTAATAATTGGGGTAATATTCAACTAAGCCATTAATGTTACTTGAAATTCTCAAACGACTAATATTAACAGAGAAAAACATTTCCCTAAAATCACTTATATTAAAGAATGGAATGGAGGGAGTACGATTTTGTAACTAACTATCTAGGGACAACAGCATCATCAGAGCCTTCTGTATATTGGCAATTGGCATCCAATATTTGGCGCATTTGTTCAATTGAGAGGTTCTCCCATGTAGCTTTACAAAACTTCTCAAAATCTGCGGTAATGTCAGCTCTTGATTTCTCATTTGCATGGCCCTGGCCCTCATTTTCGGAATTGGCCTTCTTCGATGCATGCTCAGTGTCATGCGCCTTCTGCTTTCCTGTTACCATTTTCTCTTCTTCACCAGATGGGTGAGTATTGAGGTCTGGTTTCATGCATGAACCTTCACATGCAAATATAATTAGGCACCAACCAATATAATTAAACAAGTAAGCTTCTAATGTAAAAAGGTAAAAAATTTTTTTGATAATGTGGAGTTTTCCAACCGCAGTCGAACTAAGTCTCCCCACCCCGGACCAGGCTTTACTCACAGGCTCGACTTAAGACATGGCTCCGCCCAGAAATGTACGATCCGTGGCCACACGGACCAATTTTTAATTGGCCCTCACACTTGTTGCAGGCGGGAATCGATCCCAGGATGCCCGGATTTACGGTTCACCCCAGGTGGAAACTTACCGTTGCGCCAAGTGATGTGGTTTGTAAAAAGGTACTTTGAAAAATAATTACCAAAAATGATGAAATGTTAATTTAATGGTAGACTAAAGTACCAAAATATATATCCATTAATTTTTGTTGTGCTTTTTCTTAAAAGAAACTTTCTTTATATATTTTTAAAATATATTTTTTTATTTATTATATTTTGAGTTGAGTGTGGTTTTGTTGAAGATGTTTTACGAGGGGAATAATTCATACAAAGTGAAATAATATAAAAAGGGAATTATTTATACGTCAGATAAACTAACAAGAAGTTTAATTATAACCAACGTAACTCTTATTTACAAAAAATGACAAGACTCTTAGACAAAAATACTGTACTTTGGTTTATACTGAAAAAATAAGAAAATTTAATTATCACTCTCCTTGCAACTCCTTTAACCCAAGCCCTTTTAACTCGTACAGATTTGAGCAAGGGCAGGCTGCAAAGAGCTTCTAACCCAAAATACTTGTAGGGATTATAAAAGATCTTGCACTGCACATTTTTCGGTTTGGGTACAATGTGATACATGTGATCAAGTGGTTATAAAAAAGGTAAACTTCTTGAAGTAACCTTTTCAGCATTAAAGCTCCCACAAGACTATATATAGCTCATCATTTTCATATCTCAAAGATATCAAGGAAAATATATATAAAAGGGACTCGGTTAGCATGAATTTGGATTATCAAGACCATCGGTCGGTTGAACTCTACCGTGCCGACACGTCTTTAACAGTTAAATTAATGTGCGAGATTCAACAATTCCGAACGGCGTCGTTTTGCAAAGCAAATTTGGATAAATCGGATGCAGCGAAGTAATCGGCTCAAATAAGGGGAGATTTATAATCGGCACATCCAATTTCAAATTGATTGATGTCTGAGTCTGACCATTGCATAGTAGGGACGGCGAGTGAAGATCGAGATGTGGCAGGAGAGTCTGGCGGGAGACTTGGCGCCAATTGTTCCTTTTCCCCCTTATTTATAGCATTATAGGATGTTTCTTTCCTCTCCACCCAAGTTCTGCTCCTCCTTACTAAAAGCAGACTGCTTCAATGTCTCAGCAACCTAGTTTTAATCAAAGTTATTCCACCTCTAATTGCACCTTGCACTCAACTCAACGTTCGCACCCTGCACGTTCCACCCAATCCAGTGCCTCCGATCATCCCAAATATTGTTATTGTGGAAAATTGGCTCAATTGAAGACCGCTTGGACTGTACGAAATTTGGGGCGCCAATTTTATGGATGTGCTTATTGGAGCCCGCTATCTGTATGAATTTTTATTTGTTCCTTTATGAATACTTGATACGTACATACTTATAATCTATTTATTAGTAAATACTAATAAAAATTAAAATTCTGATTTTGCTGATTTTGTAGATGGGACTTACTTGTGGTTTTTTTGAGTGGATTGATCCTTCTCTATGTAAGAAGGGGAAGGAAATTATTCCTAGAATTTGGAACAAACTTAATGAAACAGAGACTGAAAATAAGACCCTTATTGTTGATTTGAAAGCTTCTCGTGCCCATGAAAAATATCTGGTAGAGCAGAAGCGGTTCAATATGAAGGTGATTTACAAAGTCAAGTAATTGACATTTCGAAATTATTGTCCAGCTATAAGAAAGAGAGACATGTGTTCTATGGGTTTGTTGGAGCTTTGTTTTTGCTTGTGGTTGTCTTTATTGTCTCTACATGAAAGATGGCTGTTGGTGGTGGTTTTTGGGTTATCATCTCTTCATGAAGATGGTTGTTGGTGGCTGATTTTTGGGTTATTTAGTAGTCAGTTTTTGAGTTAACCTCGGGCTTATAAATGTATACTTTTGTTGATAAAATTTGAAGGTTATTGATGTAAAAATTAGGAAGAAACTACTGACTTACGGGTATTTATGTAAGTTAATGCCTGTGAAAATGTAAGGAAAAGTTTCGAGCTAATGTTATTATATTTAGTATTTGTGACTTGACTTGGATTAAATTAATGTTAGTAAATTTATTATGTTTGATTTGGCATTGGTGATGTATGTGAATGTTTGATCAGAATTGGATGGTTATTTTGGTGAGTTTGTATTTACTTTTTTTGGAGTGTATGGTCGCATACTGTTTCACAGTTTTTAGAAATTATATAGGGAGTGTATGATCCATACAGCAATGGTTGCACCGTCTTAAGCTTGGACATAAATAGCATTGTGTATTGCTTAGTTGTTGAGAGATTGTCGTGTAAATTGTATACTTGAAGGCAATGTAATTGCAACAGTTATTTTTGGTTGAACTTTGGCTTGAACTAAGCTTTAAGAATCTGCAGAGTTAAGTTTTTTCTCTATTACTGTGGTCCAAGCATGGACATGGCTGGTGCAATTCTAGTTTAATATAAATAAGGGTCAGTGTTGAGTTTTTTTTGATATTTTGAATTTGCCATGTAGGTGGCTCATGCATTCCATCAGTTTTAGTATTTAAGCTTTGTTTTACTATATGTGTTATCAATGTAATCTTATTCAATTGTAAAATTTCCAACAATCCAAGTCTTTTGAATTTTGGAGTTTCATTTCTCAGTTAGTGTATGGTAGTTAATGTAAGTGATTCATTCTTGACTGGTCCAAATAGGGGCTGTTGAATATTGAATTGTAGTCAGGTGCTGCAAAATGCAAATAGCTTTTAGTGCCAGACTGCTCTGAACAGTCTCATTTTCCTTTTTTAGTCTGGGTCCATTCTCAGCAAAGATAATGAGGCCATCCAGATTTCAAGGTTAGAGTTCACAAAATATATACACAGTATATACTATCGTACCCTCACAAAATGTTGACCTACTGATTATTTATTCTGGTGTTTTTTTATGTCCAAAATTGAATTGCTTTCTTGCTATTCAGTTTTTTACTCGATTCTTGATAGGAAATTAGGAAGGGATAGCATGAATTTTCAAGTAGAAGATATATATGTGAAGTTTCTTAACTTACCTGATATGTGTCCTTTATATCTGCCCTTTCTGTTTGTACCTTGTTTCTCATCCATTATGCTGTGAACTTAACTGCTAATCTAGCACTTGTTAGTGTAAATGGTCAAATAGGTGCATGAGGCATGGAATATGATACAAATCTGCCTTAAAATCTTGAGGTTTATTAAAGATAACATGATGATGTTCAAATATGTTTACTCCATAAAATTCATTATCCACTAGTTTCAAGCATTTTTTCAACTAGCCAATCAAAATTTTTGAAAACTCTAGCAATTTATACTTCACCATTAATAAGGTACAATACAGTAACCTGTTTTGGAGTTCATTACAACTTCATTTGCAGTTCAGATTTGATGTTTTGAGTTTGTACAACTTACAAGTCATATACAATCAAACAAATAAAGAAGAATCAAAATAATTCTTGTGAACACAAACAAATTGAAATACTGGACACAAACAAATTGAAATTAAAAGAAACTGCCATGCTGTCATTCACACTACTAGAAACAAGGGTAAATTATTTTCCAAAAAAATGGCAATAGTACAGTTTTTTACAAAGTTGTACAGACAAAATAAAAAACTTGATGAAGAAATAAAATTTGAGAAGTTATATAGAGGATCATAAAATATCATCTGAACATAAAATTAGAATATACATAAAATATCTAAGATGTTATATACATAAAATATCATAACCTACCATCTAGTCCACAAAGCACATGCTAACATAGTTACCACATGCTAACAGGAACTGTTGGTGCTTTTGCAAAACCAATAACACCATGATAGTTACCACATGCTAACATAGCAGTGCATTTGATTACTTGTCCACCCTACAGTAGAAATATATTTAAATCATGACCATATTATTTGATCAATAAATGGAAAAGGAGCAGAGACCAGCAAAAAAGGAGCACAGACAATAACAGTAGCACAGACCAGCAAAAACCAGAAGGACAATAACAGTAGCACAGACCAAGCACAAACCATCATCCAAAAAAGGAGCACAGACCAGCAAAACCAGAAGGAAGAAAAAATAACAATAACAGTAATTAAAAAAGCAACCCAGAAACATGAGTAATAGGCCAGGTGAAACAATGAAACTTACTAAAAGAATGGCTTAAAATGCAACAAAATTGAATGAAACTTCCTTCCAAGTTAGCATAGACATTGCAAACCACATCATCCCATCTGATGAAACTTCTAAAAGAACAAATTAAAATAAAATGCAAATTTGAAATAAGTCATACAACTATACTTCAATTGCCACTAAAATTCTAGAATACAAAAGTTTACACAAGAAAATGCATAAAGTTGTTCATTAAAGCTTCAAAAGCCTAATCTTACATAACCTACCATTTAGTCCACAAAATTAAGTACTACTTGGAAAATTTGTCCAACAAAACCAATAAACTATTAAACAGAGACATTAACAGTTATTTCATATATTACATAGTAGTAACATTAACTAAAAAAGTTTGCTATTAAACGAAGACATTAACAACTCAGTAAATGATAAGTGTCGACTTCTTTGTTCATCACCATGCCTTCCAAATGATGAGTGTCCACTTCCTTGTTCATCACCATGCCTTCCATTTGATCCGGAGCTCCATCTTGTCATATGTCCATGGTTTAAAATTATATAAATTCGTATACAAATGCAATAAGTATGCATATTTATATTAGCACTCATGAACACTAATTCAATATGTATATTTATATAATATTGCTATCAATACCTCGACCTTTTTACTTCCATTTTTTGCCGCTTTTTCCCTGCCATTTTTTCTAACCAACACTTCAGTCGTGACTGACCCTTATGTGATCTCGACCTTTTTTTGATTCCTCGTACTGTTGCCATTTTTGGAATTCCTACTCTTGCAGGTACATTAAGCGTAATGGAATTAATGACTATCTCATGTGGTCCACTTCATGAGAATCATTGTTTTTCTCTTGTTGGATGTTTGTTTGTCTATTACATATTTCTTCAACACATACATATAGCTCACTAATTGCTTTATTAACCATTTTCGTTGCCTCTTCACATTCTGCTGCTCGATGAGTAATCTTAACTAGATTTGGAATTAACATTTGATACTGACTGCCTAATTTCAGCTTTGGATCCCCCTCTACCCCTCTTCCATAACTGTCTTTTATCTACCCATTCCTAGCAAACATTGTCCATCTTTTCAAGATATATTTCTTTGGAACCAATTTGATATTCATAATGTCCAAAATTTTCAATGTATGAGAGCATAAGATACCTTTTGTCTCAAACATTTTACATGAACACACAACTTCTTGGCGAATAGGGCTGCCTATAACAATTCGTATTTTATCGCTCCCAAAGTAACTTACTACGTACTCGAATTGCTCTTCCTCCTTCTCCTCAACTGACTTTATAACAAGGCAAAGTGACTTATCAAATTGTTCTTCGAATTCAGAAAATAATGCAGGGGTATAGTGAATGAAAGCTTCATTCAACATTGGTGTCCTCTTTACCCTGCCATATTGTACTCTCTCTCTTGCCTCATACTCGGTCTCCAACTCTTTATATCTCTTAGCCTCAAGTAGCCGGTTGAAATGTGCGAAGAATTGTACCAAATTAATTTCTGAGCTTAAGTAATCTTTGATATTTGCGTTCAAACTCTCACTGAGTTGTGCACTCATCATTCCCAAAGTACAAGTCTTGTTAGTATAACATCTTGCCCATTTTTTCTTTCAATGAATATGTACATTGCATCCACTCATTTGACTCAACTTTATACTTGGCAATCATTTCAGTCCAAGCATTTTCAAATGAGGACTCATCATCATATTTATAGACACAATTCATAAATGTTTGTAGAAATTCTCGACTATTTTCTTTCATCACGGGGGACATACGCTTCACACAATTTTGAGCAATATGCCAAGTACACAACTGTAAGACCCCGAAATTTTTTTTTAAATAAAAAGGAATTTCCTTTATTTATTATTTTGAAATAGTAAGGGTTGATTTGATTAATGTGGATAGTTAAGGGTTAAATACGCAAATATTTTAAAATAAACAAGTGGTTATAAAATATTCATTTTTGTCGGGGAATATTCGTTTGGTCGTGGAATATTAAAGATTGTGGGGAATATTAAATGACGACAAGTAGCGACGCATATGTGGGCCCCATAACGGAAAGCGATTGGATGAAGAAAGCACAAATATAAGTTGGTTAAAAATAACTGGCGTAGTTATTTACCAATTAAGATCATTGGAATACCCGGTGGTTAAAATACGATGTCTGGCGTGGTTTAAGAAGACACACGGTATTGCATAAAGATTGTTGAATTATTGATCCTTACGTAAGAAGGCACTTTACTCAATAATTTTTACAAGAGAATTCTTGCTCAATATTTTATTTTATTGATTCAATAAATTCTTTGCGTTGATATTTTATATTATTGTTGTTCAATAATTGTGTCCACATTATCTCCATTATCGGATCAATAATTCATATTATTTGAATAATATTATTAGATAGCATTATTGGCAATGTCTAGAAAGTTCATCGAGGAGAGGTTTGGTCACCTAATTGCTGCTACCAAGAAGGGAAAAATCCTTATCTGAAAGCCCCCTCTTCAGGAGAACTACTGGTTGTCATAATTGTGATTTTGTAATATTATTTGTGAATAATTAATTATTGATTCATTTGATAAATAAATATTTATTTTATGTGGATATAAATGATGGATTTATTTATGTGGTTATAAATGAAGAAATTATTGTTGAGGTGTTTTATCGGTATTTTATCGATGGAGGTATTAAAAATTAAATCGGGGTTTTGAGATATATTCATGGGGTTATAATTTTTTAATCCGACCGTTGGATTGTGGTAATTTTTGGGTATGTTATACATACATAAGTTGAGTATATGTCCACAAATTTTGAACCGTTAAAAATGCACGAATGATTTGTTATGAATTTTAAGAGGTGTTCGATAGGAAATTAGGGTTATATTTGATTTTGGTGGAAAATTCTAGAATTGAGTGGGCCCCACTTGTGGTTGGTGAAGAAATGTGCTGAATTTTATTTCAAATGTGGTGGGTGGCAATAGTAGCGAGTAAAGCCATCGGTGTAGAAGTCAAGTCTGCTTGGTACGGCTAACATTTTCCTATAAATAGAGGGCTAAGTTAGAATTGAAAATCACACCGTAAACAAAGTTTTTTCTCTTTCTCTCTATATTATTGAGCGTATTTTGTGAGTATTTAGATACTTTGAGAGTTCTTTATTCAAGATAAGTTTCATTCAAAGATCACTTCCGACCTTTCCTTCGAAGTAATCGATTCTTTGAGGTAAGGATATATTTTTTTTTTTCAGTAATGATATTATTTCTTCAATATCATTATCTTTGAAATGTTGATCTGAAGTTTTATCAAATTTGGAACTTTTCATGTCTGGGGTTACTTATTCATGAGTTCTTATTCACGAAGTTACTTATTCATGAGTTCTTATTCACGATTCTATTCACGAGTACTATTAAATTAAGCGTGAAGATGTTTTTTTGTGGAATTTCTATCTTTTGGTGTGAGTTACTTATTCACGATACCAAGACTATTCACGATATATTTACTTTATTCATAGAAAAATAAAATTTCTTCTTTTTCGTCCAAAATATCTATACGGATACTAGCTCGATTGTATCCATGTTTTGATCATTCTTGAATTTTACACCAATTGTGATTATTTTTGGGGTATTGTTGGACATGGATAAAACAATCACGAATCCTTAATCCTTATGCCTTGTCATTTTGTTTCACTTTGGATTCGTTCTTTAAAAATATTTTTCATCATCCTCGGTCTTAAATGATGATATTATTGAATATCTTTGGCCTGTGAAGTGCAAAGATGAATGATTTGAAGAATATCTTTGGCCTGTAGTGCAAAGATGAGCAGTGTTGAGATGAACACGATAGGATCGATTAATATCTTTGGCACTGTAGTGCAAAGATGAGCAGTGTTTAAATGAACATGACTTAGTCGATGAATATCTTTGGCACAGTAGTGCAAAGATGAATATTTGATTCGGATGTATATTGATTGTTATTCAGGGGATAAAAGATGAGCGATGAACTTTTAAATTCATACATAGAAGATAGTAGTTTGCATTCTCTACTTAACTCTTCTAATGAATTATTATTTCATTGCGAATATTGATTTAAAATTTGTTGTCTATTGTATTCTATTAAATTTTTCCTGTTGAAGACTAACGATAATTTGTTGTATATTATCTTAGTCATAATATTCTTTTTCTCGAGCTAGTTGAGCTCACCCTTTTCCTTTTGATCCATTCTTCTCGTGGAGGCGAGAATATAGCGAGATGCAGCCTGGGGGTATGGAATGAAGGTTTTAGAAAGGATTGTTTAGTAGTCCTCACCATTTTGTAAAATAATGTATCAATAAATGTGATGAGGATTTATGTGAGTATAAATATTATACAGAAGATAATATTTGTATTTAAACTCACGCTTTATTGTTGTAATAATAAAGTTGTAGTTGTTTACGTACCATGTATTGACAACTTCGGAATGGGTGATGTATACCTATTTTGGGGGCGTCGCGGTTGGTATCGAGCTTAGGGATATGATCTCTGGCGGAGATCGGGAAATAGAACTAGGAGGGAGAGGCGAGTAAATCCTTCACTAGTGTGTCCTACCTAAGCTTATTTGTTAGTTGGTCATATATAGGGATTATGTGATATATTGATTTCCTTAATTAACCCTTGCTTTTTATAGCGATTTGAGAATGTCGATTGAGAATATTAACAATTGGAGTAAATGAGACCGTGGAGATGCTGTAGATTTACCAAGCGAGGAGAGCGTGCAACAGTTGGCAATGTTCCTCCCGCGAACAACACCATTGAAAGCGAGATGATGAAGCGAGGGATGTTTAGAAGCTTTTTGCAGTTCATGCAAAATCGCAGACGAGGAGACTCGTGTTCAAAATCTGAGGAGAAATGATAGCAATTCACGGGTTGTCACAACCAAGCAGTTCAAAGAGTTGGGACCACGAATTTAAGGAAAGCAGATCCGATCACGGCGGAAACATGGGTCAAACAAATTACCAAGATATTCGATGTCTTGGGATGCACGGAGAACAGAAGGTTTCATTCGCCACCTTTATGTAAAGTGGCGAAGGCAGATCATCGGTGGGAGTCTCGTGAAGCGTACTCCATCCATCCGCGACTCAAAGCATGTCTTGGGAGACGTTTCAGAGACTATTTGATGACAAATACTTTCACGAAAGTGTTAAATCGTATGAAGGAAGTGGAGTTCATCAGATTAGAGCAAAACAACATGGCGGTGTCAAAGACGAGGCAAAGTTTGCAGAGTTATCGAGTTTGCACCTCATTTGGTGGAGAATGAGGAACGTATGACGCGGATGTTTCTTAGAGGTTTGAAACCCGGCGATACGCGCCAGTATCTCATTTCTCATAAACTTTCTCTTTATTCGAGATGTTGTAAGCAGGCTCAATTATTTAGAGCGAGATAACGAGTACGGTCGGTCGAGGACCATAACCGAGGATCGTACCGAGATAGCAGTCAGCGAATAATGATAACTCTGCGGAAAAAAAATGATTGGGACGAAATGGTAACCACTCTGGTGGTAATCATGGTCGTGAAAAGCGAAGAAGAAGCGAGTCGGAGGAGATTTTAAAAGAGGAGATTTAATAACGACTATGAAGGCAGCGGACAAAGGTTTAAGAAGAATCGGTTCTAAGGGAGGAGAAACGACCACCTATCATATGCTACTAAATGCGGAAAAGAGGGACATATCAGTCAAAGCGCCCACAACAGTTCAAGGTATGCTATAGTTGTGGAAAGGAAGGACATATCGCTTCGAGATTATACGCAGAATGAAACCTAGTTCAATGGGGACGGTGACTCAAAAGATCGTCCCGGAAAAGTCAAAGTCAACGATTCCGGAAGAAGCGTTTGTTGTGGATTTGGTCATAATGCGAGGAACCCAAACGAGGTGATCACGGGTAAGTTTATTTATAAATTCTTGCGAAGTTTATACCTTACTTGATCCTGGGTCTTTACCCATTCATTTATCTCTCCGCATGTGCTCAACGTTTAAACTTGACTCAGGAGAAATTAGACTTTGACCTATCTGTGGAAACTCCGTTAGGAGAAACTTTCATCACATCCATCGTTTATAAATCTTGTTTGATTCAAGTTGGCACCATCACCTTACTGTTGACCTTATCTCTTTAAAGATACTTGCTTTTGATGTG
The DNA here is from genome assembly GCA_020205615.1 of Panax quinquefolius. Taxonomy (NCBI): domain Eukaryota; kingdom Viridiplantae; phylum Streptophyta; class Magnoliopsida; order Apiales; family Araliaceae; genus Panax; species Panax quinquefolius. Next base: position 13,502,724 of record CM035162.1, on the reverse strand, counting down.
ATTTTAGGGATTGATTGGTTAACTACTCATCACGCCAAAATTGATTGTTTTCGTAAGGTTGTTAGTTTTCATATTCCTAACCAACTTTGTTATTTAATTCAAGCAACTAAACCATTAAAATCAATCACTATCATATCTAATCATAAAGCTATTCGTTTATTGAAAAAGCGGATGTCAAGCTTTCTTAGCCCATGTTATGGATTTGAATAAAGACACGTCAAATTTGAATAATATTCCTGTTGTTATTGACTTTCCCGACGTATTTCTCGAAGAACTTCCGATCTACCCCGAGCGTGAAGTTGAATTCTTTATTGATCTTGAACCAGTACAAAGCCCATTTCTAAAACCCCATATCGAATGGCTCTATTGAACTTCAGGAGTTAAAGGTCCAACTACAGAATTGTTGGACATTGGTTTCATTAAATCCAAGTACATCTCCTCGGGGTGCTCTGTTTTATTTGTAAAGAAGAAAGGCGGGAGTATGCGACTTCAGTATCGACTATCGGGGAATTGAACCATGTCACCATCAAGAATAGGTATCCTCACCTCGTATTGATGACTTGTTTGACCGATTCTGAGAAGGCACAATTCTTTTCAAAAATCGATTTTAGATTACGGATATCATCAATGAAGATTAAAATCGAGGATATTCCAAAGAGCGCCTTGTAACTTCGGTATGGGCATTATGAATTCTTAGTCATGTCTTTCGGACTAACTAATGCTCCTGCGGCTTTCACGGATATGATGAACCGAGTATTGAGGAATATTTGGATCGGTTCGTTGTTGTCTTTATTGATGACATCCTTATATATTCCAAAAGTCGTGAAGATCATGAGCACCATTTGAAAGTTGGTACTCCAAAGGCTTCATGAAAACCAACTATATGCCAAATTGAAGAAATGCGAGTTCGGCGAGGAAGTAGCCTTTCTTGGGCATGTGGTGTCAAAACATGGAGTATCTGTTGATCCGTGAAGATTGAAGCAATACAAAGTTAGAGCAACCAAGAAAGTCGATCAAGTGAACGTAGCTTTTGGGCTTATTTGGTTATTATCGGAGATTCGTGGAAGGGTTTTCTCGAATCGCTACTCCATTAACTCACTAACTCGAAAGGATCTGAAATTCGTTTAGGTGAAGAACGCGAGAAAAGTTTCCAAGAGCTTAAGAGGAGACTTATTTTATTTTGTTCTAACAATACCATCCTGGTTCGGATGGATTTGTTATCTACAAACGATGCTTCGTGCAAAGGGTTAGGATGTGTTCTCATGCGGCGTGGGAAAGTCATAGCCTTTATGCCTCGCGACAACTTAAAGAATATGAGAGGAATTATCCTACTCATGATCTAGAGTTAGCTTGATCGTTTTCACGCTAAAGATATGGAGGCACTATCTATATGGGAGAAAGTGGAGATATATTCGGATCATAAAAGCCTTAAATATTTCTTCACTCAAAAAGAACTCAACATGCGGCAATGACGTTGGCTCGAGCTATTGAAAGACTACGACCACACTATTCAATACCATCCGGTAAAGCGAACGTGGTAGTTGACGATCGATTGAGTAGAAGATCATATGCGGAACGAAGTGCGATGATGTCAAGATACGCGATAGAGCCAACTTTAATAGAAAAAGTTAAGGTCGCTCAAGCCACCGGAATCGGAGTCGATCGCGTATGAAGAAGAAAGTACAAGAAGGAGCTATTCCTAAGCGAGAATTGATGAAGAAGGAATACTTGAGTCCATTCTAGACTTTTGTGTTCCTAACGACTACGATTTGAAGTACAAGATTATGATGGAGGCACACAATACACCATTTGCAATCCATCCTCGGAAGTACTAAAATGTATCGTGATCTTGACATACATTTTGGTGGAATAATATGAAGAGAGATTGCAAAGTTTATCTCGATGTGTTTAACTTTTAACGCTAACGATGTAAAGCGGAGCATCTAGTACCTAAGGGTCCGTTGCAACCACTTGAGATTCCGGAATGGAAGTGGGAACACATTACCATGGATTTAGATTCGGTCTTCCTACGGTTTCTCAAGGCATCAATGCTATTTGGGTTATTGTTGATAGATTAACCAAGTCTGCGCTTTCATTTCTTGCCGACACGGAGACTTATTCCTTGAACGTCTTGCTAGTATGTACGTAAATGAGATCGTGAGGTTGCATGGCATGCTGTATCCATAGTTTTGGATCGTGACCCAAGATTCACTTCAAGATTTTGGGTTAGCTTGCAAAAAGCTATGGGCACAATTTGCGATTTAGTTTAAGATACCATCCCCAAACCGGACGGACAATCGAGAGGACTATTCAAACTCTTGAAGATTTATTAAGACTACGTGTCCTAGACTTCAAGGGCAGTTGGGATAAGTATTTACCATTGGTGGAATTCTCCTACAACAATGATTATCAGCAAGTATAGGTGTGGCTCCATTCGAAGCATTATATGGGACGAAAATGTCGTTCTCCGATATGTTGGGATGAGGTGGGTGAAGCAACATTGTTGGGACCCGGAGTTAAATACGTATGACTACCGAAAAGATCCAAATAATTCGATAACGATACAAACGGCTCAAGATCGACAAAAGAGTTATGCGGATCTTCATCGAAAGGACGTGGAATTTAATGTAGGGGATCATGTATTGTTGCGAGTTGCTCCGTGGAAGGAGTTACAAGATTTGGGAAGAGAGGAAAGCTCAATCCACGATTTATTGGTCCATTTCAAATTCTTGACCGAAAGTAGGAAATGTAGCCTATAGACTTGCGTTACCTCGAAAGTATGTCTCGTATTCATAATGTGTTTCACATATCTCGTACTTCCGTAAATATGTGAAAGACCCGAACCACGTTATTGAAAGTTAGAACCGGACGAGATAGTAGAAGACTTAACGTATGAGGAGGTACTATCAAGATCTTGGATAGGAAGGAGCACGTCCTACGCCATGAAAGGTCATACCACAAGTTAAAGTTTTGTGGAGGAATCATGCTATAGAGGAAATGACCTGGGAATTGGAAGCGGAAATGAAAGCGAGGTATCCTCACCTTTTGAAACACTGTACGTCACGATCGTCGATTTCGAGGACGAAATTTCATAAGGAGGGAGGTTGTAAGACCGAAATTTTTTTAAATAAAAGGAATTTCCTTTATTTATTATTTTGAAATAGTAAGGGTTGATTTGATTAATGTGGATAGTTAAGGGTTAAATACGCAAATATTTCAAAATAAGCAAGTGGTTATAAAATATTCATTTTTGCCGGGGAATATTCGTTTGGTCGTGGAATATTCAGATTGCTTGGGAATATTAAATGCGACTTGGCCAGCGACCATGTGTGGGCCCCATAACGGAAAGCGATTGGATGAAGAAACGCACAAATATAAGTTGGTTAAAAATAACAGGCGTAGTTATTTACCGTTAAGATCGTTGGAATACCCGGTGGTTAAAATACGTGAATACTGGCGTGGTCGCACAAAGAAAGACACGGTATTGCAGACAAAGATTGTTGAATTATTGATCCTTACGTAAGAAGGCACTACTCAATAATTTTCACGAATTCTTATTCAATATTTTATTTTATTGATTCAATAATTGCTGCGTTGATATTTTATATTATTGTTGTTCAATAATTGTTTGCATTATCTCCATTATCGGATCAATAATTCATATTATTTGAATAATATTATTAGATAGCATTATTGGCAATGTCTAGAAAGTTCATCGAGGAGAGGTTTGGTCACCTAATTGCGCTTGGCCAAGAAGGAAAAATCCTTATCGGAAAGCCCCATCTTTTACGGGAACTACTGGTTATTGCATAATTGTGATTCGTAATATTATTTGTGAATAATTAATTATTGATTCATTTGATAAAGAAATATTTATTTTATGTGGATATAAATGATGGATTTATTTATGTGGTTATAAATGAAGAAATTATTGTTGAGGTGTTTTATCGGTGATTTTATCAGTTGGAGGTATTAAAAAATTAAATCGGGGTTTTGAGATATATTGCGGGGTTATAATTTTTAATCCGACCGTTGGATTGTGGTAATTTTTTGGGTATGTTATACATACATAAGTTGAGTATATGTCCACAAATTTTGAACCGTTAAAAATGCACGAATGATTTGTTATGAATTTTAAGAGGTGTACGATTAGGAAATTAGGGTTATATTTGATTTTGGTGGAAAATTCTAGAATTGAGTGGGCCCCACTTGTGGTTGGTGAAGAAATGTGCTGAATTTTATTTCAAATGTGGTGGTGGCAATAGTAGCGAGGTAAAGCCATCAGTAAGTGGTCAAGTCTGCTTGGTATGGCTAACATTTTCCTATAAATAGAGGCTAAGTTAGAATTGAAAATCACACCGAAACAAAGTTTTCTCTCTTTTCTCTCTATATTATTGAGCGTATTTTGTGAGTATTTAGATACTTTGAGAGTTCTTTATTCAAGACAAGTTTCATTCAAAGATCACTTGGGACCTTTCCTTCCGGAAATCTTGATTCTTTGAGGTAAGGGATATTATTTTTTTTTCGTAATGATATTATTTCTTCAATATCATTATCTTTGAAATGTTGATCCAAGTTTTTATCAAATTTGGAACTTTTCATGCTCTGGGGTTACTTATTCATGAGTTACTATTCACGAGTTACTATTCATGTGAGTTTCTTATTCACGAGTTACTATTCACAGTATAGTACTATTCATTAAAAAATAAAGCGTGAAGATGTTTTTTGTGGAATTTTCTATCTTTTGGTGTCTGAGAGTTCTTTATTCACGATATTGGATTCGACTATTTATTCGATATTATCTGACTATTCAATCGAAAAAATAAAATTTCTTCTTTTCGTCCAAAATATCTATTCGGATACTAGCTCGATTGTATCCATGTTTTGATCATTCTTGAATTTTACACCATTGTGATTATTTTTGGGGTATTGTTGGACATGGATAAAAAAAGTAGTCATAATCCTTAATCCTTATGCCTTTTGATCCATTCTTTGTCATTTTGTTTCAATGGATTAGTAGTCCTTCTTTAAAAAATATTTTCATCATCCTAATATTTGTAGTATTTCTTAAATGATGTATACCTATTTTGGGGGCGCCACAACAACCCATGATATATGTCCAACCCCATGATAGATCGTTGATGATAATGCACTTGCTATTGCATGATCTTGATCATTGAATATTGTAATGGGTTTCTTCTGGGACATGGCATCCAAAAAACTACAAAACAACCACTCAAACGACGACGTTGTCTCATCATACATTAATGTTGCACCAAATATGACAGCTTGCCTATGGTAATTAAAACTTGCAAAAACACCACAAGGTCTATACGAGCTATTTGTTTTATAAGTGGTATCAAAAGTAACGACTTCCCCAAATTGAGCATAATCGATTATCATCTTTGCATCTGCCCAAAATATATTTGTTATCTTCTCATCGTTGTCTAATTGAACTGCATAAAAGAATGATGATTTTTGGATAACCGCTTTAAAGAAAAGTACAATAAAAAATTTGGCGACTTTCACCGTATTTCATCTCTCTTTGCCTTTTTGTTTGTAAATGATTCTTCTGATCTGATCTTGTGTGACCAACACAATCCTTCCCGCCAGTTTGTCTAGACATCAACTCATGGGTTTGTTTAGATTTTATTCCAGAATTATATGCTAATTCAATCTCAATCGCTTGTGTTTTGGCTACATCCCGTTGAGATCGCATCAAATGAACGCATTCAGGAACGTGCAATAAGTGATTGTGATTCTCATCAACGCTGTTGACAACGTACTTTTGTTTTGTTTTATCAAGTACTACATTCATTTTTGCTTGACAATTGAATCTACTAGGTCGTCTAACTCTCTTTTTCTTGCCCTCTACTATTATTTCCATCTGCTCACCTTCCTTCGAGCATGAATATCTTCTTGAAGTAACTACACCAAGCTTGTTTTTGTTCACATATTGTTTCCTCACACTAAATCCTAACTTTCTTCCATAATTATTATAAAAATTAAACGCATCCTCCTCCGAATCAAATTCTTGTCCTATGCAAGGACTTTCAGTAAGTGAAACACCTTCTGAACTTCTGTCATCCATTTAGTTCTTTCTATGTTTGATCTGTCAAAACAAATTAGATCGCACAAACATCATATACATAACAATATTAATTGGTAAAAGTTGCAGAACAATTATCTAACTACTAGAATTACTAAAATTCAATCATTAAACTTAAACTTGTATTATACTATTTGCATTACAATAACTAATTCTCTAATTCCACTTCACTAACTTATTTTTAATCAACTCAATTTCTTTTTACATTTTATAACCAGGAATCAGTCATTACATATTGAACTTTTTTCCAATGCCCAAATATTGCATATAATTCATGATTTATATAAACCAACAGATTTACTAAATATTCAAATCTATTGCATCAACATTTCTTTATAACTTCATTACTATTATATATTGGAGTTTATTGCATCAACTATTTCTTTTTAGTATCACAACTATTGTTCAACTCATTTATATATACTAACCTCAATATAGACTTTATTCTTCCTTGCACCACCTGTTGGTGAATCAAAGACAAGAATGAAGAAGCTCTGTTTTTAGATGAATCTATTCTCAATGATGAAGAAGCTCTGTTTTTAGCTTTTACCACTCACACTTGCACAGTAACTAGACTCTAAATGCATAATAAATAAAACAACTCATTAAACGAGCTTATAATTAGCCCAACCAAAGAACTAATTAACTTGATCTTGCACAAATGCCTTCCCCTGCCAGTACCGTAAGCTAAACGGCGGAAGCCCTAAACCATGTGCATAATCCATCTGAGGCGAGTCGTTGGGAATTATAACAGGATGGATTGAAATTGAATGGTTCAACTGTATTACTTTTGAGATCATACACTTTGAGATAATTCAAGGGATCTGAATTGTAAAACTCGTCCACGAAATAAATGCAGTTAGGCTTATAACTGCAGGTTTGATCATCATCAGTTGAAACAAACATGGAACCACCTGATACCAAAAGAAGTGCATGATGATCCCACTGAACAACCCTCCTTACTACCTCTTCCCACACTGCTGTTGCTGCTGCCGAATTATAATAGTACTTGTACTTCAACTTGAAAAATCGAAATGACACTGTTTTGGATATCATTTTTAAATCTTTACGTTGAGCAGAATCCCAGTACAACAGCTTTACCTTCTCAACCAAAAGTAGTTCTTTTGAAACTGGTTCTTCTGCCAAGTAAAATTGCCTCGCCTTTCCCGAACTTTGTATCTCAGTAAGGACTACCCGGTGCTCCTGTACAGCAACTATCTGATTGTCTCGTTCTAATATTTTCATAACATAAAGTTCATTGAATCCATTAACAGCGTAAAACTCGCCCTTGTAGAAAATCATATCCGAATAAATACCTGCCCTAGCACTCGTGATCAGCTTAAAACTTTTATCACTACTCGCCGGTTTACAAAAGTCCAAGTTGTTACAATGCTGAGACAAGATACATACGACGCAGTCGGGATCCCGAGGACTTGTTGACATCACAAATTTGTGTATACGAAACACCTTTAATTCTGCTTCTGCTGGCGGTGGATTAATATAAACATGATTTAAGAAGGGTCCGTTTGGTGGTGACGGAAGCTGCACAATTTCCCTTGTGATAGGGTTATACAGGCTATATTCTTGTAATAGGCTATGCATAAGCAGCCATCCGCGATTAGAGTCATGTATGGTATAATTGGCCAGTTCCATACGGGCCTTTATGCAAAATGTTGTTGCACTCGAATCCAAGAATTTGCAGGGTTGTTGTTTTTGCTCCGGATTTATAAGCAATAGAAAAGCACTTGCTATTATCCTGCTCAACACCGGCCGGGCGGTGGAGCGCCACAACGGACACACGCCAAGACATGGATGAAGATCGGACCAGTCTGAGATACGTTCGAAGATCAGCCTCAGTAATTCTTCTGGGATCTCCGACCACGATGACGACGAAGGCAGCAACCGCCGCCTACGATGTGGATTTGGAGAAACAACAGAAGAGGTGAGAAACAGATGGTAAGTGTATTTCACTGCCTTGTAAACTAAGTATAAAATTCACAATTCTTGATAAGCCAATTACTAAAACGGCCACATACTTAAGATATTACGCCCATTACAATGGCTATTAACTGAAGTAGATAATAATATCATGAAATGACAAACAAGCACTTCAGCATTCAAAATAACAATGTTGTCGTAGAGCTGTGTTTAAGCTACAAAAATAACAAAGAGGGAGATAAATAGACCTGATGAAGGCCTTCGTATTGTTGTAAATTGACCTGCCTTCGCCAACAGAAGTAACAATTGTGCTAAAATTATCATCTGCTAAAACCATGTCCGAAGCTTCCTTGGCAACCTGAAATGAGATAATACAGGAGATGTAGGATCAATATGTGGATAGTACAATTTCTCTTTCATAACAAGGTTAAGAAAAGGGCCAAGCCTGGCCAATCATACATGCACTTATAGGGATAAATAATTGTTGTTTCAAAATGCAGACTCTTTTACATTAGCATAAAAGCAAAACCAAGAAAAGGAGATATGAGATATACCTTGGTCCCAGTAATGCCCATTGCAATACCAATGTCAGTCAATTTCAGGGCAGGTGCATCGTTCACCCCATCACCAGTCATTGCAACGACTTCACCATCTTCTTTGAGCAGCCTCGCTATCTCTTGTTTATGCCTCGATTCAGCCCTAGAGAAGAGGAGCCCTCCACTCTGCCTTAAATGACTTTTTTGGTCATGAGGATCCATGAACTCCCTTCCTGTTAGGCTTTTAGAACTGATGTCCTCATTTGGTCCAAAAACACCTATTTCACGACAAATGGCTTCAGCAGTGTTCTTAGTATATCCTGTTATAACCATAACCTGAATGTCAGCTGCTCTGCAGTCCTCAATGAACTGGCAAACCTCTTTTCGAGGAAGATCCTTTGAGAATTAAAAATTAATGGAGATCGTCAATCATTAAAGAATCATCATCAACCAAAATATTCTTTAATGCTATTTAGAACATAATACAAGTAACAAGAACTGTAACTCACTCTTAGCCCGGCCAAACCAACAAACACAAGTTTACTCTCAATAGAACAATATTTAGCTGGATCGAGTAAAAGATCATGAGCTGGATGGTCTCCATCACCAGTATATGTTGCAAACTCTGATGGGTCTTCCTTGTATACAAAGCCCAAAACACGTAAAGCGGTAGAAGACATTTCATGGAGGCTTTGTAAGATAACATCCCTGGCATTTTGGTCGCGTTCTACAACAGAACCGTCGAGAAATTGAATAAATGAGCTTTTTTCCAACAAATTTTCAACTGCACCCTGCCAAATTTAGCAAGGGAGACATGACTGGTTCCGCAAGGCAATAAAATCAAACAAAAGGGAGGGGAGGAATAAAATTCATTTTAAGAGATCCATCCTAATTTTTGCTTTAGTAGAATTGTCAGCAATGATGACAATGTATATTTCCCAGAAGACATTACATTGAACTCAATACTAAGACATAGAAGCAGATAATTCATAAATGATTAATACACATGCAAATTAACAACCAAGCAGAATTAAATGATTGAAAAATATATAGGTTAGAATATGGCATCTGTCCTAGGAAATAAAGAAAAATTAGAAAAAGAAAAAGGAAAACATTAAGGCAGCCATCTGCAGATAATAGCATTCAGAAAATGTAATGTTAGACAAAGAAAAACCCACACCAAATAAAAAGAGGTACAACTCGTAGGCAACATTTCATTTATACTAAAACTGTTGAATTACAATATGATCAAAGAAGCATTTGGCAATAATCTTTGATCAACAGAAGGTCGGGGTAAATCTTATTAGTATTATTTTTACATATTCAAGCAAGTAAAAGTTACAACTAACTATATAAATTATTGCTTATGAGAGGGTGCATAGGAGAAGATGAAACACCGTCTTCACTATGGCTCCTACATTTCTGGTATGTGGGCTCTTGTGTTATCTAAATTTGGGATATCTCGGGTTTTCCTGAGCTTATTGACTGAGATTTCCTCTTCATAGATTTCTACTGTCAGCAAGAGCAAGGGTCATATTTGGAGAGCTGTGCCTCTACGCCTTTGGAGGTGTAATTCAAAGAAAAAAGTCGTTTTGAAGGGATAGAAACTAGAAGATGCACCTGGATGATAGAAGTTTTAGTTTAAGCATCCTTATTTTGTTGGGATTTTAGTCAGGAATTTGTTCCTAGGGACCTAGGACATCCTAGAATGTGAGTCCCCTAAAAAATCAATGTTCTAATTCTTGCCATATCATAATGATTTAATAGAGAATTATAATAAACAATTCAAAATCAAATTTACCTTCAAAGTTGGACTTTTTAAAAGTGAATTTCTTATCCCTAGGGATGGGAGCTTAAAATGCAATGAAATTGTTGAAAAGGAGAAGTTTGGGAGAAAAGTATACGATTGAGAAAATTACATGACGTGTTATTGCAATGTATTAAGAAACAATGACCATTTTTATTAGGAGTAAAAAACAAGGAAAAAAGAGAGAGAGAGGAAGTATCTAGCACCTGTCATCTATTAGGTCTTAAAAAGAAAGTTCCATTTCCTGACATGTTGTGTTCCACAATAAGTTGACTATACATAACAATGTGAAAGATACATATCCAAGAGGATGGAGAAAAAGATATCACCTTTACAAGTAATGAGGTACTTACTGAGTTAGAAGACACAATCACTCCCATTGATTTCCTATCACGGTCAAATTCAAGTGTGGCAATAAGACAAGCACTTCTACTCCATGTTTGACAACAACCTAAAAAATTCAGAAAGTTGAAGAGGGAAAGTGTTAGTAGCAGACAAAAGAGTATAACAAGCAAATATAAACAACATTTATACATACGTTGTGCATCGCCACGGGAAGAAGATGAACCAGAATCCAGTACATCAGGAAGTCCCATTTTCTCCATAAGAACCTGAAAAGCAGAACATTAGGGGGAAAAATCTCCCAAGTTAAAGGCCAAGTTGTTAAGATGCTGAGACAAGATACATACGACGCAGTCGGGATCCCGAGGACTTGTTGACATCACAAATTTGTGTATACGAAACACCTTTAATTCTGCTTCTGCTGGCGGTGGATCAATATAAACAAGATTTGAGAAGGGTGGTGACGGAAGCTGCACAATTTCTCTTGTGATAGGGTTATACAGGCTATATTCTTGTGATAGGCTATGCATAAACAGCCATCCGCGATTAGACTCATATATGGTATATGTAACACCTTCTTTCCGAAAAGGAAAGGTACAAACCTCAAAATAAATAAACAGAATATTAATAATGGTGATCTATTAATAAAGTACTAAATATAATTTTTTAATTAAAGTCAAAATAATTAACACCAAAAAAAATTGAATTAACCTAGATGGTCAAAGACAACACTCTCATCACACTAGTCCTAAATCACCCTTGCAAATCTGCCAGAAGAAAAACACATCATGAGCCAATTACCCAGTACGTATATAGATATACAAAAGATATACAACTGATATATGAAAACAATTGAGACAAAATACTGAACAAAGCTTCAAGTGTAAATACGAATGAAAATATAATCTCCAAAGATCTGAATGGAATATAACTGAATAAACAAAATTGACGAAACCAATTGAACAATAAAGAAATAACGAACTGAAGTAACTAACTCAATGAATTGAACTGAACAGAAACAAACAAAATTAATATAATGAAATAATAGGCTGAATCAAATGGTTGGGTGTTATTTCATACCGAATGAGCTTAGAAATATACATTGCCACACAGGCAATTCAAAACAATGTCACACAGACAAGTCAAAATAATGTTACACGGGCAAGTCAAATGATGCCACACAGGCAAGTCACACATTGGACCGCGAATTCAAATGTATGCAAATCGGATAGGTGTTTGGCACAACATCACAAATCCGCAGAACAGAAAACTAGAGTTAACTCATACGCCTCCCACAACAAAATACCAAATGGCCCACTTCCTCCGGAGCCCAAAACGGAGACGTTATGGACTAATCACATCGCCACGAAAAGTGTCATGCCTCTCGTTAAGAGGCGACATGCTCTGTGGTACCCCACGGTGATTATAGCTTCAAGTATACCCTACGATATATTAACAAAATATCATATCACAACACATGCGACATAATACCAACAAAAGGGTTCTATATGTACATGTTGAACCAAATCAAATTATAGTCACAAGGTCTCAAAAAGAAGGTAGCAACATGTACCGCTCTATAATTATCAAAAATAAATACTAAACATGATATCCTAATTCAAAGAGTACAAATTCGAGTCATATGTATCAACTCCAAAATGAAATTATTATATGAATTTCACAAGAAATAATTATGTGAAATAATAACGAAATTCGAAACAAGAACAAATCGAACAAATCAAATTTGACAAGAGTAACGCTGAAAAATTATAGAATATATACAAATTGTAATAGAAATAAAGGAATTCAAATTACTGAATAAAGCCAAAGTATCAAAGATCAAATTTCTATTTAGGAGTGTCAATAGAATTATAAAAAAAATGAACGAAAGACAAGATATCACGAGATATAAAGAATACAACAATAATCAAAGGAGTGGAGTACGGAATCCGTACCTTAATATAGTACCAAAATAATTCACCAAACCCAAATATCACACTGCTAGACCTCCTCAATCCGATCTATATAATTATCAAATCAATACAAGACCATTAATTAAATTACTAAATTATAATTTATATATTTCTTTTTTATATATAAATTAACAGCTTTAATATTAAATCATATACTCTCTAGAGTTAAGAACGTGTTCTGCACATTCTGTAATGCAAAAATATCATTTTAATTTAGTATAGTTAATGCTATTAAAATATAAACATAATTTTATTAATTCTTAAAACCCTCGTACATTTATAGAAACTCATTATTCAATTATGAATTTACCAATTATAACTTTCAAGATAGAATATATATATATATATAAAATTATAGCTTGGTTAAAAAAACTATATTATATAATAACCATTAAGTACTCTGTAGAGTGTAATAGTTTGAAAGCAAATTTTCTAGGATATGTTCACTAGGCCAAGGGACACTTTTGATTCCACTGAATGTGAAAGATACACTGTAAGACCCCAACTTTTATAAATAAAGATGAATTTTCTATAAATATTATTTTTGAATATTATGGAATAAATTTGATATAATGTTATAGTTGTGGGTAATATTTATAAATTTTTGCAAAGTAAAAGCAAGTTGTTATAAAATATTCGTTTTGGTGGGGAATATTCTTTTTGTCGGGGAATATTTAAATTTACTACTCAATCATTAGTGGACCCCATTAAAGGAAGTATTATCGTAGTTAAAAGCGACAAAATTATCTTTCTATAAAATAACTAGAGAGGTGTTACCGTTAAACCGTTGAACTACCCGGTAGTAAAAGTAAAGAATGTCTGGCGTAGTTGTATAGTAGCACACGATATTGATTATTGATGCTTACGTGAGAAGTCACTCAAATTATGCTTCAATTATTACTCACAAGAATTCTTGATCATATCTCTTATATTATTAATTCAATTATTGTCACAAGATTATCTCACATATAATATGTTATAGTATTAAATCAATAATTGAGACGACAAGTTATAAATGATTAATAATTGTTGAAAGATTAAATATGTGTTGATTAAAAATAAAATGATTTGTGGTAATATTTATTCAATCCTTAATGTATATAAAGAGTACATTATAGAGGCGTTTGTGGTAAGTTTGATTATTTTATTGGGGCCCATATGTCATCATCTAAGAGTCTCTTCTTCAATAGTAATTACCTTCGTCGATAGTAATTACCTTTGTGAATAGTAATTACCTTCGTCAATAGTAATTACCTTTACCAGACGTCAAAGCACTTTAGTTTCATATTACTGAGCGCCGAACCACTTGCCGTTTCATATTACTGAGGCCGAACCACTTGTCGTTTCACATTATTAAAGCGTCGACGCCACTTGTCGCTTCACATTACTGTGATCAAACCACTTTTCTTTTCACATCACAAATATAAAGCCAAGCCAATTGTCTTTTCACATGGCGGTGCTAAGCTAGAAATCTTCTATAAATAGAGGCCTAGTGCTTCATTATTTTTCACTTAATTCATTCAAGCTATAGAGAGAAAGTATAGAGATAATAAAGAGAAAGAAGAAGAGTATTTTGTTACTACACCTCTTGCGGTATTCAATCTCCTACTAAAAGTAAGGGGTGTTATTCTTTCTTATTCATGAAGAGAACTTGTTATTCCATTGCTTATTATTCGTTGGAATAACTTTGTATACGTGGTTTACCCTATACTTGGTGACATTCTTCTATTATTACATTGGAATATCACATGCGTGTGTTGTTTTACAGGACTGGTTAAAATCTTTTTATTATTATTCTATTGGAACATCACATCATGTGTTTTACAATAGGACTGGTTTAAATCTTTATTATTATTCTATTGGAACATCACATGCATGTGCTTTACACCGAACCCGGTTCCGTCTTTTTTATTATTATTCTATTGGAACATCTGTCTCGTGTGTTTTACAGGACTGGGTAAAATCTTTATTATTATTCTGTTGGAACATCTTATCTGCATGTGTTTTCTGTGGGACTGTTTCCATTCTTTATCATCAGTAAGACCGAAATTTTTTTAAATAAAAGGAATTTCCTTTATTTATTATTTGAAATAGTAAGGGTTGATTTGATTAATGTGGATAGTTAGGGGTAAAATACGCAAATATTTCAAAATAAGCAAGTGGTTATAAAATATTCATTTTTTCGGGGAATATTCGTTTGGTCGTGGAATATTAAATGCTTGTCGGAGAATATTTATTTATGCGGCAGTAAATGACCATGTGTGGGGCCCATAACTGAAAAAGCGATTGGATGAAGAAAACGACAAATATAAGTTGTTTAAAAATAACAGGCGTAATTATTACAAGTAATTAATCTTTGTTGGAATACTTGGGTGGTTAAAACACACTAATACGCATTGCGTTGTTGAGCAAGAAGACACTCAGTATTGCATCAATTATTGATCCTTACGTAAAGAAGGCCTTTACTCAATAATTATTACGATAATTCTTATTCAATATTTTATTTTATTGATTCAATAATTCTTTGCGTTGGTATTTTATATTATTGTTGTTTCAATAATTATCACCGCGAAGTATTTCCATTATCGGATCAATAATTCATATTATTTGAATAATATTATTAGATAACATTATTGGCAATGTCTAGAAAGTTACATCTAAGGAGAGGTTTGGTCACCTAATTGCTTGGCGCCAAGAAGAGAGAGATCCTTATTGGAAAGCCCCTCTTCCAGGAAGCCGCTGGTTATTATAATTGTGATTACGTAATATTATTTGGGAATAATTAATTATTAATTTATATGATAAGAAAATATTTATTTGATATGGATATAAATGATGGATTTATTTATTATATGTGGTTATAATTGAAGGATTTAATGTTGAGGTGTTTTTATCGGTATTTTTGTCGGAATGGAGGTATTAAAAATCAAATCAAGTATTTTTACGATATATTCGTGAGTTATAATTTTTAATCGACCGTTGGATCGTTGCGATTTTGGATATGTTATACATATATAAGTTGAGTATATGTCTACAAATTTTGAACCGTTAAAAATGAACGAATGATTTGTTATAAATTTTAAGAGGTGTTTGATTCGAAAAGTAGGGTTATAATTGATTTTGATGGAAAATTCTAGAATTGAGTGGGCCCCACTTGTGGTTGGTGAAAAAATATGCTGAATTTTATTTCAAATGTGGTGGGTGGCAATAGTAGCGAGTAAAGCCATCAGTAGCGAGATCAAGTCCGCTTCTACGGACTAACATTTTCCTATAAATAGAGGGCTAAGTTAGAATTGAAAATCACACCGAAACAAAGTTTTTCTCTTTCTCTCTATATTATTTGGCGTATTTTGTGAGTATTTAGATACTTTGAGAGTTCTTTATTCAATCTAAGTTTCATTCAAAGATCACTTAGATCTTTCCTTCCAAATCTTCGATTCTTTGAGGTAAGGGATGTTATTTTTTTCTCAAATGATATTATTTCTTCAATATCATTATCTTTGAAATATTGGTTGAACTTTTTATCAAATTTGGAACTTTTTCATGTCGGGGTTACTATTCATGAGTTCTTATTCACGAGTTCTTATTCATGAGTTCTTATTCACGAGTTCTTATTCACGAAAGTACTATTCATGAAGCGTGAAAATGTTTTTTTTTGTGGAATTTCTATCTTTTGGTGTCGGAGTTACTATTCACGATATCGGAGACTATTCACGATATCGGCATTATTCACGATATCTAAGACTATTCACGATATCTCAAGACTATTCACGATATCGACTTTATTCATAGAAAAATAAAATTTCTTCTTTTCATTCAAAATATCTATTCTCGGATACTAGCTCGATTGTATCCATGTTTTGATCATTCTTGAATTTTACACCACTGTGATTATTTTTGGGGTATTGTTGGACATGGATAAAACAAAAACTGAATCCTTAATCCTTATGCCTTGTCATTTTGTTTCTTTGGATTCGTTCTTTAAAAATATTTTTCATCATCCTCGGTCTTAAATGATGATATTATTGAATATCTTTGGCTTTGTAGTGCAAAGATGAATGATTTTCAAGAATATCTTTGGCTCAGGTGCAAAGATGAGCAGTGTTGAGATGAACACGACTGATCGATTAATATCTTTGGCTCAGTAGTGCAAAAAGATGAGCAGTGTTTAAATGAACATGATTAATGATGAATATCTTTGGGCTCAGTAGTGCAAAGATGAATATTTGATTCCGGATGTATATTGATTGTTGTTACGGGGATAAAAGATAGAGCGATGAACTTTTAAATTCATACATAGAAGATAGTAGTTTGCATTCTCTACTTAACTCTTCTAATGAATTATTATTTCATTGCGAATATTGATTTAAAATTTGTTGTCTATTGTATTCTATTAAATTTTTCCTGTTGAAGACTAACGATAATTTGTTGTATATTATCTTAGTCATAATATTCTTTTTGAAGCTAGTTGAGCTCACCCTTTTCCTTTTGATCCATTCTTCTCGTGGAGGCGAGAATATAAGCGAGTATTTAGTCGGGGTATGGAATGAAGGTTTTAGAAAGGATTGTTTAGTAGTCCTCACCATTTTGTAAAATAATGTATCAATAAATGTGATGAGGATTTATGTGAGTATAAATATTGTCAGAAGATAATATTTGTATTTAAACTCACAGCTTTATTGTTGTAATAATAAAGTTGTAGTTGTTTACGTGCCATGTATTTGACAACGAGAATGGGTGATGTATACCTATTTTGGGGCGTCCAATTATTACATTGGAATATCCTCGTCTGCATGCGTTTTCTGGTGGGACCGGGTTTCGTTATTTATTATTACATTGGAATAACTGCGTATGCGATCTATCGCATTTATGGTGATTTCTTTTGTTATTCCATTCTTTATTATACCCAATTGGTTAAAACTTTGACTTTTATACTCCATGAAATTAGTGGAATATCCTTGATATTTGCCTTCATTCAAGATCCTTTCATGGAAATATTCTTCTCAAGATTCTTGAATTTTACTCTACAAAACGAAGATCATGTTGACAGTTTGGATGTTATTGGTTCCTAGATAAATTAATTCTTGAACTTGTTTTATTGAATTCTTATATCATTGTCATCATCCTCATGTTTATATTATGTTGAAAGTCATATGTATTCTGTAGTGCATAGATGGACTTGGTATGATTATGACCGAGAGACTTTTCGGTGTAATCATGGTAGTAATGTTACAAATGATGTGGTAAAATCCTCGGTATTGTAGTGCATTGATGGACGATTGTTGGCATGATCATGACCATTAATGAATACACAAAATTCTTGGCCCGTAGTGCATGAATAATTGTGGTCGTGATACTAAAGAATATCCTTGGTAGTAGCCAAGTAGGGGGTGATTCGATGATGTGGAATATTTATTAAAGCCGAGTCTCATTTATAATTGATGATGAAAAACCTTTTAAATCATAAAAGATAGTAGATTTTATTTTTACTTGACTCTTTTAATGGATTCTTTGGTTCCGCTTATAGTTAAACTTGATGTTCATTATATTTTATCGCTTTAACACTTTGTTGTTGTAGGCTAATGATAATTTATTACGCATTATCTTAGTCATAATATTTCTTCTCGAGCTAGTTAAGCTCACCCTTTCTTTCAACTTGTTCTCTTGAAATGAGAATATATTTGGGACCAGCCTGGGAGCGGAGTAATGGTCCAGAGGATAGCATTAGTAGTCCTCACTATTACGTGAAATAGTGTGATAATAATTGTAATGAGGACTCCTTTTGAGTTTGTATAATCTCTAGTAGACAATATTTGTATTCAAACTCACGCTTTGTCAGTATTGCATATTTACGGTTATATTAGTAAGTTGTATTTAAATTACATACCATGTATCCGACTACCCAAGATGGGTGATGTATACCTAATTTTGGGGGCGCCACAACAGTATCGAGCTTAGGGATATGATCCTTGGCTAAGATGTGAGAATAGTACTAGGAGGGAGAGATGGGGAATACCTTCGCTAAGTATGACCTACCTAAGTTTATGTCTTTATTTTATTGGTCGGTCGAGAATATAAGGATAATATGTTACATGTCAATTAACCTTTTGTTTTGTGGCGATGTCGAAAATGACATCCGAGAATGTTGAGAATAAGAATGGAGCCTGAGCGATCGTTGATTCACCACATATCAATAATCGAGGATAATGTGCATCGGAAGGCGACAATCCTCACGCAAACAACAACACCGACCAAATGATGAATGATCAAATGTTCGGAGGCTTTATGCGATTCATGCAACAATGAAAGAGAACGACTCTGTCCAAAACGTGGGGTGGAAACACGGAAAACTCTCGAGGCACACCGCTAAAAGCGATTCAAGGAGCTGAGACCACACGAGTTTAAGGGAGAGCCAAAACCACTTTCGGCGGAAGCATGGATAAATGATTATCAAGATATATTATGTCTTGGGATGCTCCGAGGAGCAAAAGGTTCCCTTACGCCTTTATGTTCCGTAGTGGAGGCAGATTCATTTGGTGGGAATCCAAAAGCGTACTCAACTTCTTCAGATCAAGATATCTTGGGAGAAGTTCCAGAGTCATTCAACGACAAATACTTTCACGAAAGTATTCGACACATGAAGGAGGTGGAGTTTATCAAGTTGGAACAAAACAATATGACCGTGTCGCAATACGAGGTAAAATTTCATGAGTTATCACGGTTTTCGTCCCACTTGGTGGATAATGAAGAGAGAATGGCGCGAATGTTTTTAAGAGGTTTGAAGCGGAGATACGTCAACATCTTATTTCTCATAAAGCGTGTTTGTATTGAGATGTTGTAAATAGGGCTCGATTAGTGGAGCGCGATAACGAGTCAACACAACTAAAAAGAAAGAACCAAGCAAAATTATAATAATACGGTGAGAATAGTCATCGAGCGGTGACAACAAGCGTGGAGGAATCAACGGGCCGATATGGTAACCACTCGATGGTAATCGGGGCCAAAATAATAAGAATGGACATTTCAAGAAAAGGAGATTCAACAATAATGGAAAGAGCGTCAAGACCAAAGACCCGTTGTTAAGGAAGGAGAAAGACCACCTATCATATGCTTCAAATGCGGAGGAGAGGACACATCGATCAAAGCTGCGCCATGCCGTCAAAGTATGTTATAATTGTGGAAGAAGGTCACTTAGCTCGATTTTGTCGTTTCATCAAGACAAATTCGCTAGGATGGAGGTGCCAAAGGTAGTCCAGAAAAAAGTCAAACCCAGTAGCTGCAAGGAGGCGTTTGTTGTGACCTCCTGGAGAAGCAAGGAACCCGAATGAGGTCATCACGGGTAAGCTTATCATAAACTCTAATGAAGTCTATACTTTATTTGATACTGGGTTCTACCCATTCTTTTATTTCTCCTACTTGCGCTTTATCGATTAAATTTGACTCAGGAGAAATTAGACTTTGACTTATCTCTGTGGAAACTCCGTTGGGAGAAACCTTCATTACATCCAATCGTTTATAAGTCTTGTTTGGTTCAAATCGGTACCTCACATTACCCCATCGATCTTATTTTATTAAAAATACTTGCATTTGAGCGTTATTCTAGGATTGATTGGTTAACTACTTATCATGCAAAAATTGATTGTTTTCGTAAGGTTGTTAGCTTTCATATTTCTAACCAACCTATTATGCGAATTCAAGCGACCAAACCATTAAAATCAATCACGGTCATCTCAAGCCATAAAGCTATTCATTTATTGAAAAACGGATGTCAAGCTTTCTTAGCTCATGTCACAGATTTAAGCAAAATTACGTCAGTTTTGAACGATATTTCTATTGTTAATAAATTTCCTGACGTATTCTCAGAAGAACTTACGGCTACCCTCAGGCGTGAAATTGAATTTTGTATCGACCTTGAACCCCAGACAAAACCAATTTCCAAAGCCCCATATCGAATGGCTCCTATTGAACTTCAGGAGTTAAAGACCCAACTGCAGGAATTGTTAGACATTAGCTTTATTCATCCTAGTACTTCTCCTTGGGGTGCTCCTATTCTATTCGTGAAGAAGAAAGTTGGGAGTATGCGACTTTATATTAATTATCGGGAGTTGAATCGTGTCACCATCAAAAATAGGTATCCATTGCCACGTATTGATGACTGTTTGACCGATTGCAAGGAGCCAAATTCTTTTTCAAAGATTGATCTTCGTTAGGATATCACCAATTGAAGATTAGAACCACCGACATTCTAAAGACGGCTTTCGGAACCCGATGCGGGCATTATGAATCTCCTAGTCATGTCCTTTGGATTGACTAATGCCCGCCGCTTTCATGGATATGATGAACCGAGTATTCAAGGAATATTTGGATCACTTTACGGTCGTCTTTATTGATGACATCCTTATTTATTCCAAAAGCCGTGAAGATCATGAAAGCAACACTTGAGGTCGACACTCCAAAAGCTTCGTGAATATAAGTTTATAAGTTTTATGCCAAGTTGAAGAAATGCGAGTTCTGGTTTGAAGAAGTAGCATTCCTTGGGCACGTGGTATCAAGTCATGGAATATCTGTTGACCCAGCAAAGATTGAAGCTATTCAAAGATGGGAACAACCTAAATCAGTGACCGAAGTACGTAGTTGGCTTGAACTGTTGAAAGATTATGATCATACCATCCAATACCATCCTAGAAAAACGAACGTGGTAGCTAACGCATTTAGTAGAAGATCATATGCAAGTACGAGTGCGATATTGTCAACGAAAAGGCCCATTTTGTGTGACTTGCAAAGGATGGAGATAGAGTTAAAGACTCAGGAGGACGCATGTGATGATAAGCGAGTATCTGAGTAGAACCGACTTTAATCGATAAAGTTAAAGTCGCCAAGCTACTGGACACTGGAGCCGATGCGTATGAGGAAGAAAGTCAAGAAGGTCTTATCTAGGAAGCAAGAATTGATGAAGAAGGAATACTTGAGTCAACTCCGGACTTTTGTGTTCCTAACGACCACGATTTAAAGTATAATATCATGATGGAAGCGCACAACACACAATTTGTAATCCATCTCAGGAGTACCAAAATGTATCATGATATTCGGCTACATACATTTTGGTGGAGCAATATGAAGAGAGAGAGATATTTGTTTATCTCAAGGTGTCTAACTTGTCAACGAAGTTAAAGCGGAGCATCAAGTACCAAAAGGTCCATTGCAACCACTTGAAATTCCAGAATGGAAGTGGGAGCACATTACCATGGATTTCGTTCTACGGTCTTCCTAAGGTTTCTCAAGGCATAGATGCGATTTGGGTCATTGTTGATAGATTGACCAAGTCTGCTCATTTCACCGACACGAGAAACTTATACACTTGAACGTCTTGCTCAGTATGTACATAAGCGAGATTGTAAGATCGCATGGTATGCCCGGTATCCATAGTTTTCGATCGAGACCCAAGATTCACTTCACGATTTTGGGTTAGTTTGCAAAAAGCTATGGGCACGGACTTACGATTTAGCTTCGGCATATCATCCTCGAGACCAGACGGACAATGGAGAGGACTATTCAAACTCTTGAAGATCTATTAAGACTGTGTCCTTGATTTCAAGGAAGTTGGGACAAGTTCTTACCATTGGTGGAGTTTTCCTACAACAACGAGTTATCAAGCAAGTATTGACATGGCTCCATTGAGCGTTGTATGGAAGAAAGTGTCGCTTCCAAAGTATCTTTGGGATGAGGTGGGTGAAGCAACGTTGTTGGGACCGGGAGTTGGTACGTATGACTCGGAAAAGATTCAAACGATCCGACAACGTATAAAAACCTCACAAAATCGATAAAGAGTTATCTTGATCTTCATCGAAAGGGCGTGGAATTCGATATAGGAGATCATGTGTTATTAAGAGTTGCTCCATGGAAAGGAGTTACAAGATTTGGAAAGAGGAAAATCCTCGATTCATCGGTCCATTTTAATCCTCGATCGGTAGGAACTATGGCCTATAGACTCGCTTTTATCGCCAAGTATGTCTCGTGTTCATAACGTTTTTCACATACCCATGTTACGTAAATATGTGAAAGACCCGAACCACATTATTGAGTTAGAACCGGACGAAATAGCGGAAGATTTGACGTATGAAGAGGTTCTGTTCAAATCTTGGATAAGAAGGAACATATTCTACGCTCCAAGGTTATACCTCAAGTCAAAGTTTTGTGGAGGAACCACAATGTTGAAATTACTTGGGAGTTAGAATCTAAAATGAAATCAAGGTATCCTTACCTCTTCGACATACCAGTCGTGCACTATAATTTCAAGGTGAAATTTCATAAGAAGGGAGGTTGTAAGACCCCAACTTTTATAAATAAAGATGAATTTTCTATAAATATTATTTTTGAATATTATGGAATAAATTTGATATAATGTTATAGTTGTGGGTAATATTTATAAATTTTGCAAAGTAAGCAAGTTGTTATAAAATATTCGTTTGGTCTGGGAATATTCTTTTGTCGGAGAATATTCGCAGACGACGACTCAATCATTAAGTGGACCCCTAACGGAAGTATTGTCGTAGTTAGAAAGCGACAAAATTATCTTTCTATAAAAATAACTAGCAGAGGTGTTACTGTTAAAACCGTTGAACTACCGGTAGTAGTAAAAGTACGATGTACGCGTAGTTGTATAGTAGCACACGATATTGATTATTGATGCTTACGTGAGAAGTCACCAATTTACGCTTTCAATTATTACTCTGAGAATTCACGTGATCATATCTCTTATATTATTGATTCAATTATTGTCACAAAGATTATCATCGTATAATATGTTATAGTATTAAATCAATAATTGAGGCGACAAGTTATAAATGATTAATAATTATTGAAAGATTAAATATGTGTTGATTAAAATAAAATGATTTGTGGTAATATTTATTCAATCCTTAATGTATATAAAGAGTCTATTATGAGGCGTTTGTGGTAAGTTTGATTATTTTATGCAAAATATATGTCATCATCTAAGAGTCTCTTCGTCAATAGTAATTACCTTCGTCAATAGTAATTACCTTTGTGAATAGTAATTACCTTCGTCAATAGTAATTACCTTTTTACAGACGTCAAACCACTTGATTTTTTCATATTATAAAAGTGATCGAACCACTTGTCGTTTCATATTACGTGCGCCGAACCACTTGTCGTTTCACATTACAAGTGTCGAACCACTTGTCGTTTCACATTACAGGGGTCGAACCACTTGTCGTTTCACATTACAGGTGTCGAACCACTTTTCTTTTCACATCACCAGTCGTCAAGCCACTTGCCTTTTCACATGGCAGGTGTTAAGCTAGAAATCTTCTATAAATAGAGGCCTAGTGCTTCATTATTTTTCACGAATTCAAGAAGGCATAGCACTTTTTCAGACTTTCTTCCTCATACGATCGCCTCCGTGTCCGTAGCTTGAAAGCGGCTTTAACTTTATCGATTAAAGTCGGTTCTACTCGTATACTCGCTATAATCACACGCGTCCCTCGAGTCTTTATTTATCTCCATCCTTTGCAAGTCACACAAAATGGGCCTGCGTTGACAATATCGCACTCGTCTTGCATATGATGATCTTCACTCAACGCGTCGCCTACCACGTTCGCTTTTCCAGGATGGTATTGGATGGTATGATCATAATCTTTCAGCAGTTCAAGCCAACGTCGTTGTCGCGTGTTGAGTTCCTTTTGAGTGAAGAAATATTTGAGGCTTTTATGATCCGTAAAGATCTCCACTTTCTCCCCATACAAATAATGCCTCCAAATTTTAAGTGCAAGAAGATAACACCGCTAACTCTAGATCATGAGTAGGATAATTCCTCTCATATTCTTTGAGTTGTCATGAGGCATAAAGCTATAACTTTTCCATGTTGCATGAGAACACATCCCAACCCCTTTGCTCAAGCATCACTTGTAGATGACAAATCCTCCGAGGCAGGATGGTATTCTCGTAAGCAGTCTTTGAAATAAGTCTCCTCTTGAGTTCTTGAAAACTCTTCTCACATTCTTCGCTCCAACCGAACTTTGTATCTTTTAAGTCGGTGAGTCAATGGAGTAGCGATTCGAGAAAATCCTTCCACAAATCTCCGATAATAACCAATTTAAACCGAGAAAGCTACACGACTTGATCCATCGATTTAGGTTTTCCCACTTTGAATAGCTTCAATCTTTCTTTGGTCAACAGATATTCCATGACTTGATACCACGTGCCCAAGGAATGCTACTTCTTTGCCGAACTCGCATTTCTTCAACTTGGCATAAAGCTTATATTCACGAAGCTTTTGGAGTGTCACCTCAAGTGTTGCTTTCATGATCTTCACGGCTTTTGGAATAAATAAGGATGTCATCAATAAAGACGACCACAAAGTGATCCAAATATTCTTGAATACTTGGTTCATCATATCCATGAAGGCGGCGGAGCATTAGTCAATCCAAAGGACATGACTAGAATTCATAATGCCCGTCATCAGGAGTTCGAAAAGCCGTCTTTGGAATGTCGGTGATTCTAATCTTCAATTGGTGATATCCAAACGAAGATCAATCTTTGAAAAGAATTTGGCTCCTTCAGAATCGGGTCAAACAGGTCATCAATACGTGGCAATGGATACCTATTTTGATGGTGACACGATTCAACTCTCGATAATCAATACAAAGTCGATACTCCCAACTTTCTTATTCACGAATAGTAGCAGGAGCACCCCGAGGAGAAGTACTTAGACGAATAAAGCCAATGTCTAACAATTCCTGCAGTTGGGTCTTTAACTCTCGAAGTTCAATAGAGCCATTCGATATGGGGCTTTGGAAATAGGTTTTGTCTGGGGTTCAAGGTCGATACCAAATTCAATTTCACGCTCTGGGTAGGTAGGCCGAAGTTCTTCTTGAGAATACGTCGGAAATTTATTAACAATAGAAATATCGTTCAAAACCGGCGTAATTTTGTTTAAATCTGTGACATGAGCTAAGAAAGCTTCGACATCCGCTTTTTCAATAAACGAATAGCTTTATGGCTTGAGATGACCGTGATTGATTTTAATGGTTTGGTCACTTGAATTCGCGATAATAGGTTGGTTAGGAATATGAAAGCTAACAACCTTATTTAAAATAATCAATTTTGCATGATAAGTTGTAACCAATCAATCCACTCGGAATCACGTCAAATGCAAGTATTTTTAATGAAATAAGATCGACGAGTAATGTGAGGGTACCGATTTGAACCAAACAAGACTTATAAACAATTGGATGTAATGAAGGTTTCTCCCAACGGAGTTTCCACAGATAAGTCAAAGTCTAATTTCTCCCGAGTCATATTTAATCGATGAAAGCGCAAGTAGGAGAAATAAAAGAATGGGTAGAACCCAGATCAAATAAAGTATAGACTTCATTAGAGTTTATGATAAGCTTACCCGTGATGACCTCATTCGGGTTCCTTGCTCTGGGAGGTCACAACAAACGCCTCCCCTGCAGACTACCGGTTTGAATTTTTTGGGACGACCTTTGGTGCCTCCATCCTAGCTGAATTTTCTTCTTGAAACGCACAAAATCGAGCTAAGTGACCTTCTCTTCCATAATTATAACATGCTTTGGACGGCATGGCGCAGGTTTTGATCGATGTGTCCTCTCCTCCGCATTTGAAGCATATGATAGGTGGTCTTTCTCCTTCCTTAACAACGGGTCTCAGTCTACGACGTCTTTCCATTATTCATTGAATCTCCTTTTCTTGAAATGTTCATTCTTATTATTTTGGCCCTCGATTACCAATCAAGTGGTTACCATATCCGCCCGTTGATTCCTCCACGCTTGTTGTCACCGCCGATGACTACTCTCATTTGGTATTATAATTTTGTCATTCACGCTTCTCTTTTAGTTGCGTTGACTCGTTATCGCGCTCCACTAATCGAGCCCTATTTACAACATCCGAATACAAACACAGGTTTATGAGAAATAAGATGTTGACGTATCTCTCGCTTCAAACCTCTTAAAAACATTCGCGCCATTCTCTCTTCATTATCCACTGAGTGGGACGCAAACCGTGATAACTCCGCAAATTTTGCCTCAGATTGCAACACGGCCATATTATTTTGTTCCAACATGATAAACTCCACCTCCTTCATGTGGCGAATACTTTCGTGAAAGTATTTGTCGTTGAACGACTCCTGGAACTTCTCCCAAGATATCTTTAAGACAAAGACGAGTTGAGTACGCTTTTACCGATTCCCACCGAAGAATCGCTTTCTCCGCAACATAAACATAAAAGCGTGAAGTGGAACCCTTGCTCCTCGGAGCATCCTAAGACATCAAATATCTTGTAATCTGCTTTATCCATGCATCCGCCGCGAAGTGGTTTTGGCTCTCCCTTAAACTCGTGGTCCCAACTCCTTGAAGCATTTAGCGGTGACCGCCGAGAGTTTTCCGTGTTTCCACCCACGTTTTGGGCAGAGTCGCCTCATCGGCCTTTCTTTTGCATTTAATTGCATAAAGCCTCTCGAACATTTGATCATTCATCATTTGGTCATGTTGTTGTTGTTTGCGTGAGGATTATCGCCTTCCTCGATGCACATTATCCCGATTATTGATATGTGGTGAATCAACGATCGCTTTGTGCTCCATTCAAGCTATTCTCAACATTCTCGATGTCATTTTCAGACATCGCCACAAAACAAAAGGTTAATTGACATGTAACATATTATCCCTATATTCTAACCGACCAATAAAATAGCACATAAACTTAGGTAGTCATACTAATGAAGGTATTCCCCGTCTCTCCCTCCTAGTACTATTCTCACATCTTAGCCAGGATCATATCCCTAAGCTCGATACTAACCGCGACGCCCCAAAATTAGGTATACATCACCCATCTTGGGTAGTCACATACATGGCATGTAATTTAAATACAACTTACTAATATAACTACCGTGTACAATACTGACATAAACCGTGAGTTTGAATACAAAATATTGTCTACTAGAGATCATACAAACTCAAAAGGAGTCCTCATTACAATTATTATCACACTAATTCACGAATCAAAGTGACTACTAATGCTATCTCTCGGACCATTACTCCATTCCCCGACTCGTCTCAAATTATATTCTCATTTCAAGAGAATAGTGAAAGAAAAGGTGAGCTCAACTAGCTCAAGAAGAAATATTATGACTAAGATAATGCAGAATAAATTATCATTAATTTCACAATGTGATGTTAAACCGATAAAATATAATGAACATCAAGTTTAACTACAATGAAGCCAAGCAATCCATTAAAAGAGTCAAGTAGAAAATAAAATCTACTATCTTTTATGATTTAAAAGGTTTTTCATCATCGTTATAAATGAGACTCGACTTTAATAAATATTCCACATCATCGAATCACCCCGCACTACTAGCCAAGGATATTCTTTAAGATCACGACCACAATTATTCACGCACTACGGGCCAAGAATATTTGTGTATTCATTAATGGTCATGATCATGCCAATAATCATCCATCAATGCACTACGCCACCGAGGATTTTACCACATCATTTGTAACATTGCATGCCATGATTATACCGAATAGTCTCTCGGTCATAATCATACCAAGTCCATCTATGCACTTCTGTGCCACGATGACTTTCAACATAATATAAACATGAGGATGATGACAATGATATAAGAATTTAATAAAACAAGTTCAAGAATTAATTTATCTAGGAACCAATAACATCCAAACTGTCAACATGATATCGCTTTTGTAGAGTAAAATTCAAGAATACCGAGAAGAATATTTTCATGAAAGGATTTGGATGAAGCGCTAAATATCAAGGATATTCCACTAATTTCATGGAGTATAAGTCAAAGTTTTAACCATTTGGGTATAATAAAGAATGGAATAACAAAAGAAATCATCATGCATGCGATAGATCAAGACAAAGCGAGTTATTCCAATGAATAATAAATAACGGAACTGTGTTCTACAGAACGCATGCATGTGAGGATATTCCAATGAATAATAAATAATGGAACCAGTCCTGCCAGAAAAACACATGCACAGGATGTTCCAATGTAATAATAATAAAGAGCGGAACTCAGTCCTGTAAAACACATGTGATAGGATGTTCTAATGTAATAATAATAAAGCGGAACCAAGTGGGTGTAAAACACGCAGCATGTGATATTCCAATGTAATAATAATAAAGGCGGAAACCAGTCCTGTAAAACACACGCATGTGATGTTCCAATGTAATAATAGAAGAATGTCACCAAGTATAGGTAAATCCAGATACATCTGATTATTCCAATGTAATAATAAGCAATGGAATAACAAATGTTTTCTTCATGAATAAGAAAGAATAACACCCTTACTTTTGGTAGGAGATTGAAATCGCAAAGTAGTGTAGTAACAAAATACTCTTCTTCTTTCTCTTATTCTCTATACTTTCTCTCTCTATAGCTTGAATGAATTCGTGAAAAATAATGAAGCACTAGCCTCTATTTATAGAAGATTTCTAGCTAAGACCGCCACGTGAAAAAGGCAAGTGGCTCGACGACCGGTGATGTGAACAGTAAAAGTGGTTCGACGCCTCGTAATGTGAAACGACAAGTGGTTCGACGCTTTGAATGTGAAACGACAAGTGGTTCGACGCCAGAATGTGAAACGACAAGTGGTTCAACACTCGTAATATGAAAGCAAGAAGTGGTTTGACGTCTGGTAAAGGTAATTACTATCGACGAAGGTAATTACTATTCATAAAGGTAATTACTATCGATTTAAGAGACTCTTTACTATCGACGTAAGGTAATTACTATTTAATCTTTCAACAATTATTAATCATTTATAACTTGTCGCCTCAATTATTGATTTAATACTATAACATATTATACTGATGATAATCGTGACAATAATTGAATCAATAATATAAGAGATATGACGCAAAGAATTATCGTAGTAATAATTGAGCATAAGTTGAGTGACTTCTCACGTAAAGATCAATAATCAATATCGTGTGCTATTATACAACTACACGACATCGCATTTTTTACTACCGGGTAGTTCACAGCTTTTAACAGTAACACCTCCGCCGTTATTTTTATAGAAAGATAATTTTGTCGCTTTCTTAACTACGATAATACTTCCGCCAGGGGTCCACTAATGATTGAGCCGTCGTATTTAATATTCCCAACAAAAGAATATTCCCCAGACCAAACGTAATATTTTATAACAACTTGCTTACTTTGTAAAATTTATAAATATTACCCATAACTATAACATTATATCAAATTTATTCCATAATATTCAAAAATAATATTTATAGAAAATTCATCTTTATTTATAAAAGTTGGGGTCTTACACTTATTAGCCCAAATAAATTAAATAACAAGTTTGACTCAAATAAAAGAAAAGTCCAAACAATAAGTTTTAAGAATATAAATTTTTTTTCGGGTATTACAAAGATTATTCGCCGCCCATACGGGCCTTTATGCAAAATGTTGTTGCACTTTAATCCAAGAATTTGCAGGTTCTTGTTTTGCTCTCGGATTTATAAGCAATAGAAAAGCACTTACTATTATCCTACTCAACACCGTAAGCAAGTGGGGGCGCCACAACTGATTACACACACCAAGAAGACATGGATAAAGATCGGACCAGTCTGAGATACGTTCAAAGATCAGCCACAATAATTCTTCTGGGATCTCCGACCACGATGGTGACGAAGGCAGCAGCAGCCGCCTACAATGTGGATTTGGATGTGGAGAAACACTATTAGCCGCCATTGACAAGAAAGAAAGAAACCCTAAGTTCAGTTTAATATACTTACTATTTTATGGTAATTGTATTCAATTCTTTACCAATGTTACTATAACATAAAAAGGACTCATATAATACTCGTATACACACATGCATACTGTAAACCCCCATATGACATGTGAGACCTACAAATAAGCATGTGTAATGTATATAAACGGGATTCGGTTAACATGAAGTTATTTTTTTAGTAAATTGGTCAATTGACCAATAGAACACTGACACACATACAACCTCGTCTGCGTGTCATTATTCTATTAGTCAATTGACCAACTTATCCCAAAATAAACTTCATACTAACCATTTCCATATAAACATCATGTAAACCACAATTATGTGATAGTAGCATTATTTTATTCTTTATAGGATAGAAGTTCTTTAGTTATTAGTATTATAGATTAATTCTAGTATCATATTTAAGATTTTACTTTTAAGTTTTTAACTCAACATGACAGTAAATAATTACAACATTCGTTTCCAAACTATAGATATAATTTGATTTTTGATGTTAAACGATGATATATTAAATTTTAAATTGATATGAATTTAATTATTTAATTTTAGTTAATACAATTATTATGATTGTGTCTATAGTATATAACAAAAACTAATAATCACAAATTTTATTTTATTTTAAATTTTAATATATCGTTATTTGACCTTATAAGTCAAATTGTATCTCTAGTTTTAGAATGAAGGGAGTATTTATTAAAAGTATACCAAAAAAAATATTATGAGTAAAAAAAAGTAATATCAACTTTCTTTTTATATACTTACTAGTAATTGTCCGTGCATGAAGGCACGACGTAACGAAATCCTCCCTCTCTCCCTGTTTCAACCATCTAAAAATTAGAATGAATCTGAACTTTTCTTGTGCTTTTCCAACCAAATCAATTAGAATGAATCTAAACCGTCCTTGTGTTTATCCACCCAAATTTAAATTGGATTATATCTTATTATTATATATTACTCTACATTAGTCCTAGTAGTTGATAGCTAGTACAATACACAGACTAAATTGAATAATGAATTTAATAATTTGCTAAACATTCATGTCTAAAAAAAATCGAAGTACTAAATCAACACCAGTGTTGTTTGATTAAGCTCTCCAAATTCTGAATAAAGTATTTAATCGTAAGACAAAGTAGTAAATCAACCCAAAAAAATGCAGGCGTGTGCAGAGAAACTCACAATGTTTGATTGTGTTTCCAAATTTTGAGTAAAGATCAGAGGCTAAAACAATCAACAAAAAAGCCCAGCTCAAAAAATGAACATCCCTGGTACTATTAATTAGGATTGGAGTCTGCGAGGATGATTCAACAATCAGTTGTGTTTCTTCATCCATGATTGTTGAAAGAACTTATCTTACATCAAAAGTTTTGGACACATATTTTTTTAGTCATTCTACTTTATGTCAACTTACAATTGAGTCACTAAACTCTTTTTTTTTTTACAATCAGTCAACTCACTGAACTTAAGTTTTCTTACAAAAATTTGAATTTTCGTCAGTGGGGTTAAGTTTTTTAACGGAAGTGTGACATGACACTACCACATATGCACCAAATCCTAGTTGGAATATTCTTTTAACAATCTTTTACATGTCATCTAAAATTCACCCATAAAAATAAAGTACTTATTCAAACCCATAAATATCCGACCCAACTACTACTACTACTATAATAATAATAATAAGATACACCCACTCACCCTCCCCGCCACTACCGCCCAATTCATAACCCACAATTGGTATTTGAATTTTCTGCACTAAATTGGATGAGGAAGATGATGAATAGTGATGATGGTGCTAGGTTAGAAAGAAAGAGAGAGAAAATCTCACCAGCCTCAATTCCAAAATCCACCTATATAGTAACAACAAGAGTTACCCAATAACAAAGAATCACAGCATCAGTACAAACCCATAATTAAAAATTCAAACAACAACCAATATCATCCCAAATATTTTCAACCATCTTCATCAGAAAACAATCAAAAGGCACGACTGCTAGCAGGAAAATTTAGGAACGAAACAAAAGGTAAAAGAGTCGAACCAAAATGAGATCAAAGAGAGTGACTAATCAACTTTAACGAAATCAGCATCGAAGTTCTTCAGCTCATCCTCAGCTGCCTTATTAGAGTCATCAAATTTAGGAGCCTCAACGTGTTTCTTACAGTACTCAATGACCTTAGTCAGAATCTTGTTGGTGAGGTTGGGAAGCGAGATACTGGTGTTGGCGCAATCGTCTTCAATCATGTGTTTGATGGTCTACGACTCCAGCGCCATCGCCTCCTCCACATCGAAAGGCTTGGTGTCGGAGCTCCTCAACACGATCATCGTTGGTGCAGACATGACTATCGATTGATTCAAAGAGAGAGAAAATAGCGATGATCTTATGTTAGTTAGACATGACTGTATGGTGCTTGAAGTTTAGGGTTTTGATTTGGGAATCTTTTAAGAGGAAGAGGAATATCAAGCAACGAGATATTGATCTTCTGTTAGTTATTAATGTTTGTTCTTGTATTAAATAAATTTGTGCTAAGTTTAATTATTTTTTTGAATGTATTAATTGATTAGGCATGTTGGTTATGTCAACTTTCTCTCTTTTATGTGGAATCTGATGTGACAAACCGTTTAAAGTCAATGAACTTAACAGTTTTTTTAACTTTGTGTTAAAAATGTTAAAAAAAAGTCGAGTGCAGTTAGTTGACTGTAAGAAAAAAAATCAGTTATCCATTTATAAGTTGACCTAAAGTACAATAACCAAAAAAATAATTTAACCCTCAAAAGCATTGACTTGCAAACCACCAAAATCATCTAGAATCCCACACTAAAAACCCTTATGGCAAATTTCTCATACTATGCATCGGATTTCAGAACACACACATCATATGATCTAAAATAAACTACAATATGCATAATCCAACTTCAAATTAACGCAATAAGAGTCGCCAAATTAAATTGCACACAAATATAAATTCAAAATTACTCATACCGATCAATTAGATCGAGGAGAAGGCTCTCCTTCCATTTCCATATCATTGAAACAAAAACTCATTACAAATAATTTGAAAATTAGATATACAAATCAAATCAGATGGAGAAATCAAAATATATAGAGATGGATAGAAGAAAAATAGCTCATCTCTGTTTTGTTGCTACGTACAATACCCCAGATGTCATATTTATTTCTACTTACACATTCAAAAAATCCTAGATTGCGCGTATTCACACTGTGAAAACCAAATAAAGCAATCCTGCATGATTAAATGGTTCCATAAGTTGCATTGATTTCATATTACCTTTGTTACACAATTTAAACATTCAACTAATTTTGTAAAATACATCGAATCATTAAGCCATATGAACGTATTACGGAGATGCATAGCTACCACAGCACGTTTAGGAATCTCTACAAATGTGGAGAAACCTTATATTGTGAAATGTAATTACAGATTAAACATTTACCGCAAGTATAAAAATGAATAAAGTAGGATCAAATATTGTGTTTGTAATTTGACCTCTAAGAACTTTTCTCTCCAAATATAAATGTTGCAATATCATTTGAGGCAAAGTCGCAAATCAAACATGAAGTTACTTAGAGAAATTTCCACAAGTGTTTCGATTAAGAGTCGATCAAAAGAGGAAGTCGCTGCTAGTTGCATGGCATCATTACAAAGGATTCCAAGTGCATCCATAAACAACTGACGATCAGCTAAGCATTTCAAATTTATAGTTCCATCTTGCTCTTGCAGCGAAATTCTATATAATATATGTGACGATCCCAAATCCGGGTATCTTCAAACCCGACAGATGGTGCTCCACGATACTACAATGCATACAGTCATTCCATTGAGACAACAACAAAATGATTGTCTTTATTATATTCTTATTACATTCGTAATAAATCATTTCCTAGGTTCATAACCGAATATTTTCTTTGTTCTTCATAAGTATATTACATACAAATACACTAATCTATTACAGGACGATTAACTGTCCATCTTAGCCTTGCCTTTATCTCTCTTAGAACTCTCAATTCGTTCGGCTTTAGCTGCAAACATATAGTTCAAGCAAGAATGAGCATTTCTAGCTCAGCAAGTCTTAACAAAGAATCATATGAATAACACATTGAGAATTTCATGCTTATCTTCCATAACTAAATAATTAACTACGAAGCACTATAAAACATTTGACTAGCACTTCTCATTTCATAACAACAATTCCAAAGTATATATATAATAGCTTAGGAATTCTGAACCGGTCAAAAGACCAGGAACATACTCTTTCCATTTTCATACTTGAAAAGGACTTCCGGCACTAAGGCCATCCATCCGGCTTTACTTATGAGTACGTTTAGGTGATCAGCCTATAGTACCCTATGTTGATCAACACTCTTTCGTTAAACGTATTTACATTTAACATTTGGCAAACTCGCGTGCCCATCGAATAATCGATGAAAAATACTTTTGTTTGTACATAGACAAACTTACCTTTTCATCCGTACCAAATACTTGGCATAGGATAGCGTTAAAAATTCTATATCAAAAGACTTGTAAACAAATCAATCAACTCTTCAGTATTAGTCTAGCCGAGTTAAAATAGGCATCGACTCTTTCTTTAATATCATTCATGCATTGTATAACATGCAACACATAAAACTTGGCTAACACAGAGGTTAGACAAGTGTTAAGAAAAACTTGCCTTCAGCGTCTGCTATAGAAAATTACTTTTCCTTTCAGTCTTTACGATCTCTACAACATATAACCACATAGCATACCACATTAGGTCATGAATGAACATACATGGTTCCTAATGAATCTTACCCTTCTTCTCAATCTAATCATTTATTAGATTGTTTACTATCGTTAGAATTGCTTGCTTACAACTTTCTTACCAACTTCTATCTCTTCTATGTTGTAAGTGGATTTACTTCATTATTACCACTCGTTTCGAATTAATCATCCTTCCTCGCAGCTTACTAACGTTCTTACGTTATTAATCAAAATTCGATCGTCATTGGTTAAGTATACTTATTGCATACCGTTCACGTTCACGTAATATTCAACAACTTTTAGTTGTAACTCTCAACGTTATTGTTATCATCGAAGATGCTACTTTAAGTTAATTAATTCATCATCAATTAACTATCTTTCATCTTATATACTTAATCATACTTATTTCATTAATAACGCCAAATCTACTTTCTATGCTTCGTTACGGCTCATTAACGTTCTTACGTTATTAACCAACTCCCGATCATCATTGGTGAAGTACCAAAGGTGAACATCATACACGGTTTACTTATTACCCTCTTGTGTTCTTCGTTTAATTATAGTTAAACCATACATAATCTTCTAACGTTATCACTTTATAAGTGATTTAAAGTCAATCTTATTGTGTATATTAAGTACCTTCATTGTCTTACTTTTGGTCTACATTCAAAAGGAATGAAAACCTAACTTGGTCAACATTTTTACACCGTCTTGTATTGCGGCAAGGCATCCCTAATGTAAAAATCGTAGGTCTGCGACTCCAGTTAATCAGGGACTCGTACGGATCGACATCATGGGCGGATCATTTCAGGTTAGGGTTGAGTTGGCAATACCACTCTCTGCACCCATTGACCAAAACATGCTTTTCTTAACGAAACTCCCGAATTCCTAATTTGTTCGTTTTACATCCAAATTGACTCATTCGAAAGCCTACAACTCACAAATTACATCCTTTACGTGTTCGTATAAGAATTTTACACTTTCGAATCCGTTAACTCGGAATTCACCTTTGAGTTCATTTTTGAGCGTTCGTTTAACGTTTTCAACCGTTCAATACTCGTTTTCTTCGTTATAAGTCGGAATTCGACGATTCTTATGCCAACGACTCTAAATTACCTTATCTCATGTGTTGACATTGGAAACCAACGTTTTCAAGTCACATGGCAACTTTTGACCATTAATCCGAGATTTTTACGTTTTCGACGTTTAACGTCTATTTTCGCAAAATTCGCCATAACTTCGTTACTCGTGTTCTATAAGCTAAATCAAATGGAACACTCCATTGATTCATTATCTACATCCTAACCAATCAAGATGCACATACCTTATCTATGATGGTTTTTAATTTGTCCATCAACAACTATATTAATATTCAACGATTTTTACGGTTTTGAACTTACGTAAACATTTACGATTTCCATTCGATCATGACTTATCAATGTTTTCATTATTAATAGTCATCCTTATTCCTCCTCACTAATCATGCTCCACCAATCTACGATTCTCTACGAGAAAGAAATCGAAAAAGATGAAGATTAATGATTATGAACTATTACCTTTTGTCGCTTTTTTGCGTTCTCGACTAAACGTATATGGTTTACTTTGAAGTAGATTGATCACTTATTTCTAGCTCTTTCTCTCTCTCAATATATGTTGGCTAGTATTTGTAAACTCTCAAATGAATTAACCAAGCTTCTATTTATAGGAATCTCAAAGTGAGGGCTTAATGGTCAATAAGTCATTCCACCTCCTTAATCACCTCATTACTATTCCAAGCTTAACCATCAAGTATTTTTGGCCTCCACACTTACTTAGCCATCAAGTATACTTGTTAATCACCTAGCTTATCCTTTACTTGCTCATTACTTTAATTACTTGTTAATCACCTAACGTATCTCTTGCTTGCTCATCACATTTACTTAGCCTCTAAGCATAAGCACTTTACTTGATCATTAATTAACTTATCCTTTGCTTAGCCACCAAGTACTTTACAGCTTAGCCTTTAAGTATCTTGCTCACTACACAAATTACTTGGTCATCACACCAAATCCTTGATCACCGAGATTAACCATAAATTCAAGGGTTGCTCCATGGGTCACCCTAATCCATTGGATTCTTACTTTGGGCTTTTAGCTTAATTAGCTTATCTCATACTTTGGGCTTTCATTTAACAAACACATGGGCTTGTTCACTAAATCACTTTGGACCTTAACCATTTCTACCATTAGGCTTAACCATTCCTAAACTTTGCTTGTATAATTCTTAACACATCCTACAAGTCCAATCCATTTGCTTAAAGCCTTATAACGTATAAATTACGTATTAATCTCGTATTCCAACTCGTATACTAATTCATACTATACGATATACCATCATTCATACATACTCGTATAATACTTCGATCACATCAGATTCATTACATCGCATAATACCTTCGCTTTTATACGATCATCGCTTTAATTCATTATACGCATTTCATTTCCTTCTAAATCACTTTCCACAATAGTTAGATTTTAAGTTCGCAGCTTAAAAAAATGCGCGTTGCCATAATCGAAATATTATTAGATATTCCATCTCACCTCGATATTCTATCGTTCGTATTTTTGAAAGTTCAAAATAATTCAGAGAGCAAGAATACGTGAATAGTGTTTTTCAGAAAATTTCTCGGAAAGCTTTTATTTTCGTCTTGGAAATTCAAACACTTTAATTCTATCACGTAGCCAAAATACTACGACGTTCTGACATATCTAGGTCATATAACGACCTTCAATTAGCTTACTCCCATAAATAATCAAGTAAATTTATTTAACTCACAAAATCAAATAAAAATTTAATTCTCCTAAAAATCCAATTTTCTCTGGCGTTACAATATAAATTTGTATATTAGTAATTATTGGAGTCTATTTTTAGTCTGAAACGTGGATTATACTTAATTTTTTGGATGGGTCAGATTCGCCATGCCTTTTATATGGGCAGTTTGTACCTTTTCAGAATCACTTCTCTTTTAGAAAGAACAAAAAGAAAGAGATAATAGTTGTTAAAAAAAACCCTTTCATATTCTTTTGAAAGTAAATATGCGTTCGGAGTATTGTGGTTCTTATGTAATCAATATGCATTATATGGATTTGAAAAAGTAAGGAGAGAGTAATATGATAAAGAAAAAGTAGTGATATCAGGAATCTATAAACAAAATGGATGAAGATATGCATTATAGATTTGGTTAGATCCATAGGCCAGGCATATGTTCTTCCAATCATTGATATTAGTTTTATAGGAAATTCTATAGTTGGAAAACTTTTAATTATGAACTAAATTATCCCTTTCCCAAATCAGAACCAGACTTGCCTAGTTGCCTGGATAGAGATTTAGCATCCCGTGAATCATATGTCACAATTGGAATGGTTTGAGATTACGTTAAGTAGTAATGATCAAGTAGTGGGAATAAGGCTTAGTCGAGTTGAGTTGAGAAATAATCATGTTAGATTTCTTTAATCAATCTTAACACTTGTACATTTTTGATGTAGTTCACGAATCAAACAATACTCTAAATTTCATAGATCTATGTAGCTCGACTGAAGACAGAGACTAGTGCCTTTTGCCCCCTTGTCCATTGTTTCTCTTCTTAATGCATTACATAAAGAACATATGACTGGATACTGTTTCTTGTAATTATTTGAAAATCCATGAACAAATCTTGAGATAAATATACCTGAAACTAAATCCACACACTCTTTTTATTAAAAAAATGTCAACCCCGTATCAGCCTTTAGTGTTTTTTTTAAAAACTCAACTTTCTGAAGTTTAAGCCAATATTAGGAGGATGAATGGCCCCACAATTATATGTTGGCCTTTCACGATTTGTATTGCATGTCAACATACACTTGATGGTTGCATGATCATGTCCGCCTATTTTCCTTTAGCTTTTCATGCTATCTTTTGATTGATTGATTTATGAAAAGCAACCAAAATAAAAACTATTAAATAAAATATTCTCATAATAGAGTGCATGGCTAACCACTCAACATAAATATAATCTCAGGTAACATTTAATGAGGACCACATTCCACAAAGCTCTTCGTGTATAATTGCAAAGCTGTGTACAGAAGTCTCGTTTGATCTTCTTGTAGTTCTTAGAAAATTGACTATGGTAGAATCGAAGTACTGATACTATTACTTCTTCAACTCCAGAGTCCAGAATAGGAGCTTATAGAAAGTTGTTTTGTTAACTGTTCAATATTTGTTCTCTTCCTGCAAAACTCTATTATGATTTATGAGCAATTAGAGCTGGAATCTATACTCTTTCTCCTATTGCACATTGTTCCCCTCAAACACCTCTCTTTTCATTTTTATTCTTATGAAGACACAAATTTAAATTACAGTTACAAGGCTTGCTACAAAAAGAAAACTTCAAGCACATGTATTATACATATTACATCCACGACGATACCTGTTTCTCACGGAGCTTCCCTGACTGTTAATACAACCTAACAGGGAGACAGTACGTAGTACAGTTATGCATGAGCTAGAGGATTACAGTAATGACCTTAATATAGAGTTGGATAGCGAAACCCCGGGCTATATACAATCGGGATTCGTGATCATGACATTTTTATTAAGCCTATAATGAACTACTGAATAAATGAAATAACCAATTAGCCATTTAAAAACGTGCTCTCTTGTCCAAACAAGGAATGAAATGGTTCGCTTGTGGGGAGAAACATCTTACTCTCTTCTTGATCCATCATCCAGAGCGAGTCGGGACAATAGTCCCATATCGGAGAGGCCAAGGCTGGAGAATAGAAATTGCTGACTTCTTCACTATAGCCCCCACAAAGTGGTTTTATTGTGTCATCTTCGGGCAAAACAATATCATTCCATATTTCATCCATAGAATACCCATGTTCAGTATCTTCCTGAATTTTTGCTTTCTTTCCTTTTGCAGCTAGGTTATGATCAAGTCCTCCTGTGTCGTAAAAGCTCATCTCCTTAGTGTCCATAACTGGCATCGAATCCACTGTTGGACTTGTGGATGATGATGAAGAACAATTAGAAGATGATGAAGACGGAGACACATGCCTTTTCTTCTCTTGAGCCTTTTTTCTCATATGAGTTCTGCAATAATTTTTTATCTCATTGTCTGTTCTCCCAGGTAATTTGCGAGCAATTCTTGACCATCTGCACGCATTCATAATTTTGCTAAATGTCATGTTACATAGTATTACTAGATTTAATAAGAGAAACTTGGATTCTTATCAACAGCCAAACTTCTCTCAATCTAAAAATAAAACAAGATGATGAAATTTTAGACAAGTGACTTTTTTGCATATGCATTATACAATTTCGAACCTATTTCCCCATTTGGAGTGAAGTTCAAGCACCAAGCGTTCTTCGTGAGCTGTCATCTTGCCTCGTTTGAGACCAGGATGAAGGTAATTAACCCAACGCAACCTGCAACTCTTACCTGTTCTTTTCAAACCTACAACAAAACCATGTATTAATTTTTGCTCCTTGGAAAAATAGTCGCATGCCCAAATAAGCATTACCTATTATTTGTCTCCCGCCACCTTCAAACCTGAAACTTTTGCTATGAAATCCCAGCGGCGATCTCCGAACAAGTTCACGTACAAATTCAGCTGGACATCTTCATGTTCAGTCCATGGACCCTTTCTGATTTCCTCTTGGACCATTTTTTTCAACTTTTTTTTTTCCTTCTTTCTTTATAAATGATTCCACTTACCAGTACATGGAAGCTTAGTTGTGTACTTATAATATTTATACTGGTCATTTACCATTGCAAGGAAACTGTGCTACTATTTGCATTATATTTAATTTCATGATTTTGAATCCTAACCGTACATATGCCGCACGCATGCTTACTTGGTGATAGGAACATTGCGCATATGATGTAAGCCATTATAAAAAAAAATAGTCTAGATAAGTGGTTGATATGACGATCTAGCTTTCATATCTTGCTCTCCATGTAAGCTTATAAACCACTAGTTTCACAAAGGATAGTGCCATTATTGCTGCACATGCAGATTCCTTAATTCATATTCCCTCGGTTTTAAAATTAGAGATGCAGATATTTTTTTATTTTTTTGTCCATTCCAAAATTTGAGATACATATATTTTCCTATTTTGTCCCATCCAAAATTCTCTATTTTTAGATCTATAAAGTGAAATGAAGCTCTTAACTTGCCATTACTTTATTTTTAGTTGATTGACTACTGTCATGCCACCATTATTACATTTTTAGCCAACGTAAGGATGAGTTTGGAAAATAAAGTTTTCCTTAAAAGTCGTCATTTTACAATTGTATTTCTACTTTTGGAATGGAGGGAGTAAATTATTGATGGAATGTTTAAAGTTAAGAAGTGAAGTGTCAATATATAACATGCTTATCAATCTTTTAGTTCTTCAAGAGTAAGATTATAGTTTTCATATTTGATGGTAGAGATCAGTTCATAAGAAGGGTAGAGTTTGTAGTCTAATTAAGTTCATATGGGACTTAAAATGTTTAACTTTATTTGGGTTGGGGAAAAAAATGGATACTTAAAGGAGACGCAAGGTAAAAGAATAAGATTGACACATTGGTTGGATTAGTCAGAAAAGTTAATGGAAGTTGCTGGATTTTCTACTCCTCCTTTTTTCTAATTTGAGTAAAATATGTGGTGGTGGTGTTTCTTGACTTAAGTAAAGGTCATGATAAAATGAGACAAAAGCTATATATAAGGAAGGAAAAGGAAAAGGCAAGTGGACAAAAACTTGAAAAGCAGGGAATAGGAACTCTTTTGTATTCACATAATACAAGTGCCTTTTTTCCTCTGTAACATTAATAGAAAGATTAAATTAGATAAATTATTAATATAAGAAACTTCCGGTTTAATAAAGAACTGTATAGATATATATATCCCTCAACTAAAGAATGTTTGCTTGAGTTTGTTTATGTACTTCAATTGATCTTACCTAGGAATAGGTGTTTTGACTGTTTTCTCAAGTTAGAATGATATTTAGCAGCAAACTAGCAGTAAAGAATATTGTAATACTTCTTTGAACAAATTGAAAGTCTTTAATATTAAAAACCAGAAAAGAAAAAGGGAATAGAAATACCCAAATTTATGAGACATTTCCTTATTCTTCTATCATTTGAACTTGGGGCAGATTTTTGTTCTTTTATAAAGAGAGAACTATTTGATGTTGTTTTGTATATAAATAAGTATGGTTGAATGAAACCTTAGGATAAAAAGAAGCACTAGGGAACATTATGATAAAGAGATATTTGTAAGTGCTAAATGACATCATGTGACCAATAGCTAGAATATAGTAAGTACTATAGGCTAAAAAAATAATCTATTAGATTTGTAGTGGTGATGTTAGTACTGTATCCAACATTTTCAGAGCTATAGAAAAAACAAAAGCCAAAGCCCTCCATAGCAAAAGATCAGTATTTGGAATTTGAATGGTGGCTCCTTCCTTTAGGGGGAGAGGTTTTGTGGGTGGGAGTGAGGATTAAAAGATTAACCACAAAAATGGGCCAAGGTGACATGGATGCCACCAAAATGGTCACTCAACTTCTATCTCTTCCCTTCTAGTTATCAAACAACACATATTAAACTAGCTTTTGTAGAGTTAAAAGTCCATTTGTAGAGTTTTTTTGGCGGTTGATATTGTCAGAGTAAAAATAATGTTGTCAGAACAAATATACATTTAGCTACAATTTTTCAATTGTTTTAACAATCCTTATTGCTCTGACAACAATATTTTTGCCCTGACAATATATCAACTGTGTTTTTTATATATAAAAAAAATTCAACTTTATAGATGCAAAGAGAATACAAAAACATGGAAGTATGTAAATTTTCATTTGATTTGATGATATATGTCAGCGATTATAGTATATTTTTCACACTTCACCAATTTGTTTTAAAGGATGGAGCTCTGGAGGAAGGAAGGGGGAAATTGCAAGAGAATGAGAGGGGGTTAGAGGTAACTGAAGAATTAACACTTTGTGTAGTTTGAGAGAATTAATAGAAAATAGGAGGGACAATTTGGTTTTCTTTGGGAAAATGAGAGGAATAGGGGGGGATGGTGAAGTTTTATAAGTTATAATACTTTATATTAAGAGGGGTAGAAATAATTACATCTCCAAGGGTATATGAAGTAGCTTACAATATGAAGGAGTTAGATTTCTTTTCCTTTCTCCACTTTTTCCAAACAATAGACTCTTCTTTCATTTCTTCCCTCTAATCAATCCAAACAATAAGTAGGGTAGGGAATAGTACTTTTCCTCATGGTAATCCCGAATTTCAGAAAGTTAAAAGATTTAAGTTGCATTATCCCTAGTATTCTACTTTTTCCTTTTTCTTTTTTCTTTTTAAATTTTGATGTGGTGAAAAATAAGAATCTTTATCTTTACTTTTATACACTACAAACAACTCCCTTGTCCAATCCCTACTTATATACAAGGTTAATGGTCAACTCAAGCAATATCCATTTGTTACTTGTTTTCTTTCTCAACCAAATACAAGGAGAAACAATACTCTCTCCCATTGCTTTGTTTGGCAAATAAATGTCTTTTGGGTAAGGAGTAACATTTCCCTTCTTATTTTGGTTTAATGAATAAGGGAGAATAACACATATATTTTCCCCATAAAAAGAAAAATATTTCCCTTCTTATCTTTGGCTTGGAGAAAAGGATTCTTGCATCCTTTCATATATAGCCAATCCATTATCCATCACTTGCACTTTCATATTCCTCTCAGTTCTGCATATGACATACACTATAAATAAACCTTAGTTTCAGATTCTGATACTAGTCAAATTTGATTATTTTTACAGATTTCAGTATGCAACCTCAGGCTTTTTTATTGCTTTATCATGGCATTCGAATCATATCCGATACTCCTCACAAATATAGAAATTAGTCGGAATAAAAAAAAAAGTTTGTGCTGATAACCATGTGCTTTTGTAATAGCAAAATAATATATATTGTAAATGTTTATGTCGACTTTTTGATTGTTAGTTACGTGAAGATGATAACCCTTTATAATTTATCAGATCTCATATCAATATTGATATGTTTCACAATTCTAATTCGACACAAATTTATCACAATATATAACTTAACTCTTTGTAATATTCTCCTTACTATACATATTCCCTTTCCAACCCCTCCGTCCCCATCCACCCCAAATTATTTGTCCTCTTTTTCATCATGTACTGTCCCAAAACTAAATTAAATTATTTTTTATTTTTGGTAGTCTTTACTCGTTAACCCGTCATTCTTTAATTTTTTTTAAAATGCAGATAAAATCAAAGGGAACAGATAATTTTGAGACGGAAGACGAAATTGGTGGTTCATAGTGCTCGAGTCCAAAAGACATGCATTCCACATGGCAGAATATGGTATTTAGTGCACAACTGGCACATCTACATCATCCTCTAAAAACGAAGTAATGTGTGAAAAAGATTTGATAAGTGGTGTAGTGTATGACATAAGATGATAAGATATAATAGTAGTACTAGAGAACATTCACACTCGCTTTCTTTTGTTTACTACTCAGTGGGAGGCGGAGGCTGAGGCTGGGCCTGGGAGCAAGCAAGGATTGGCATAGAAAGGACTTGTTGATGGACCAAGTTCTGTGCACTCACTAGGTGGTGGGGATATATGCCCATTGGTTTGTCCATACACCTTCATTTTTGCTTGCATTACC
Organism: Panax quinquefolius; assembly: GCA_020205615.1. Classification (NCBI taxonomy): domain Eukaryota; kingdom Viridiplantae; phylum Streptophyta; class Magnoliopsida; order Apiales; family Araliaceae; genus Panax; species Panax quinquefolius. The sequence goes on along the minus strand of CM035162.1, from coordinate 13,457,741 downwards.
ATTATCATTTCAGAATAAATTATATGGGTAATGGCCAATGGGGGATTCTATATATTGTAGGTTTATATTATATTCAATAGCAACAAGTCCAGTCATATATAGAGTTTGGGAGAAAAGTTAAAAAAAATTATTATGAGGATTTCATTTCAAATCCCTTAGATTTTTGTTGGAAATGAGATTTGAAAACATTAAATATTGGAGCATTTTGAGGCTCAATTAAATGAGGGACCAACATTCCGAAAATTTCGGGTCTTTGCACCAATGTTTCTCCTTCTTCATGGGAGTATAACTTAAGATATTTATGTTGTTCAAATTCACGTTAATTGAATGAGTAAAATTGACTCCAAAGTCACCTACTGAAGTTATAAATTCGCAAAAATCCCACATATAAGATATTTATGTGCTACCGTTATTGCTCTGGGTTTCTAGTTTCGTTTTCTACTTTCCGCATACATGCATTATTATTCATGTGACTCGAATTTATTTATATTTGACATTTTATAATTCTGTTTTATTATATATATATATATATTTATTAAATAATACTATATATTACGGAATACAATTTTCTCTTTATCATTTTATCCTCTTTTCTTTTTCTTTCTAAGAAATGACTTTTTAACTAGGTCCAAATAAGGGTATTTATTCTACATACCTTTTTACACCTCCTTCATAATTTCTCAGCCCCAATTTTTCGGCCCTCTTTAATATTTTAAACGTTGAGTTAATGCTGGGGTAATGGCATATTTTAAATTTTCGATATACACATGTACAAATAATAGTAATATTTCAGCATAATTCTACCTTTTAATTTATTTTTGAGTAAGCTTTAATACTGTTAATATAACACAAATAATTAATGTATAGATAATGAGATAGATAAATTAATATATAGATAGATAAATTAAAATACGTGAAGCCCATTAAACCAAGATAATGAGATGGGTATGATTATATACAATATTGATAATTAATGTCTGCCACTTTAATTTCTTAGACATGATTACAAGTTGCAAGCTCATAATAAATCAAAGAAATTAAGGTTTTTAGGGCCCTACCTCAGAATTGATGTTTAGATACTTAAATAAATAATCGGATTCTGAAAGTTAAAAGACTTTTTCAAATCCATTAAGAAGATGCCATAGAATGATTAAATTTTTTGCTTTCGCTACGTATCACATACAATTATCGAATATTCACAATTAAGTGTTATTAATGTGATTTTTTTATTATTTTTAATTTAATATTAAGTTTTTATATAATTTTAAATTTTTATAATCAATCCTTCGTATTTATATATGTATTATTAATAAACATAAAAGTCTAAACATAATGTTTAAGTTATACTCTATCCTATAATTATTAACTAATAAATAATTTATATAAAAAATAAAATTATTATAAAATAATAAGTTATGATCATAATTTTAGTTTTAAAATATAATTAATTTTAATTAGTAAAATGTAAGTCATGATTTTTTTTTTTAAAATTAATTAACTCAAACACTCCTATACGAAATAAAGTGGTTTACAAAATTTAATCGTTAATATATTTTTAATATACATTATAATTTTCTTATATTAATTATTATTACTCAATATTTTCTTATATTTTATAGTAATATAATTATTGTAAATAATGAGTTGTCATTATAATTTTAGTTTTAAAAGCTAGCTAACAAAATTTTAATAAAAATGCTAGAGGCACAAAATAATTAAATAAATGTCTCATGTATGTAATAGAATTGGTAACTAACGTAATTATTAATATATTTCTAAGATAAACATATATAAATAAAATAATTTTTGATATTAATTATTATGTACTCATAATATTTTTAATATATAGTTATTTAGATATTAAAGTTGAGTAGAAACTTATTTTATTTAGATTTTTAAGTTAAAACTTATTATATGACTAATTAAGTAACTAAAGGACTCTAATAAAAAATAAAATTGTTGCAAAATAATAAGTTAATATTAAAGTTTATAGGGTCATAAAGAGAGTTTTAGTTTTAGTTAAATTAAAAGTGTAAAAAAAATGTTTTACTTCTAGTTAAATTCTAAGTCTAGCTATACCAAAGACCAAATACCAAAAAATAAGTTTAATATTAAGTTTTTTATATAGTTTCAAAATTTAATATTTAGTTTTATAATCAATCTTTCGTATTTATATATGTATTTTTAATTAGAGTTTAAAGTTGAATGAAAACTTAAAAACTTAAAAG